>CM019064.1:425561769-426119269 GCA_009667805.1 Leptobrachium leishanense | reverse complement strand
AATGTTGGCGAATTGCCTGCACATACGGAGCCTGTTCGGTGCCTGTTTGAGGGCAGTGAAATCCCCATAGAGAAATAATGCTTTGGCTATTCAGAGAACACAAACAGCAGTGAAAAGTTGCCGAAATGCCCTGCCATTCGGTTTCATTCAACAGGTTTATTCAGGCGAATCCCATAGGCTTCAATGTTAAAAATATTCCCATTTACATTCAATATCTAATAAACCGTTTATTATTTTATTGTGCATTAAATTTTTGCAGTAGATTTTTTAGGATCTTTAAGGGATTTTTCTGTATATTGTTGCGAATTTTTTTTTTTCCATTTTAGTTTTTAATATCATTTTTTCTTTTTTCTGTAACAGCCCTTTTTATTATCATTCATTGGATCTTATGTGTAGATTTCAGACATTTTGTTCTGTAGTTTGTTTGCAAACAGCGTTTCACTTTTCAAATATTCAAGCGTACTTTTTTTTTTTTACTCCATTCTTCTGTGGTGTTGGCTTTTTCCGGCGGCTGCTCTGCGCTCTGATCAGCTCCTGCTTGGGTTTCTCCGGCGTGTTCGGCGGGGTTAATCCAGATGTTTTGCGTGTTTCGGTGTGCGTTCGTTGGGTTTTGTGGTGAGTGTTTGTCGGTTTTGCTGTGGCTTTTCCCTGCATTACGACGCCCATGTGGTGCTTGCTGAATACACCGCAGGGTCGTCGAAATGGGATCGCCAAATCGCACCGAATTGAAGAGAATGAAAAGTCACCGAACGTGCAGTGACTTTTCGATTCTCTTTGAATAACCCTGCTATTAAATGTTGTATTACAGAATAACAAACATATTATATATATATACATATATATATTTACTGAAAACATCTACACATTCCAGCAATTCAGAAAACTGCTTGCAGAGCTCATGTGCTACTTTCCCCATATGCAGCACAACACTCTGCTTAAGACACGCAAATGAAGTCCCCAACTAGTATGGCATGGCAATTGCAAGTAGGGGTGAGCTGTTCGGTTTGATCTGTTCAGAGTTCGCATCGAACATCGGCCATTCAATAGTTCGCGAACTTCGAACTTTTTGAGACGTTCACCAAAAGTTCGAAAAAAAATTGAAAAAAAGTATAAAAAATGCTCGGGTGCATGTGGCAGAGACAGACAGTGCAGGGAGGGAGCCACTGCACCTGCGGCAACGGCAGACCCCCTGTGACGGAACTGTTCTCTTCCGCCTGTCCTTACTCTCCAGACACCTCTTCGTTGCGGTCAGCCCGGCTACTGGGAGCGCTATCCTCAGCGCCTCGAGCAGCTTGACCCGCCTGCTTCTGTTTCTCTACCCTGGAGCCGTTAGGAATTTCCAGAAGGCCGCTCTGTGCCTTCTGAGGTTGAGTGTGTAGTGTAGCTTACCTGAAGGAGACACCAGACGCGGCTGTATGTTCCAACAGGATTCTCTCTCTGTCTGAGCTTTAATGAACAAAAACGCCACAATTTATGCTGAGATCCAACAGCCATAATTTGCATAAATGACGCACATCGTCCTATTAAAATGCTAATTACATTATGTCAGGTAGATATTTACAATAAACATTCTTTAGCCTTTAGCTCACACAACATTTACATAATCTATTGTTCTAACACATCAGATTAAAAAACAAACACTATCCCAGACTTCTTGAATCAAACATGCAGCCAAATAAGGGGAAAAGCCCTGTTGCATAAATTACACAGCAGTAAAGCTTGTTTACTGGCTATACAAAAACACATTTACCTACAGGAATATAAGTATTTTTAAAACTAAAGCTACGCCATTTTACACGAAACTAATTTAAACTAAAACCAAAAGCTGTAAAATATATTTAAAATCACACGATATAAATGAACATTAAGTCTTTTGGGGTTTGAAGCGTGGAGCGCCACTTCAGCTCCTTGAGATATGTCCCCCTTCCAGAACGGCAGGGCAAGCTTAGATCCCAAACGGATCGCTTGCCACTTACGAGACTTCTCACTTTGTCCCTTTTCTGTGCCATCCTCAAAGTTCCAGGGTGCTGGCGCACAAGCGCCATCAGTAGGGTCTGACGGTCGCTGCAGGGTTGTGGGTCCATAGTCCAGGGGCAAGAGGCAAGACACCACTCTTGTCCAGTGCACCACGCAACAGGCCACCACAGTCCACAGACACAAAACGTTTTCTAGCGGGCACACTGGAATTCCCCGCAACATCTTTCTGTCTCCAGGGCACCTCTGCAGACCCAGGACCAAGACACAATCAGCAGTCCCAGTCCCCAGGCTCTCCTTCGGGTGATGCCCCCCTCCCGAATATCCAGCAGGGGCCCAGCCCACGGCAATCCCCACAATCCCAAAAGGGCGTAATTCCTCCTGGGACCAGGAACCCGGCAGTCTCTCAGGGTAGTCACTCACCGATTCTGCTGGTCTTCTGGGCAGGTAAGAAGAGGTTCCCTCCCTGGTAGCACCTTGGGTCACAGGGGTGGAGTGCTGGGGGGGTCTCCATCTTCGCTGGGGACAAGGCATACTCTGATGCCAGCACAGCATCTATCCTTAGAATTTCTCCCAAATCCACTGGGAGAGCCGCAGGTTTCTCACCGTACAAAAATAGGTCCACAGGCTCCATAATCGTTGTCCCCTCAAGTCGGCGATTCAGGCTACCTGAAATACATCTCCCTTGCGCAGTGGGAAGGACCGCAGCCTCTTGGCTGACAGCCTGCTGTTTTTTAATATTGGCGTTCAGCTGTAAAGTCTTTGCTTTCAGTTCAATAACTGAAGCTTGCAGCTCGGCCTGTACCTGATGGTGTAGTACTGTGTGGAGCCTCTCATTTTCCAGCTGTTGCTGTGCAGTGTACAGCCTGCTTTCAGAGTGTCTCAACTGCTCACTTATAGCATGGCATTGCTCGGTCTCTGCATCACACTGCTCGTGAAGCTCTTGACATCTTACTTCCCAGGCAGTGATAGAAGCCTGGAGTTCAGCCTTTAGTTCTCAGCACTGACCCTCCAGCTGTTGACATGACTTCTCTAGTAGCTGGGCCTTGCTTTGCTCTGCCTCTCCGTCTGCTCTCAGTTGCTCAATCAGCAGTCTGGCCTTTTTAAGATTCTCGTCTACTCGCTCAGCGTTACTTTGCTCGTTTTTCAGCTTCTTCGTCAACTCCATAATCTGGGATTCCAGGAGTCACTTTTCCCCCATGGCTGCCTGGACTTTTAAAACGCCAATGGCCATGGCCTCCTCTCGATCTCGAGCAGCATTATCCTTGGCTCGTTCAGCAGCTGTAAGTAAATCCCGCAAGCCAGTCGTCTCCATCTCCAGGCGCTGTACATTCACCTCTGCATCATCTCTGGATAGTCTCACCTCATCCAGCTCTCTCTGGCCATCTTGCAGCTGATCCTGTAGCCGGTGCAATTGCAGGCCAGTCTCTTTCTCACCCTGGGTGGCAGAGTCTAGTTGTCCTTTCAAGGTCTCTACCTCCCTTCGAAGCGGGTCACAACATTTGCATTCGCTCTCCAGCACCACCTCCATTTCTTTCACCCATCCACCCCTCCGCTTCTTTTTAGCCTTACTTTCGGGTGGGTTGACAGTCACGGTTGGTGCGGAGGCATATTTTGTTTGGGTCTTGGCGTTGGCAGAAGCCGATGCTTCCAAAATCCCTGGTCTCTGCCAATCCAAGTCTGTAGGCACCCTCTGGGTGTGTGGTGTAGTGGCCAGCCAGTTCTCCTCCTGGCTAAAAATGTCCCCTGGCTCAATCCAGCCTGGGACCTTGTATTTATTGTATTCCCCATGCAGAGGGTTAAAATCTTCCTGGTCCCGCATAGCTTCCCCTTTCTGCAATAAACAGACCTCATTCCAAATGCTCTGCAACAGGTCCATGCTAGGGTTTGGACCATATTGCTTGAGGCGTCTTTTTACCTCCTTGAGCATTTTCATCTCGCTACTGGTTGCACCAAACTTGTGCCTTTGACCCTTACTTCAGTATTTGTTCTTTCCATGGCTCTCCAGCAGGTCCTTCAGGATGTACTGCTTGCAGGCTGTATAGTTGGCCATCTCAGGGTGTATTGGTGTTGGAGAGCCTCTATCCACAGCGCTTGCCACCAATGTGACGGAACCGTTCTCTTCCACCTGTCCTGACTCTCCAGACACCTCTTCGTTGCGGTCAGCCCGGCTACTGGGAGCGCTGTCCTCAGCGCCTCGAGCAGCTTGACCCACCTGCTTCTGTTTCTCTGCCCTGGAGCCGTTAAGAATTTCCAGAAGGCCGCTCTGTGCCTTCTGAGGTTGAGTGTGTAGTGTAGCGTACCTGAAGGAGACACCAGACGCGGCTGTATGTTCCAACAGGATTCTCTCTCTGTCTGAGCTTTAATGAACAAAAACGCCACAATTTATGCTGAGATCCAGCCATAATTTGCATAAATGACGCACATCGTCCTACTAAAATGATAATTACATTATGTCAGGTAGATATTTACAATAAACATTCTTTAGCCTTTAGCTCACACAACATTTACCTAATCTATTGTTCTAACACATCAGATTAAAGACAAACACTATCCCAGACTTCTTGAATCAAACATGCAGCCAGATAAGGGGATAAGCCCTGTTGCATAAATTACACAGCAGTAAAGCTTGTGTACTGGCTATACAAAAAAACATTTACCTACAGGAATATAAGTATTTTTAAAACTAAAGCTACGCCATTTTACACTAAACTAATTTAAACTAAAACCAAACACTGTAAAATATATTTAAAATCACACGATATAAATGAACATAATGTCTCTTGGGGTTTGAAGCGTGGAACGCCACGTCAGCTCCATGACCCCCCCCACAACCAGGATCCAGGGAGCCCCCACTGACCACCAGGCTAAGGTAAGGCGATTTTTTTTCTAATAAAAATAAAATCTGAGGACATTTTTAAATGTCCCCGGGAACATAAAATAAACCTTTTTTTTTCTACCTGGCTGAATGTATTTAATTATATATATTAGGTACATTCAGCCAGGTAGGGGGGGGGGGCATGTGGGCTGCGCGGGGTCTCAGGCAGTGGTTGTTTTTTTTTGTGTGTATATTTTTAGCAAATTTATAGGGGAAGGTAAGGGCAGGTATGATATATATATATATATATATATAAGATATATATCTATATTCTTATAAATATATATATCCAGACTTGTATTACACACACATTTTGGCAACCAATTGCCCCCCCCCCCATTTGGCTGATCCCTCCAGAACAAATGTTTAACCCGATAGAGCAGAGAATAATATATTTATTCTCTGCTCTGTCGGGTTCAACATTTCTTCTGGAGGGATCAGCCAAATGGGGGGGGTGGCGCATTTAGTTGAGATTGTCCACATGCTACCCCCATGTGTGTATGTGTATATATGGTCTGCGGTCTGTGGGTGGGTGTATATATATATCTGCGTGTTGATATATTTACGTATATATAGGTCTGCGTGTGGATATATAAGTATATGTCTGTGTGTGGTATCAATGCATCCCTACTCTATACACAACGCTCCGTGTCCCTATAATATATATGATCAGGGGTTACCTTTTTTATATTTTTATACTATTCCTATTAAATTAACAGTAATTTTTGATGTATTTTATTGAGTAGAAACTTTTTTTGCCTATATAACATGTGCTTTGTGAAAATTAAACGGTTGTGTGTACATTTTAATTTAGTTAGTGGATTCCTGTCCAGTGACGTAAGAAGCAAACGTAATGCAGTGTAGACACGCTGCGAGGCGGAGCGGAGTGAAGTCAAGCCTGCAAAATGTTTGCTTTTCTTCGCTTCGCTACGCTGTGCGTTGCTACACGCTCTGTGTGTCTCAGCCTTTATTCCCGCATCGCTAGCTTACCGAATCAGTTTGTATACTTGTTACTGACCCTGCTTGTTCTGAGGACCCGATCTCTTGCTGACTTTGCCTGCCATTTGACTATTCTCTCTGTGTATTCCCTGCCTGTTCTGTTTGCTTCCTGTTGCTACTGGTGTGCGCCGATTCTCACTAGGGATGAGCGGTTCGGGTTCGAACGGATCGGGGTTCGACCCGAACTTAGTATGTTCGAGTAGATCGCGAACACCGAACATTTCCGGGTGTTCGCCGCATGTTAGACCACAATGGACCACAATGCATTTTCCCACTGGCCTGAAGCTCGTAATTGGCTACAGCCTTGCACCTGACCACAGGTCTGGTGCAAGACTGGTTCAACACTATGCCAATCACCGCTCAGAGTCCTGATTGGGCAAATTTTGCCCAATCATGGGCTCACAGAGCTAAGTCCCGCAGCACACTATATAACGTTTCCACGTGCCGATTCTGCACGCATTTCAGAGGAGATTTCAAAGGAGATAGTTGTGTCTTGTTACTGCCGGTCTGCCACGCTACTGGGGGGGTCTGGGGGGTCTCATTTCTACCAAATATCAGGAAATTTAGGTGATGTGTGTCTTGTCACTGTGCCAGCAAGTCTTTTTGGGTCTCATTTCTACCAAATATCAGGGAATTTAGGTGATGTGTGTCTTGTCACTGTGCCAGCAAGTTTTTTTGGGGTTTACAACTTTCTTTAAAACATTTGTGAATTGAGGTGATCTTCTGGGTCTTGTCACTGTGCCAGCAAATCTTTTTGGGGCTCACTAATTTCTTTAAAACATTTGTGAATTGAGGTGATCTGTGTCTTATCACACAGCCAGTACCACGCAGTATTTTGGGGGTCACAAATTTCTACAAAACATTTGGGAATTGAGGTGATCTGTGTCTTGTCACTGCCAGCAAGTATTTTGGGGGTCACAAATTTCTAAAAAACATTTGTGAATTGAGGTGATCTGTGTCTCGTCACACATCCAGTACCACGCAGTATTTTGGGGCTCACTAATTTCTACAAAACATTTGTGAATTGAGGTGATCAGTGTCTCGTCACACATTCAGTACCACGCTGTATTTCGGGGCTCACTAATATCTACAAAACATTTGTGAATTGAGGTGATCTTCTGTGTCTTGTCACACAGGCAGCAAGTTTTTTTGGGCTCACTAATTTATTTAAAACATTTGTGAATTGAGGTGATCTTCTGTGTCTTGTCACACAGCCAGCAAGTTTTTTTGGGGCTCACTAATTTCTTTAAAACATTTGTGAATTGAGGTGATCTGTGTCTCGTCACACATCCAGTACCACGCTGTATTTCGGGGCTCACTAATTTCTACAAAACATTTGTGAATTGAGGTGATCTGTCTCTTGTCACACAACCAGTACCACGCATAATTTTGGGGCTCACTAATTTCTTTAAAACATTTGTGAATTGAGGTGATCTGTGTCTCATCACACATCCAGTACCACGCTGTATTTCGGGGCTCACTAATTTCTACAAAACATTTGTGAATTGAGGTGATCTGTCGCTTGTCACACAACCAGTACCACGCATTATTTTGGGGCTCACTAATTTCTTTAAAACATTTGTGAATTGAGGTGATCTGTGTCTCGTCACACATCCAGTACCATGCTGTATTTCGGGGCTCACTAATTTCTACAAAACATTTGTGAACTGAGGTGATATGTCTCTTGTCACTGCCAGCAAGTATTTTGGGGGTCACAAATTTCTACAAAACATTTGGGAATTGAGGTGATCTGTGTCTCATCACACATCCAGTATCACGCAGTATTATGGGGCTCACTAATTTCTACAAAACATTTGTGAATTGAGGTGATCTTCTGTGTCTTGTCACACAGGCAGCAAGTTTTTTTGGGGCTCACTAATTTCTTTAAAACATTTGTGAATTGAGGTGATCTGTGTCTCGTCACACATCCAGTACCACGCATTGTTTTGGGGCTCACTAATTTCTACAAAACATTTGTGAATTGAGGTGTTCTGTGTCTCGTCACACATCCAGTACCACGCTGTATTTCGGGGCTCACTAATTTCTACAAAACATTTGTGAATTGAGGTGCTCTGTGTCTCGTCACTGGCTGCCAGCTATCAGTGTGTCTCACTGAGTTATACCAGAGTTCTTTAAATCTTTATACCAGAGTTGAATCAGAGTTCTGTATATATTAATCTATATATCACTCACCATGTCTGAAAGAACAAAAAGGACAGGCAGACGCTCCCAGACACAGATAAGAGGGCAAGCAGCCCCTGTGTCGGGAGGCTGTGCCTCTGGTCGTGTTGGACGTGGTGCATCCTCTGCAGGGGCACGCTTGTCCTTTCTAACTGGTGCTGGCCGTCTTAAGCAGCAGCAACATACAGAGGACTTGGTGGATTGGCTAACCAGGCCATCCTCATCCGAGTCCTCTGCCAGCCAGGCTTCTAGTGCTTTACAGTCCACCTCAACTGCCAAAGCATCTAATGCAGCCTCCATGTCCACAGCTACTCCTGCCGTAGCCTCGCTACCACACATGGAGGAGTCAGCTGAATTGTTTGACTACAATGAGAGTGACATGCTGCTTGAGGATGCGCAGCAAGTACAGTGCTCTGATTCAATCTCTGAGGTTGAGCAAGGGAGTATAATCAACCTAGAGGAAGGGGGTGCCAGTGATGACACACAAATAACTGGCATTCATGTTGCCCCAGCAGCTGCAGCATACTGCCAAGTTGGCTCCAGTGACAAGGAGATAGGGGGTGAAGATGACATTGATGATGAGGTCACTGACTCCACCTGGGTGCCAGATCGAACTAAGGAATCAAGTGAGGAGGAGGGGGAGGAGGAGGCACAGCAAACACGAGGCACAACATCCTCTGTGGCCAACCGTAGCAATAGCCAGTCCAAGGCATCAGATGTCAGAGCTGCTGCGGTGCAGAGCGCTGTTGTCTCAAAGAACACATGCAGGAACTCTGCTGTCTGGGAGTTCTTTAAGAAATGTGCAGCAGACCCCACCGTTGCTATTTGTAATCTATGTCAGATGAGGCTGAAGCGTGGGATAAACACCGGACACTTGGGTACCACGTGCTTGAGGCGACATATGAACAAGTGCCACACATCCCGTTGGTGCAAAACTTTGCGTAGGTCCTCCTCCTCCTCATCTGTCTCTACCCACACTGTATGTCCTGCCATGTCATTGCCTACAACCTCCACCGACAGGGATGATGCTACAGTAATGGATGTACCAGGTCCTTCCTCACAATGTGACATCATCCCAGTAGCTGAAGATTTACGCAGTCAGATTACGTTGCCGCAGCTGCTGCAGCGAAAGAAAAAATATAGTCCCAACCATCCCCAAGCACAGCGTCTAAATGCCAGCTTAGCAAAATTACTCGCATTGCAGCTGCTGCCTTTCCAGCTGGTGGACTCTGCTCCCTTCCGTGAATTTGCTGAATGTGCTGTACCACAGTGGCAGGTTCCAAAACGCCATTACTTTTCACGCAAGGCCATTCCAGCACTATACCAGCACGTGGAAGACAATGTTATCCAGTCATTGGGAAAGGCAGTCAGCAGTAAAGGTGCATGTGACTTTAGACACGTGGTCCAGCAAGCATGGACAGGGTCGTTACATTTCCTTCACGGCACACTGGGTAACTCTGATTGCAGCTGGGAGGGATCCAAGATGGGGCTCTGTGCTGGAGCTTGTTCATCCACCACGCCTCCAGAAAGCTGCTTGTATGAGGTCTGTCTGCTCCACCACCACCACCTCCTCCTCCTCCTCCTCCTCCTCCTCTGTCTCTGGCGAAGTGGCAGTTAAACCGACGCCTGACATGGTCTACGCAATGGCTCAAGCAAAAAGATGCCATACTGTGCTTGAGCTGGTTTGTTTAGGGGACAGGAGCCACACCTGGTCAGAAATTTTGTCAGCTCTGCAGGGGCAGGTGCAGAGATGGGTAACACCATGCCAGCTTGAGCTGGGAATGATCGTCTGTGATAATGGCAGCAACCTTCTCTCCGCCCTACGCAAGGGTAAATTGATGCATGTACCATGCCTAGCACACGTCCTAAATCTGGTGGTACAGCGTTTCCTAACCAAGTACCCAGGGCTGCCAGAGCTTCTCATCCAGGCCAGAAAAGTCTGCAGCCACTTCAGATGGTGATTTCCAGCAAGCGTTCGCCTGGCAGAAATTCAAAGAGAATTCCACCTTCCCACAAACCGTCTGATCTGTGACATGCCCACCAGGTGGAATTCGACATTAGCAATGCTGCAGCATCTGCACAAGCAGCAGAGGGCCATCAACGAGTACCTGTGTGAGTATGGCACAAGGAAAGGTTCAGGTCAACTTGGTTTTTTTCCCCCCGCAGTGGCTGATGATCAAGGATGCATTCACTGTACTGTCACCATTTGAGGAGGCAACGAGGATGGTGAGCAGGGACAGTGCATGCATCAGTGACACAATTCCTTTAGTGTTCCTGCTGGAGCACACTCTGCGGGGAATTATAGATGTGGCTCTAGAGGCAGAGCAGCGGGAGGAAGAGGAGGCCTTCCCTAGCTCTCAAGGCCCCAGTCTTTCCGCAGACCGCATTCCAGCGGGTCCTACTCAGATCAGACAGGAGGAGGATGAGGAGGAGGAGGACTATTTAAGTAGTGGGGCATTGAAGGTGGGGATTCCTCAAGGGAGGGTTTTGTGTGCCCAGAAACAGAAGGGCTTGTGCATGGCTGGGAGGAGGAAGTGCACGATACGTTCATCCTCATTGACCAGGAAGACTCGGAAGCTAATGCCACCTCCAACCTACGCTGCATGGGCTCCCTAATGATGCAAAGCCTGCTAAAGGACCCCAGGATTCGTGCTATCAAGGAGAGGGATCATTACTGGTTGGCAACCCTTCTTGATCCACGATACAAGGGGAAAGTTGCAGAGCTCATCCTGCCCGCACAGAGGGAGCACAGGATGAAAAAACTTGAGGACGCTCTAAAGCGACACTTGTGTAACACCTTTCCAGGCACTGGTAGATTACCAAGTGCTGACACACGTGCTTCTGAGGCTGCGGGTGATCAGAGGAATAGCGGTAAAGGCCAGGGCCGCTTGACTGATGCTTTTTTAAAAAATTTTAGTCCACGACGCCCAAGGACGTCAAATGTAGGCACCCATTGCCAGCGTCTTCACCATATGGTGCATTACTACCTAGGGGCAAGGGCAGACCTGGATACCTTTCCAGCAGATGATCCACTGGCTTACTGGGTGTTGAGATTGGATCACTGGCCAGAACTTAGCCAATATGCTATGCAGCTACTAGGTTGCTCTTCATCTAGTGTGCTTTCCGAAAGGACGTTCAGTGCCGCTGGAGGTTTTGTCACAGACAAAAGAGTGCGTCTGTCCACCGACTCTCTAGACCGGCTGACATTTATAAAAATGACTCAGTCCTGGATCAACAGCTATCAATCCCCTGTTGCTGAAGTAATGGAATAGATAGGGGATGTCCTCTTCTGCATTCACAAAACCTCCAGCACTATACCACAAAAGGGTTACGGTGTGAAGGCACTTGCTGCCATGAAAGGCACAATATTTGGCTGCACTGACGCCTGTGCCAGATTTATATAATTTTATTTTTTTGAACCGCAGGGTCCAACCCTGCACTCTTCCACAATACCACAGAGTGGTTACTGTATGATGATACTTTCTGGCCTGGCATTAAAGGCACAATATCTGGGTGCACTGACGCCCATTACCAGATCAAAAACTTTTCAATATAGGACCACATGGTCCACCCCTGCACTCTTCCACAATACCACAGAGGGGTTACTGTATGATGATACTTGATGGCCTAGCATTAAAGGCACAATATCTGGGTGCACTGACGCCCATTACCAGATCAAACAATTTTCAATATAGGACCACATGGTCCACCCCTGCACTCTTCCACAATACCACAGAGGGGTTACTGTAAGATGATATTTGCTGCCCTGGCAGTCTTGCACCAAAGGCACAATATCTGGGTGCACTGACGCCTTAACCAGATGCTTATATTTTTAATATAGGACCGCAGGGTTCACCCCTGCACTCTTCCACAATAACACAGAGGGGTTACTGTATGATGATACTTGATGGCCTGGCATTAAAGGCACAATATTTGGGTGCACTGACGCCCATTACCAGATCAAAAAATGTTCAATATAGGACCACATGGTCCACCCCTGCACTCGTCGACAAAAATACCACAGAGGGGTTACTGTATGATGATACTTGCTGGCCTGGCAGTCTTGCACCAAAGGCAGAATATCTGGGTGCACTGACGCCCATTCCCAGATTCATATCTTTTAATATAGGACCGCATGGTCCACCTCTGCATTCTTCCACAATACCAAAGTGGGGTTACTGTATGATAGTACTTGCAGGCCTGGCACTGAAGGCACAATATCTGGGTGCACTGCCAATGACGCCTGTATCAGATTCATATCCTCAGAGGGGTTATGGTGTGACGGCACTGTTGCTGACGTTAAAAGCCCAATTTTAAAGCACCTATTGTTACTTTCATCCAAAGCCTGCATAAGTTTCACAATAATTTAGCCAAAAAAAATCACTAAACTTTTTCTGCGTGTCCTAAAATGTCTTTTCATACAGGCTGCCGCCCCAAGCAGTTGTTTATGGATAGATTAAAGGAAAAGCATTTACCGTCATATGAAACGTCATTTTTTGGTTTTTAAGTGTTTCTATACATCCTATAAATCCGCCACTTCACGGGCAGGTTATGGGGACCTCCTAGGCACGATATTTGAAGGAATTTTTGTTTTTTATTTTTAACCCTTATTTCATGGAAAACTCACTGTCCCTTTAACCCTTTCGCTGCTGAGGCTTTTCCCGCCCCTGTGCTGAGGTCATTTTTACCGGTTTTGCTTATCATGTTTAAACGTGTTTTGAAGGCTTATTTTAGTATATGACCCAGACATATTATATATCGTTCTTTCCGTCAGACTCGGTAGATTCATAATATGTCATTATTATATGTATACGTCATGACCTGTCTGTATATTATAACAAAAAATGCAATAAAATATGATTTTTCAATAATTTACAATGTGTAAAGTGTTTTTTTTTCACATTTTAACATGCGAGCAATTGCGGTTATATTTTGTATGGGGTGCGCTTGTTAAAAAAATTAGAGATGGGGTCTCGTTACATTTTTTTGGGGGGAAAATTACACGATTTTTAACAAACGCACCGCATACAAAAATCGTTAGTGCAGCATCATTGTTCACATTATAATTGAAATGGGAACAATATTGCTGCATTAACAAACCAAAAAAAAAAAAAATTGTTTTTTCTTTTTTTTATAATTTTATTTTTAAATGTTTATATTTTTATTTTTAATTTTTTTTTTTTTTACTAACTTTTTTCACATTCGAGTTTGGTATTGTTAGAACGGCCATGCTCTGGCCGATCCAACAATACCAAACTTTAACCCCTAGCTGCCACGGATCGGGAGATAGGGGAGTCATTGGAACCCCCTATCTCCGCCATTGGTGGCAGCTAGGGGTTAACTCCAGGACTCTCGTCATCGTACTATGCACGATGACGCCAGTCCTCAGGGGGAGTTCCCGGAGGCTTGGCCGACATCTCCGGGAAAGGATCACGAACCGGCGCTTTTCAGCGCCGATTCGTGATCCGGCTCCCCAGGGGTTAATGCCAGGTACCATTTGGAAGGGCAGGCTGTGCCCTTCCAAATGGTGCCTGGGTTAACCCCCGCAATGCCGCCGATCGGGAGGGAGAGAGGTCCGAAGGACCTCCCCCCTCCCTTTCAGGCGCCTCCTCCGCACATGCGGGGGGGGGGCGCCTGAATTAGGTGTCATCGCGCCGCCGCAATGACACCTAATTAGCCCGGCGGCGGTTCCGGATGCTGGGCTGACATCGAGGATGTCAGCCCGCACTGGGGGGGCCAGCAATCGGCCGGAACCCGGCCGAACGCTGACCCCAAAGGCTGGACGCGCTCAGCGCGTCCTCTGCACGCAACGTGACATGCAGTTGGACGCGCTGAGCGCTGAGCGCGTCCACCGCAGCGAAAGGGTTAAAAAGTTGTTCTTTTTTACTTTTTGTCCATGTTTCCTGTCCCCCAGGGCACTACCCGGACCCCCATACACCTTTTATGGCAAATATCTTGCTTATATGCCCTCTTGGAGGGCACTCTAAAAACTTTCGATACTCGAACTTTTCAGTCCCATTGACTTGCATTGAGTCCGGTTCGTGTTCGAACTCGAACTTTTGAAATTGTTCGAGTTCGAATGCGAACCGAACACAGGGTGTTTGGCTCATCACTACGCAAGGAGCGTTCTGTGTTATTACAGACCCTCAATGCAAAAAAGTGAGCAGTTGGAGAAGTTTAGTAATTTCAAAGTTGATTTAAAAAATATGAATGATGGATGGCCCAAACATTTCATGCACATGCTATCATTTTAATTATGAGAAACAAAATTAATAAAAAAACATAAGATCTCACACCTTCAAAAATTTAGCAAAATATACCAGTTAATCTGAAAGGTTCAATACATGCAAAAGTACATATCTCGTTATTAGTTGATCTCCATTTATCTGAATTGTGTAATTTAATCATAATTATTATATTTATTGAGTTAGATCACCGAACAATTAATACAAACTTTTCCATAGATTGCCAAACCCTAATCTGTTTGTTTGTTTGTTTCTTTGTTTGTTTGAGCAGAAGGCTTAAAGCTGCATTCATTTGATTAAGAGATGCATTGGCTTAAAAAAAAATAAAAAAAAATTGAAGTGACTAACAAAATAGGTGATGCTGACAAAATATAGCTGGGTCTTTAAAAACGGGCAATGTGCCTGATTTAATTTCTCCAGAAATATGGAATCAGAGCAGATGGCCTGCTCGTCGATCCAAAACGTAATGACTTCTTTGATGATAACGGAGAAAACCACTGTAACATGTATTTCATTCCCAGCAAGCAAGCATTCTCTCATCGCTTCCTCACCCATCAGACTTAGGCAGCAACTCACTCTGGCTTCTCCTGGACTTGAAGAACACAGGCCTCCATCGTTCCACTAAGTAATTTTTCCCAGCAAGCAAGCATTCTCTCATCGCTTCCTCACCCATCAGACTTAGGCAGCAACTCACTCTGGCTTCTCCTGGACTTGAAGAACACAGGCCTCCATCGTTCCACTAAGTAATTTTTCCCAGCAAGGTGATTTCTCAGACTACTCTCTATCACCATACTTAGCCTCCTATGCTTTTGAATGCTTAATCTGAAATGCACTGTAATTTGTGTGTGTGTGTGTGTTTATATATATATATATATATATATATATAGTTTTTGTATATATTTATAGGATATATGTATTAAGTGTGTGTGTTTCTCTCCATATGTATTCAGTGCTGTGCTGGTAGACCTAATTGCTACTCTGTATATATGTATGCATATTTTTCTCTATGTATTCAGTTTATGTGTAGCTAGGCACATTTGCCACTGCTCAATTTCCTTTAGAACCATTTGTTCTTATCTATTTCCCCCCCCCCATCCGAACCACTGAGTCTACGAATTTTATTGCACCCCAAACCCCCTCTGACCTTAGGTATACTCTCTTTTTTTTCCCAGCAAGCATTCTCTTATCGCTCCCTCACCCATCAGACTTAGGCAGCAACTCACTCCTGGACTTTGCTTCTCCTGGACTTTGTTCCCACCCACCCCACAGTTTTCATTTGATTTATACCCTCCTATCACACTCCTTACGCAGCTGCACTAAATTCCCTCCTTAAATCCCTGCTTCCTCTACTCTCCCACACTTACTCTCGCCCACCCAACTACTCTCACCCCCACCTTTCTCTATAATGTATATACCACTACTGCTTTTTTCTCTCCCTTCTCTCCAAAGCTACCCTCACCCTCTATACACCTTTCCAATTGCCCCAGGATGGAAATCAAGTCCCTATACACCCCAGCCTACTTGGTTCTTCTAACCTGTCAGCTGAGTGCTGGTGGAGAGTGCTAAAGTCCAGCCCTCCTACCCCCACACAGAGATTTAATACTGTCCAATTACAGTATCACCAAAAGAAAACTCTGTCCAAATTTCTATTCATTCTGAGACTTTCCCTGGCAAATGATGTGGAAACTAACCCTGGTCCTACAGCTGACACATCCTTTAGTCTCCCCACTAAAAAATGCCTCTCATTTGTGCACTGTAACATCCGAAGTTTACTCCCTAAATTGGATGAGCTTCAGGCTTGGTGTTGCTATTACAAACTCAAAATCATTGTGCTCACAGAGTCATGGTTTACCCCAAAAGTACCAGACTCTGCCATATCAATACAGCGGTATTCATGTTATAGAAAAGACAGAGCAAAGAGAGGAGGGGGAATTGTTATTTATGTTGAGGAGTCCTTAAAGTTCACCCCCTTACAGACTTCTAGCTCTCCTGTCACCTTTGATTTCCTCTCTGGTATAATTGAGATCCCATTCAGTAAATCAATCATTGTTGCTGGGTTCTATCGTCCACCGAGCTCTCCAGTGCACTCCCTCTCTGACATATCTCAAATCCTTAATAACCTACTTGCCCAAAACCAAAAAAGTGAACTGCTGGTCCTCGGCGATTTTAATACAGATTGGCTAAATCCTAAAAACAATAAACACTGCACACTGTTTAAAATTTTGCAGCTAACTCAATTAATCTCCTCCCCCACTCGCATCAATATGAAAAGCCCTAACCATACCTTGCTGGATTGGATTCTCTCCTCATCTCCTGATAGAATACAGGAGGCAGGCATTCTTGCTAATAGCTTTAGTGACCATTGTCTAGTGTACTGCGTGCGCAAAATAAAAGCCATGAAATCCCCCCCAAAGGTAATAACCACCAGGTTTTTCAAGAAATTTATTCTTGAATCCTTCCTAAGTGATCTCAAACAGCTCCCCTGGTACAGGCTAAACCTAATCCCAGACCTAGACTGTGCAGTTGAATACTTTCAGTCTGAGCTCCTGCAAGTCTGGAATTCCCATGCCCCGCTGCGTAAAGTGCGAGTAAAAGGGACCCATCTCCCCTGGGTTACAGCTGATCTTACACTAATGTACCAGCTTAGAGATTCACTATGGTCAAATTTCAAGAGTACTGGTTCCATGAACGATCACTACGAATACCGAAAATGCCAGAATGAATGCACAAAACAAACAAAAATGGCCAAAGCCCATTACTTCAATGAAAATCTAAACAATAACATAGCAAACCCTAAAAACTTTTGGAGAACCATAAGTAACATACAAGCACCTCCAGTTCACTCCCAGCCGGCTGCTGTCAAAGTAAACAACCAAACCCTGCAACACCCCCTAGATGTAGCAAATGCCTTTAATGATTATTTTGTTGGATGCGCCACCACTTTGATTGCCAAGCTAGGAAATGACATGCAATCAGAGAGGCCTCATGCAGGTCAGGCCCCTCCAACTGTGCAAAGTCCATGTATCAGACAGGAATTCAGTTTTAGACCAGTGCCTGTCAGTGTCATTACTAAACTTCTCCGTAAGCAAAAAATGAAATACCAGTCTGGACCTGATCAAATATCAGCAATGCTGCTGAAAATCAGTGCGCCAGCAATTGCAAATCCTGTCGCAACCCTAATAAATGAATCACTGGCAACTGGATACATACCCAAACTCTGGAAGACTGCAAGAGTGGTACCTATCCATAAAAGTGGTGACAGTACTTTGGTATCCAACTACCGTCCAATATCGTTGCTCCCTGTAGTGTCAAAATTCTTGGAAAAATGTGTCTACACACAATTACGTGATTACTATCAATATTGGAACTACTTAACCCCGGATCAATCAGGCTTTCGTCCAAATCACTCAACTACAACCGCCCTTTTAAAAGTCTGCAATGATATCCAAGCTGGGATGGAACAAGAAAACCTAACTGGAGCCATCTTCCTTGATTTTGCAAAGGCCTTTGACACGGTAGACCATGGCATCTTGTTAGAAAAACTTAAAAACTCTGGCATTGGTGATCGCACGCTAACCTGGTTTCAATCATATGTATCCGACCGATCACAATATGTTTCAATTTCTGGCAACTCCTCCCTCCCGCTCCCAGTCACTTGCGGTGTACCCCAAGGCTCAATACTAGGCCCCCTGCTATTCACAATATTCATAAATGATCTGCCCAACGTCTGCAAAGCCTCAACTGTACATATGTACGCAGACGACGCTGTAATCTATACCAGCAAACCAAATCTCCCACAGCTGGAGGCCGTGCTGCAAGAACAATTCACAGAGGTAGAAAAGTGGATCAAACACAACAAACTTTTTTTAAATACTGACAAAACTGTAACGATGCTCTTTGGAACAGCACCTAAACTACACAAATTGCAAAATCCCCATCTATGTGTTGGGACAAAATCAAATGGCACGCTGACCACAGTCACTTCTCTCAAATATCTAGGTATGTGGTTGGACCCTAATCTATCCTTTGGCCCCCACATCGAAAAACTCTCATCTAAACTTTACCCCAAACTAGGTGCCCTGTACAGAAACAAATCCTGCCTGAGTCACGCGGTAAGAAAGCAGATTGTACAACAAATGCTTATGCCGGCTATTGATTACGGAGATGTAGTGTATGCAGTAGGCTTGTGCAGCGATTTTTTTTTTCGGTTCGATTCGGTTCGATTTTTCAGATTTTGAAACTTTTCGATTCGGCTCGTTTCGACCGATTTCGGATTCGATTCGATTCGATTCGGCCCGTTTTTCGGGGACATTTTTTTTTCGGAATTTCGACCGTTTTTCGTATTTTCGGGTCACTGTGCTCGGTTTTTGTATCGACTTTTCGTAATTTCGGAAAATTTTCGTTTTTCGGAATTGCACATTTTTCGGAATATCGACCATTTTTCGTATTTTTAGTGTCATTTTGCCCGTTTTTTGTATCGACTTTTCGTTTTTTCGAAAAATTTTCGTTTTTCAGAAAATTTTCGTTTTTACAAAATTTTCGTTTTTCGGAAAATTTTCGTTTTTCGGAAAATTTTCGTTTTTCGGAACATCTGTTCCTCGTTTGACACATTTCAAGTCCATTCGAAAAATCTGAAAATATTTCGTTTCGGCTCGGAAAACATTTCGGATCTGAAATTTTCGGATCTAAAATTTTTCGGAAATTCGGCCGCATCCGAAAACACGAATCGGGAAATTTCGTGAAAATTCCGAAATTCCGAAACCCGAAACGCACATCCCTAGTATGCAGCAGCCCCGCAAACACACCTTCAGAAACTTACTACATTGTATAACTCCTTCTGCCGCTTTGTGCTACAATGTAACTACATGACCCACCATTGTGACATGTTAAAAGAGCTAAACTGGCCATCGCTGGAGTCTAAACGCACCCTTCACCTCTCCAGCCTGGTGTCTAAGAGCATTTCTGGGAAGCTGCCACCCTACCTGAATAGACTGCTTCCCCCAGCAGCTCCCTCATCCTATAACCTCCGATCCAGGACCAGCACCTTACTTGCAATACCACAATTTCAAAAAGACAGCGGCTCGGTCCTCATTTTCCTACAGAGCACCACAATTATGGAATAACCTCCCAGACACCATCAAATCTTCCCCAAGTCTTAAGTCACTCAAGAGCTCCTTACTAACATACCTTAATACAGAATGCACCTGTAAACATGTAACCTAGTGACTATATTTCATACATATTTATTTTCTGTTAATCTGTATATTTGTGTTGTTTTTATAATATCTTGCATTGTATTACTTTGTATTTCTGTAACTGTAACACTTCAATGTTCTTGAACCCAGGACATACTTGAAAACGAGAGAAATCTCAATGTATCCTTCCTGGTAAAATCCTTTATAAATAAATAAATAAATTAGTTTTAGGGATCCATCCAATGCCATTGTAAACAGAATACAGTATATCTATCTATCTATCTATCAATCGATCTATCGACAGATATATATCATCTATAGACAGCTATCTATACTTATCTATCCATCTATTGACAGCAATCTATCCATCTATCTATCTATATCTATCTATCCATGTATCGACAGCTATCTATCCAAGGGATCTTAAACTCTGGATTGTATGCAATCAACATTGGTAGAGCCAGAGTTTCAGATCCCTGATCTATACTCATCCCGCTATCTATCTATATCTCTCTTTCAATATATCTATCTCTATATCTTCATTTCCATCTTCCTATATATATAGTTATCCATAGCCATCTATCTATATCTGTCCATTTTCATCCATATCTGTATTTATATTCTTATTTACAGCTATTATCTACATCTATATTAATCTGTTCATGTATGTCTATCTATATCTAGCCATCATGCCTATGAACATCTAACATCATATCTATTCATCACCCTTATCTATTTTTATCGCCATCTAACATCCATCTATAGCTATCCAACATCCCTATCTATTCTTATCAACATCTAACATCCATCTATAGCTATCCAACATCCCTATCAACATCTAACATCCATCTATATATATCCATCATCCCTATCTATTCTTATCTAGATCTAACCACCCATATCTGGTCTTTACTTTTCCGCTGTCAGTAAACCTTATTTCACAGACAGAGCGCTCCCTCTGCTGTCGGAAAGTGCTACATTTACACTGAAGCTTGGACTCAGTGTTTCCTTATAGGATCTCAAAGCTTCTCAACCATTTTCAACACATTGGCTGCCATGTCTGTTGTGTTTGACTTATATGGGTGCATTCAATTAATTTGAAATTAATTTGCACTGCTCCAGAATAAGGCCAGATCGAGTATACTTGATAATGGGGCACCAAGGGGTTACTAATCTATACCACTGATTTTTAAGAAACAAAAAAATCTTTCATTTATCTCTAATCAAATCAAATCAAATCAAAATAAGCTTTATTGGCAGGACCAAATACATTTTAGCATTGCCAAAGCATATGGGGAGGAGGGGGGGGGTAGTGGGACATATATATGGGGGGGAATGGGCAAGTCCATGGACATTATCAGGGGTAAGGGATAATGTGAAGGGGGATGGGGGCGAGTCCGTGTTGGGGATTTATAAGTCCAGGATCTCTCATGTTCCTCTCAGTCTGTGACATTCTGCGACGTATTGGGCAGATATTTTCACCGCCGGCTCCTCTTCTCCCAGTATGATGTGGAGTTTCCTCGTCTCTTCTATAGAGGTGAAGTCCAGGATGAGAGCGGAGAGTCTCTGGAAGTGAGTTTCCCTCAGTGCTGAGTACTTGGGGCACCGTAGGAGGAAGTGGACCTCATCTTCCAGGGCCTCCTGGTCACAATGCTGGCACAGTCTATTCTCCCTGGGCTTGTAGGTCTGTCTATGCCACCCTGATTCAATTTCCAGGCTGTGGGCGCTCAGTCTGTAGCGGCTCAGGATCTGTCTGTCCTTGGGGTCTTGTAGTACCTCCAGGTATGGGGCCAGTTTGTATTCCCTCTGTAAGGATTGGTAAATGGTGAGTTTCCGTGATACAATAAAATACTTGTAATACTTTTGAGACTAAATTCAGTATTTCGGTTCTTGATGTTAAACATAATATATTGACGTAAGGACAGGTCCAGCCAAGCGAGTTTCCCTTTGTAACGTGAAATGTTCCCGAACAGAAATTTTAAATGGTAGATTTGCTTAAATAGTAACTTACACTTTAATTAAGAGTTAGACATTGCAGATGGCTTTAAAAAAAATGTGTTAGAAATACGTTAATTATGTTGAAACCTAATGTGCCTTAACACGGAAGACAGTTTACAAAAGGAGACGTTTGGGCTTGTGATTTAAAAAAAAAGAAACTTGTAATGGTTCAGAAATAATCATTAAAATCACAGGCACCAGCTGAGAAAAGGGGGAAAAAAAAATCACATGTGATTAATAATTAAATAGACAGGTTTAAAAAAGTCTTATATCAAGGCTTCAAGAAGAAAGAAAAAATAGAAAATAAATTGCAGAAGACTATAATTATTCTGTCCTTCATTTGATGAAACTGACTTAAAAAGGTTTTTGCTATAAATCACATTTCTTATTTCATTTTAAGTAACAGAACTAGTGTCCGTATTGGAGTCAGAAAATATCGTGCTAAAAAACGGATGCGGTGCAGATAGTTGCAGTAAATGATGCAAAGTTAATTGACTAAAAAGAAAATAAGATGGAAAAATAAATATAACATAAAAAAACATAATTCGAGTGTGAAAAATCAGTATGATTGGATGGCAGTTTGAGGATTCTTTACAATTCCTTTGATTGTGTTAATGATAATAATAATTATTATTATTATTTTAATTTTATTATATATATTGATCTAATTAATGCACGAAAGCCTAACAAACTTCATCTCAATATAGGCAGAATATAACATACAGGGTTATTGAAAGAGCTCCGAATTGGGGCCGAAAAGTAATCGAACGCCGAAATTCAGCGTACGGTTACCTTTCCTGGCCATTCGACTATTCAGAGAACACGCAGTTCGGCAAATGTTGGCGAATTGCCTGCACATATGGTGCCTGTTCGAGGGCAGTGAAATCCCCATAGAGAAGCAATGCTTCGTCTATTCAGAGAACAAAACCCAGCAGTGAAAAGTTGCCGAATTGCCCTGCTGTTCGGTGGTTTGACAGGTTTATTCAGGCGAATCCCATAGGCTTCAATGTTAAAAATATTTCCGTTTTAATTCAATATCTAATAAACCGTTGATTATAATATTATGCAGTAAAAAGTCTCTTTATTTTTAGATTTTTTCGGATCTTTTAAGCATTTTTCAGGATTTTTTAGCGAAACTTTTTTCTGTTTTTTTTTTAAATCGTTTTTTCTTTTTTCTGTAACAGACCTTTTTATTATCATTCATTGGATCTTATATGTAAATTTCCGACATTTTCGTTCTGTAGTTTCTTTGCAAACAGTGTTACACTTTTAAAACATTCAAGTGTACTGTTTTATTTTTTTCACTCCATTTGTCTGCGGTGTCGGCTTTTTCTGGCGGCTGCCCTGTGCCGTGATCGGCAGCTGCTCGGGTTTCTCCAGCGTGTTCAGAGAGGTTAATCAAGATGTTTTTGCGGGTTTCGGTGTGCATTCAGCGGATTTTGTGGTGAGTTTTCATCGGGTTTGCGGCAGCACTATGACGGCCCTGTGATGCTTGCTGAATACACTGCAGGCCCGCGAAATGGGATCGCCAAATCGCACCGAATTGAAGAGAATGAAAAGTCACCGAACGTGCGGTGACTTTTCGATTATCTTTGAATAACCCTGATAGTAAATATATAAATCTTGTAGCATTAAATAGTAGAGATGGGCATTCATTTCGGAAAAATTCAGAATTCGGAACGAAATTTGATAATTCGTATTCTGACATACTTCCAAATAACGAATCGATACGATGCGAATACGAAACAAAAACAAAACGATATGATACGAAACTAAACGAAATGGTATGTAACAAATTTATTTTGTTTACACTGTGTCATCATCATAAAAGAAAAATTGTAATAACTGATATCAACTATCGAATTTGAAATGAACTATCAAATGGATATCAACTATCGAATTCGATTCGATACGATACGAATCCGATACGATAGAAATTGAAATGAACT
Organism: Leptobrachium leishanense; assembly: GCA_009667805.1. Lineage (NCBI taxonomy): Eukaryota > Metazoa > Chordata > Amphibia > Anura > Megophryidae > Leptobrachium > Leptobrachium leishanense. Next base: position 426,095,850 of record CM019064.1, on the reverse strand, counting down.
ATCAAATGGATATCAACTATTGAATTCAACTTGATATGATACGAATCTGATATGATATAAATCAATCCGAAATGAAACAAAATACGAAAGGAAACACGAAACGTAATTAGTTACGAAATTCCGAAAATGAAATTATTTAAAAACTTAACGAAACGAAACTAAACAAAACAAATTTTTCAGCCATGCACATCCCTATTAAATAGTCTATGGCTAGCTGCTTTTTTTCCCCCCAAAGAAACTAAATTACTTTCCAGCTGGTAACAAACGTAAGCATCAATTATGATTATATGTATGAGAGTTCAGCACATATTTAAATTATTTATTATTAATAACCAGTTGCTTGCCTTCCCAGACATATCGCTTATCGCTTTTCAATAAATTGCATTTTATCAGCCAAAATCCATTTGAGCCTGTTGGGGAAAATAATAGACTGCTCAGATTGAGTTACTGTTTCCAGATACCAAAAAAAAGAAAACTCATCTTTTTATTATAACTAAAAATCTAAACCACTTCACTATGAAGTTCTTTTCCATAAACCACTGCCAGGACCCAGTGGATATATGCGAAACAAATTTGTATTATATATGCATTGAAATATGCCTTAAAATCTCTAAAGCACATTTTCAAACTGTATGAACTATTTGACAGGCAGATGGCACCATCTGGTGGTCGATAAGTAGTGTTACATCGTGATAATAGAACAGTACAGCTTCACTTTGTTTGATAGCACCAACCATACTAGTAAAATCTAGTGTACATTCATGAATTGTGAGGTCATCCTCAAGCTCTCGATATCCCAAATAACTAAATAACTGCTAAGACTGCAGAGCTAATTAAATGAAAAGCTAAAAAAGCTGTCATTGACTTGACTGGAAGATTAGGATCATTGTCTTGTTGGAAGGTGAGCCTTTGGTCCAGTGTGAGTTTTTGAGATCTCTGGACCAAAGGCTCACCTTCCAACAAGACAATGATCCTAATCTTCCAGTCAAGTCAATGCAAGAGTGGTTTGAGGACATATCAATGACTCTCCTTGAGTGGCCCAGCCATAGCGAGGACTTTAATCCAATAGAACATCCCTGGAGAGACCTGTCCACTGACGACTCCCATCCAGTCTAACAGATTTGAGAGGATCTGTAGAGGTGAATGGCAGAAAATACCCAAATCCAGGTGTTCTATGCGTGTTGCACCAAATCCAAAACCACTTGAGTTGCTGCCAAAGGTCCATCAACTTAATACGGAGTTATGGATCTGAATACGTATGTCAATGTGAGGTTTAAATTTTTCTTTTCAATAAAACTACAGTGTTGTCCAAAACATTTGTTTTGCGTTGTCATTATTGGAATTTTGACTTCACATTGCACAAGATCTCAAACAACTCCTTCAGTAATAGTGAACAGAATCCAATGAATAACACGAGGAGTGATTGTCACCATAGGTAGCATTAGAACTTGGCATCAAATGCCTTGTGCTTCTGTATACATCTTGCTGATTAGCACTCAACTTGGAAGAGGATACATGGTGTTTTACTGTGAGTATATGAGACCCACTCATACATATGTGTCACTGTCTCCATTGATTTTGTTCATGTGAGTTGAAGTTTTAATGACTGTAAGGCACATTCACTGATCAGCCACACATTAAAACCTCTGACAGGTGAAGTGAATAACATGGATTATTTGGTTAAAATGGTGTCTATCACTGGGTGGGATATATTATCACTGAGTGGGACATTTTGTCACATGGTGGGATATATTGTCACTGAGTGGGACATTTTGACACGTGGTGGGATATATTATCAAGGGTTGGGATATATTGTCACGGGTGGATATATTAAGAGCAAGTGAACAGTCAGTTCCTGACTTTTATGTGTTGGAAGCAGGAAAATGGCAGAAAAGATCTGAGTGACAGTAACAAGGGCCAAATAGTGATGGCGTGATGGCTGGGTAAGAGCATCTCCAAAATGGCAAGTCTTGTGGGGTGTTCACTGTGTGGATTGGTTAGTATCTACCAAAAGTGGTGCAAGGGAGTACAACCCGGTGAACCAGCATTAGGGTCCTGGGAGTCCAAGGCTCATTGACGCACTAGGGTTTCAAAGGCTAGCCCATCTGGTCTGATCACAGAGAAGAGCTACTGTAGCTCAAATTGGTGAAAACAATGCTGGCCATGATAGAACCCACTTGACATGTACCACCTACCTAGAGATTGCTGTTGACCACCTACACCCATTCATGGCTATGGTGTTCCCTGATGGCAGAGACCTCATTAAGCAGGATAATGCTCCCTGCCACACTACAAGAACTGTTCAGAAATTCTTTGAGTAAGAAAGATTTCAAGATGTTGCCTCAACTTCCAAACTCCCAAGATCTCAATCTGAGGATTTGTTGGATGTGCTGGACCAACAAATCTGATACATGGAGGCCCCACTTTGCAACTTGCAGGACTTAAAAGGATCTGCTGCTAAAATTTTGGTACCAAAGGACACATTCTTGTGGAGTAGTGATGAGCCGAACACCCCCGAGTTCAGTTCGCATTCGAACTCGAACTTTCCAATTGTTCGAATTCGAACTCGAACTCATTAGATTTTTAGAGTTCTCTCCAAGAGGGCATATATGCTAGATATTTGCATAAAAGGTGTATGAGGGTCTGGGTAGTGCCCTGGGGGGGGGACAGGAAACAAGGACAAAAAGTTAAAAAAAAAAACGTTTTTAAAGGGACAGTGAGTTTTCCATGAAATAAGGGTTAAAAATAAAAATGAAAAATTCCTTCAAATATCGTGCCTAGGAGGTCCCCATAATCTGCCCGTGAAGTGGCGGATTTCTAGGATGTATAGAAATATGTAAAAACCAAAAAATTATGTTTCAAATGACGGTAAATGCTTTTCCTTTAATCTATTCATAAACAACTGCTTGGGGCGGCAGCCTGTATGAAAAGACATTTTAGGACGAGCAGAAAAAGTTTAGTGATTTTTTTTGGCTAAATTATGGTGAAATTTACGCAGGCTTTGGATGAAAGTAACAATAGGTGCTTTAAAATTGGGCCTTTAGCGTCGGCAGCAGTGCCATCACACAGTAACCCCTCTGAGGATATGAATCTGGTACAGGCGTCAGTGGCAGTGCACCCAAATATTGTGCTTTTGGTGCCAGGCCAGCAAGTGCATTCATACAGTAACCCCTCTGTGGTATTGTGGAAGAGTGCAGGGGTGGACCATGCGGTCCTATATTAAAAGATATGAATCTGGTAAAGGCGTCAGTGCACCCAGATATTGTGCTTTTGGTGCCAGGCCAGCAAGTGCATTCATACAGTAACCCCTCTGTGGTATTGTGGAAGAGTGCAGGGGTGGACCATGCGGTCAGGGCCGGTGCTAGACTATTTTGCGCCCTAGGCAAGACCAGGTGCTTACACCCCCCAAAAAAAAAAAAAAAAAACACACAACACGAAACTGCTAAATTTCTTTTTATTTAAGAATAAAGTTTGAAAAGCACCAATAGTAAAGGTAAAATAAATATAAATAAACTGTATTAAACCATTTTAAATTAACTCTATTAAACAAATTAAAATTAACTGTATTGAACAAATATAAATTAACGAAAAAAAAAATAAGAGTTGTCACGTAAGTTTCAATTTCAGACACATCAAAATTTCACTTTGCTTGCCTTATCCTTTGCAAATTTTCATCATGTGTATATATATATTGCCCAGGCCAGCTCACATCATGCGTATATATATATTGCCCAGGCCAGCTCACATCATGCGTATATATATATTGCCCAGGCCAGCTGACATCATGCGTATATATATTGCCCAGGCCAGCTCACATCATGCGTATATATATTGCCCAGGCCAGCTCACATCATGCATATATATATATTGCCCAGGCCAGCTCACATCATGCGTATTTATATTGCCCAGGCCAGCTCACATCATGCGTATATATATATTGCCCAGGCCAGCTCACATCATGCGTATATATATTGCCCAGGCCCAGGCCAGCTCACATCATGCGTATATATATATTGCCCAGGCCAGCTCACATCATGCGTATATATATTGCCCAGGACCAGGCCATCTCACATCATGCGTATATATATATTGCCCGGGCCAGCTCGCATCATGCATATATATATATTGCCCAGACCAGCTCACATCATGCGTATATATATATTGCCCAGGCCAGCTCACATCATGCGTATATATAATTGCCCAGGCCCAGGCCAGCTCACATCATGCGTATATATATATTGCCCAGACCAGCTCACATCATGCGTATATATATATTGCCCAGGCCAGCTCACATCATGCGTATATATATTGCCCAGGCCCAGGCCAGCTCACACCATGTGTATATATATTGCCCAGGCCCAGGCCAGCTCACATCATGCGTATATATATTGCCCAGGCCATTCCCCTGGTGGAGATAGGGGGTTCATTTGAACCCCGATATCTCCAGGCAGCTAGGGGGTCATGGAGGGTGTCAATTGAAAGGCCTGAGCATGGCCTTTCGAATGATACCCAACTTGACCAGGTATAAAGTAAAAAAAAAGAAAAAAGAAAAGAAAAACATGTATTTTTTTTGTGTGTTATTTTTATTAATGCAGCAATATTGTTCACATTTCAATTATAATGTGAACGATGATGCACTAATGATTTTTTCTATGGGGTGCGTTTGCTATAAATCACGTAATTCCCCCCACAAAATGTAACAAGTCCCCATTTCAAATTTTTGTACAAGCGCACCCCATAGAAAACATAACCGCAAACGCTCATGTGCTAAAATGTGAAAAAAACACTTTACACACTGCAGATGATTAAAAATTCTATTTTTATTGCATTTTTTGTCATAATATACAGGCAGGACATGACGTATACATATAAAAATGATATATTATGAATCTGCGGAGTCTGCCGGAAAGAACAATATCTAATATGTCTGGGTCATTTTATAAAATGTGGCTTTAAATCGCGTTTAAACATGATGAGCGAAAGCGGTAAAAATGAGCTGAGCACACAGCAGTGAAATGCAGCATATTAGAGGAAGATTAAGTAGAGAAATTAACACTTCTCAGAAGCAGACACCACACCCTCAGTATAGTCTACATACATACAATGTATCAAATTGATTAGACCAGACTAAAAACACCTGTTGTTTATGCCCTTTGAAAATACAGGTCACTTAGAGGTGAGAATCTTTGCACGTACACATTAGTTTTTAATTCAATATCTAATAAACCGTTGCTTATAATATTCTGCAGTAAAGAGTCTCTTTATTTCTAGATTTTTTAGTATTTTTTTAAGCATTTTTTATACTTTTTTCAAAATTTAAATTTATTTTGCGAACTCGAACCGAACACGCCAAAAAGTTCGAAGTTCGCGAACTTGCAAACAGCCAAAGTTCGAATTGAACTCCGAACTGATCGAACCGAACAGCTCATCCCTATTGTGGAGTCCATGCCTCGACACATCAGCACGAGGAGGATCTACAGATTATTAGACAGGTGGCTTAATGTTGTGGCAGATCAGAATAACATACAGGTTTATTCAAATCAATCTGAAAAAAGATGAGGACATCAGTACGCCGACCAGCCGCTGGAAAAAGCCGATAGGCTGCCGAATGGGATAAAAAAATAACACAACCGCAACTTTTACAAGGCGTTTTCACACAAAGTACTTCATGAAAATACCTGGGAATGACATATAAGGTCCTAAGAATAATAATAAAAAGGTCTGTTACAGAAAAAAAAAACACGGAATTTAAAAAAAAGATATTGGAAAGCATATTTTGACAAAAAAAATCCCCAAAAATCCTAAATAGCTAAAGAGACTTTTTGCTGCAAATGAAAAGAATAAACAGTTGAATAAATATTTAATAAAAACAGGATTTTTTTTAACATTGAAACCTTTAGAATTCGCCTTGCTAAACCTGTTGAACAAAAGCCCCAAAAATCAGGGCATTTCACAGACATTTCGGTGTTCTCTAAATAGATTAACATTACTACTCTATGGAAAGTTCACTGCCGCCAAAGATGATAGTATTTCACTGGCAATTCAGCAATATTTGACTAACTGCCAGCTTTTAGAATAACCAAATGGCCACGGAATTGTACCGTGTGCGGAAATTCACTGTTCGGTGCAATTTCGTGGCCAATTCGGTGGCCTTTGAATAACCCTGTAAATTAATTTTTTATCTCTGTGTATTCCATTTGCAAACCAGATATAGAACCTCAATGCTCATGCGTTGCCTTTCCATCAGTATGAGTGGGAAACCACGGCCCGGCTGGCTGCTACAAATTTATTTATTTCTAAAGTATTTTACCAGGAAGAATACATTGAGATTTCTCTCATTTTCAGTATGTCCTGGGTTCAAGAACATTGAATTGTTACAGTAGATACAGAAATACAAAGAAATAAATGCAAGATATTGAGAAACAACACAAATATATTAGATTAACACAGAAATTAAATATGTAGGAAATATATTCACTATGTTACATGTTTACAGGTGCATTCTGTATCGAGGTATGTTAATAGAGATCTCTTAAGGGACTTTAGCCTGGGGGGAAGATTTGATGGCGTCTGGGAGGTTATTCCATAATTGCGGTGCTCTGTAGGAAAATGAGGATTGAGCCACTTTCTTTTTGTATTGTGGTATTGCAAGTAAGGTGCAGGTCCTGGATTGGAGGTTATAGGATGAGGGAACTACTGCGGAAGCAGCCTATTCAGGTAGGGTGGTAGTTTCCCAGAAAAGCTCTTAAACACCAGGTTGGAAAGGTGAAGGGTGCATCTAGATTCCAGCGACGGCCAGTTTAGCTCTTTTAACATGTCACAATGGTGGGTCATGTAATTACATTGTAGCTCAAAGCAGCAGAATGAGTTATACAATGTAGTAAGTTTATGAAGGTGAGTTTGCGGGGCAGCTGCATGCATACACGGCTACATCTCCGTATTCAATAGCTGGCATAAGCATTTGTTGTACAATCTGCTTTCTTACCGCGGGGCTCAGGCAGGTTTTGTTTCTGTACAGGGCACCTAGTTTGGGGTAAAGTTTAGATGAGAGTTTTTCAATGTGGGGGCCAAAGGATAGATTTGGGTCTAACTACATACCTAGATATTTGAGAGAAGTGACTGTGGCCAGCGTGCCATTTGATTTTGTCCTGACACATAGATGGGGAGTTTACCATTTATGTAAAATGGTACAGATCTTCATAAATTATGGAAAATGTTTCAGAGTTTCATATTCTCAGACATTAAAGACATTATTTGGGAAGATTTAACGCATCCTATAGATAATGGATGGGAAATAAGGTAAATGTTCTCCATTAGGTTATTGGGAACACAATGGTTTATTGGGTTATGATGAATTCACACCAACAACCAGAAACCAGCTGAGGTGAATTATTCTAGGCATGCTTGAGGGAAGACAGGTAGCACACTGCACGATAGATACCTGAGGGAAATATCCATTCAGCGATAAAGGACGCTCACTTGTTTAAAATATTACATTAAGCCATGACCAGCAGCAAATGTCCTCTGGCACCATATATTCCATAGTCTGTTTCGGCATGTCTTTTCTTGGGTTGTCGGAAAAACGTAAGACTCGGAAATTAAAACAAAATTAGTCGACAAAATTAGTTTTCTTTTCAGATTTTTATAGAAAAAGGTGTTATACTGTGTGTCTAGGACAACTCAGAACCTGTGTGTACTAGTGGCCCTATTCCAACCTCCTCGTTCACAGGGAACCAGTAAGGTACTATATCATCCCTACATTCCATATCAGCTCCTTGTTACCTGGACTATTTCACACCAGTCGCTGTATTAGCGGATTGAGTCAGAACAATAGGGAGCCGCGAACAGATGCACCATGTGCCACAATGCTACGTGGAGAGCTCACAGATCACTCACTGCTGTACAGGAATACGATTCAGGGGCTCGCCATGATGGGAGGTGGGCTTACGAAAGGCCTCAGAGCCTGCAGGGAGTGCTATGTCGCCATGCAGTTTTGAGGGCTGCCTTCCTGCCGGGAGGTCCTTTCTGTGTTCGTGTGCTGTCACCAAGGCTGCCATTAAAATTTCTGGGGTCCATTATTGAACAACTGGTCGGGGCCCCTTTCCCTCACCAGTCCATTTCAGTAAACTAATTAAAGGTAAAAGATGTTGGGCCATATTACATAGTTAACACTAATATTAGCACTCAGCTGTGTGAGCGTTAACGTAAGCTTTGGTGGCCCTAGCGAGGGCGCACCATATTACATTCCGAATGCTAACGAGTTAAACCCGTTAGCGATTCGGATTTTGCACTTTTCAGCGCGAGGTTACTGTACTTTGCGCTCCCTATACTTAACATGTGGAGCGCAAAGTGTTAATTAGCGTTAGGATTACAAAATCCTAACGCTAATTACTCATCGCTGCGGTTAACTGAAAAGTTACTCACAGCTACGAGCTGGTGCTAAATGAATCAGTCAGCACCAGTTGGAAAAAAAAAACCCCATACTCACCTCACATCCTGCAGTGAGAACGTCAGCTCAATCAGCTTCTTCTTGCCACTGAGGGCATAGGGAGACTGGGGGAAAAAAGTCACCCAGTCTCCCTTTGCAATCACTCCGCTGACCTGCCAGATCTTGCAAGAGGCGAGATCCTGCAGGTCATGTGACTGGCAGTGGAAGCCTCAGTGGAGTCCTATGGACTCCATGGAGGGGATGCTCACGGAGGCACTTAGCGCTGCCTCGAGCATCCTGAGGCTTAGTGCCGCGTTACGGCGACCAATGACCAATAGAAAGATCCATAGAATCAACCACAGAATAACCCACAGAATGACCTATAGGATCACCCACAGAATCACCAATAGAATGACTCATACATTGACCTATAGAATAACCAAGAGAATGACTCTAATGGGGTTATGCAAAAAGAGCCGAACTGGCCACGAAATTGCACCAAACAGTGAATTTCTCCATGCATTGCAATTTTGTGGCCATTCGACTATTCAAAAAGCTGACAGTTCACCAAATTTTGGCGAATTGCCAGCGAAATACGGTGCCTGTTCGACGGCAGTGAAATCCCCCAGAGAGAAGCAATGGTTAATCTATTCAGAGACATCGAACAGCAGTGAAATGTCAGTTTAGGCTCGGGTCAGACGAACGCATTCTGTGCGGACTGTGTGTCCGTGCACAATGAACGTACTTTTTGACTGACAACAAGGTAGTGGCCACACGGTCTGTTTTTGTGACTGACTTTTTTTGACTGATGTAAATGGGAAATAAAATTAATATTACAAACCATTTTGTCCGTCACAAATATGCTGGACGTCAAAAATGCAGTCCGCCTGACTACGTTCCATCACCCCCACACAAAGCTATGCGGACGTTGCAGACGTGGCGCACTCCGCACGTCCGTTCTAGCAGTATTACGTTCTTGCCTAACTTGCGCCCGTTTGCCGCGTCCGTTGTGCATCCGAACGTCTGTGCAGACGTACTTCGTGTGTGGGTCTCTATTGATCATAATTGTATGCTACGACGGACGTTAAAATGTGCGGCAACACGGACGTGAACACTGCACTCGTCTGACCCCAGCCGAAGTGTCCTGATGTTTGTTGGTTTCATTTTGCAGGTTTATTCCCATAGGTTTCAATGAAGAAAAAAAAATTACCATTTTTGTTACATATTCAACAGTTTATTCTTTTCATTTAAAGCAAAAAGTCTCTTTTTAATTATTTTTTTGGATTCTTTAGGCATTTTTCTGTATTTTTTCGAAAATTTTTCCTCTTTTTTTTTTAAAATGGCATTTATTTTTTTTCAGTAACAGACCTTTCTATTATTATTCATAGGGCCTTTTATATATTTCCAGGCATTTTCGTCCAGTAGTTTTTTGCAAAAGCGTTTTAAAAGTTGCAGTGTTTTTCGTTTTTGATTTTTTTTAACCCCTGTTTGGCGGCTTGTCGGCTTTTTCCGGATTGATTCGATGGTTTTGCGGCAGATCATTGGATGCATTCAGCGGGTTTTCGTCGGTTTATTCTGCGGTTTTTCGGTGGCATTTTGGTGCTCTCTGAATAACCCTGATAAAATGACAAATAAAGTTGCAAAAAGCATCAGGAAGCACTTTTAATTTACGATGCTGCAGCTTTCACATCTTAAATGTAATGTGATTCACGCTACAGGAACATCCATTGAAAGCTGAATGATCTCTTAATCTACATGATTTTCTCTTATTCAAATTGCTGTGATTTTTAGTAATGAGCGCTCAGTACTCTTTAATTTACACAAAGACATGCTTGTAGCTGGTATAACACCAATTTAAAGGATTTCATGAATAAACATAGCACACTTCTCCATCCTCGCATAAATATATCCTTTGTGTGAAAATGAACGTGTTACTCAGGAAAATGCAGAAGACAAATTCCAGTTCAGGCAAGTGATCCGAGCAACATGCCATGGTAATCCACATTAAATATATTGTACTTTGCCGGGCTGGGATCTTGGATCTGGATTTCTTATGTGTCGTCCACCTATAACTCCCACTGTTGGTTTGCCTGCTTTCAGCTATTTCCTATTTAGCAGAGCATTTTCCGAATCTGTTCCGTACAAGTATAGGTCAGAAATAAAGAAAGCTGTGGACCTGAAAGTAGGGGCGGGTCAAAGGGAAAGGTGGAAAATAAATAAGTAATAAATTATAAGGAAAAACAAATACGTAAATGGCGGCGCGATGGCAGTTGCTGTTGGATCTTATGGTGGTTCTCTTTTGTAGTACCGTCCACATGTGATATGAAAAACAGTGAAGAAATACAATAGTGTAGACGAAACAAAATTATCGATAGAGATGCATGTGATACTGCTCCCACTCACAAAGGAAGAGCCCCAACGCTGGCTCTGAGCGGGTCAACACATTTGGTCATTTAATCCTGTTCTGAAGGAGGCGACCCACAACCCTCAACGATGGTGGTCCTCTTCCGATGCCAATGCATGAAGAGACATGAAAAGAAAGGAGAAACTTCCTTGCGTAGGTCTGTCGGAAGCACAATGGAGATACATATATAGGAATTGCACTCACATGTGTTGGAGCTTATAGCCAAGCTCTGGGGTCAGACGCCTGTGGACTTGTTTAAGGTAAAGCCCATAAAAAACCTCTGTATTCAGCAACACACCAGGGACTGATGCAGATGTGAAAATTTATTAGAACATAAAAACAAATAAAATATAATAAAATGGATCAACCTGGCTCAGCCAGTACACCCAGATGCGTTTCGCCACGTAACGTGGCTTCCTCAGTCGGTTTACAGGTAATAATGCAGATCACAATATATATTCTCTTAATTACAATTTTAATTGTCCCCAGGTGTAATTTGCTTAATAGGCGTGCAGTCCATGCCTCGAATCGACGAGATACAAGTGTCCTCCGCGGGTCCGCCATTTTGCGCCTGCGCATTATCAGTGTTTGCGTTCCAGAGTGGGCATCCGCCATCTTGCGCATGCGTGTTGTCTATCTTCCCTTTCCGATCGGCGTATACAGCCCCAAGTCGCTTCCTTTATCTCTGGCAAACAAAAAAAGCAGATTTATGGCTGGGATGTTAGTGGGACCAGATATCAACGTCCCCAAAGGCTCTATCTTGTGCCCTTCATAAATGAACGAATGGTGCATGCATAAATAACAATGGATAGCCTTCTTTTTACATCTAAAGCCATCCTTAATTCTGCGAGACCTCTTACACTCCACATTTATTGGACTTATTCATTTTATGAAAGTAAATATATAATCAATATAACTCTACACAGTGTGCGTGAAGATAATTTTAAATTCGAGTTGTGCAGTGTATATTACGTTGTTCCTAAACTCTTATTAATAGTATATTAAATAAATTATAATATATGGCTATACTGGTGTGGCATGCCTATTGTGTACAGGTGTAAATATATTAATAGTTAATTACTAGCCGGCCCACTAGTCTATAGCTGGTATTCTAATAGCCATATCATGGTGAAGTATTTATAAAATAAAAAAGAGAATATATATTGTGATCTGCATTATTACCTGTAAACCGACTGAGGAAGCCACGTTACGTGGCGAAACGCGTCTGGGTATACTGGCTGAGCCAGGTTGATCCATTTTATTATATTTTATTTGTTTTTATGTTCTAATAAATTTTCACATCTGCATCAGTCCCTGGTGTGTTGCTGAATACAGAGGTTTTTTATGGGCTTTACCTTAAACAAGTCCACAGGCGTCTGACCCCAGAGTTTGGCTATAAGCTCCAACACATGTGAGTGCAATTCCTATATACTGTATGTATCTCCATTGTGCTTCCAACAGACCTACGCAAGGAAGTTTCTCCTTTCTTTACATGTCTCTTCATGCATTGGCATCAGAAGAGGACCACCATCGTTGAGGGTTGTAGGTCGCCTCCTTCAGAACAGGATTAAATGACCAAATGTGTTGACCGCTCAGAGCCAGCGTTGGGGCTCTTCCTTTGTGAGTGGGAGCAGTATCACATGCATCTCTATCGATAATTTTGTTTCGTCTACACTATTGTATTTCTTCACTGTTTTTCATATCACATGTGGACGGTACTACAAAAGAGAACCACCATAAGATCCAATAGCGACTGCCATTGCGCCGCCAGTTACGTATTTGTTTTTCATTGCACACTGGTTTGGGGGAAACCACTGATTGCTGGCTGGCCTTGGAGATTTGGTGGCGGTACAGGCAGGGGCGCCTACCACTTTGGTTGTATAATAAATTATAAGGATTGTTGAGTCCTAGAGGCAATATGGTGGGTTGAAAAGGGAGGTAGTTGTCGTGTGATCATTTCCCAAGTTTACGGTGGTTCCTCTCCCCTTAGTGATATCTCCAGTCCAGATTGTGTTTACAGTATCCCTTTTTGATACACGAGAAAGGAAGAACATTTCCATACATCCGTCCCACAATGGCCACCTACCCCCACACATCAACACCTTCTGCCAGTGCATAGCTTCCTACACCATTGTAGATCTCAACGATATCCCCTTCCTGGAGAAATTGGCCTCAGGGGAGGTCAGAAAATAGGTGGATAGGGTACAGAGAATAAAACTTAACCTTTAATTGGTAGCGAATGAAAGTAAACTAGGTCAGACCTAACACACATACAAGGTAATGTGGAACGTAGACATTCCTGGGGTGTAAATTTGCAATGTCAGCAATGAAATCTTGAAAAAGCCATTTTATGGCGAAACGCGTCCAGTTTTTAACTGTTATATCTCTTCCCTAAGTCTGAGCGTGTTTGCCTATTCTGGAGGCCTTATTATCTGATTTGAAGCTAGCTGGGTAATGTAGGTGGCATGAACTGTCGAGGTTAGCACAGGGCCTGCGCATTGACGAGAGATTATCCCTTGTGTTTTAAAGTATTTACCACCTTGCTTCTCCTGTACCCACTTTTTGCTATACCCTGCATTGCAGACATTGTGAATTTACACCCCAGGTATATCTACATTCCACATTACCTTGTACGTGTGTTGGGTCTGCTCCAGTTTACTTTTATTAAATACCAATTAAAGGTTAAGTTTTATCCTCTGTACCCTATCCACTTATTTTCTGACCACCCCTGAGGCCAATTTCTCTTATTTAAAATGAGTTTCTCTCAGGGTTATGCCCTCACTTTGGTAGATAAATGTCCTGCATCCCTCAGTACCTGTCGGTACTATTTCTATCTCCCCTTCCTGACCTATCATTTCAATATATTAACAATTTTGCACTTCAACAAGGTGGCAGGGATTATATAATGCCTAACAGTTTTAGCATTTTATGAAAAATATCAGAATTGTTTTTCCTGCAGAGACACGTTTGAATATCTTGTCTACGTATCAAGACCTTTGGACATCACCTTTCTATTACACGGTATGAATTCCTGAGATGATAATGAGAACATATCACTTTTTATATCATTTTCCAATTTACCGTGCCCTTGTTTCATGTAAGATGTCCAAAACTTTCTCTCGGTTAATCCTTTCTCCATCTTCCTCATAAAGTCTAGTTATGTATGGTCAAGGATCCCAAAGTCCTCAAGGCTAAAACACATGAGATCTTTTTAGTATTGTCAATTATTAATAATTTAACCTTGCGCACCTCTTAAAATGGTCTCCATAGTTACTCTTCCTAGGTGGTTATGCCTTCGGCGGGTATCAGTGTGCATCTACGTCTGATGTTCACCATATGCGTTGCTATGGCAGCTGAGTTCTTTTAGGCAGGAGGCAGAATAGATGATAAACTAGAGGCAGCAGATAACTCTTCAAATTTGGCTCTTAAGGCCTTTTAGTTAAAATCATGAAAAACCTAGAACACATTTTTTGATGTCCATTCTTAAATATAGACATTGCATTGATGTGTAATGAATACACTGCCAAAAAAAAACACGAGGCAAGAGATGGATATCCAGAATGTTGGGCAATCGTGACACTGTATCAAGTGCATTGCTTGTTATTCTTCAGCTGCCTCCACATTTGTGCTATGCAAAGGATAATTATACTGTAAGCTGACGTACAAGCACTAGTTATGGCTAGGCTTAGAGTAGAAAGGAAGCCGTTAACAACTCATAAATGTTACCAGCTGGAGTGGAATCAGACTTTGTCAGAATTACATTTCAATGTGCCAGCTATATTTCCTTGACTAAATACCGCCAGAGCATAGGGCGGCAGATGTCACGTGGCGCACCCTTTGACCTAATCAGAGAGGGCCGGCCGCCATCTCGTAGTCATGTGCAGTGTGCATGAGTTTTTCACAGAGCTCCGCAGTAACGTGCGACGTGCATAAGGGTGTCACAGAGCTCCACAGTAATATAGTCTATATGATTTTTGAATTGCCTAAGGTAAAAACTATGGAGATATGGTGCCAAAATATGATCATAAATGTCAACCTGACACAGCATCCTCTCATTCTTGGCATAATGCTTGATGTCATCCATGTAAATGAGGTGGCTTGGGGTCTCCACCCTTTAACTTTTATCCATATCCACATTCCATGACGATCTGAGAGAGTTAAAACCAATGTAGAACAAAACACGGGACATTGCAATAGATTGGCATATGCCTCATATGATGCTTCCATGAGCTATTGTCCTGGAATTGTATGGAATATATACAATGCCTGGACAAAAAGAAGTCACAAATTCTAATATTTGATTGTGTCGCCTTTTGCTGTAATTCCAGCATGCATTCCCTGTGGCATCTTTTCAATAAGCTCATGCAATGTCACAGCATTTATTTGCGTCCAGAGTGGCATTAATTTGTGGCCAAGATCTTGTATTAATGATGGGAGAGTCGCAGCGCTGCGTAAAGTCTTCTCCAGCACATTATCCCAAAGAGTCTCAATGGGGTTAAGGTCTGGACTGTGCGGTGGCCAATCCATGTGTGAAAATGATGTCTCATGCTCCCTGAACCACTCTTGCACAATTTGAGCCCGATGAATCCTGGCATTGCCATCAGGGAAGAAAAAACCCATTGATGGAAAAACCCGCTCATTCAGTATATTCAGGGAGTCACATGACCTCATTTTTTGAGCTGAAACATTTTAACCCTTTCCATGCGGAGGGCGCGCACAGCGCGTCCTGCCGCATGGCCACTTCACTGCGGAGGACGCGCTGAGCGTCTCTTTGCAGCGGCGATCGGCCGATAGCGGCGGCCCCCCGGTGCAGGCTGACATCCTCGATGTCAGCCCAGCCTCCTGGACCCCGGCGGGCACGATAGACGTCATCGCGCCTGCGCGATGACATCTATTTCAGGCACCCCCCGCCATTGTGGGGAAGGTGCCTGAAGGGGAGGTCCTTCGGACCTCTCCCCCTCCCCATCCGTGCGGGCAATCAGGTAAAGACGGGTAACGCTTGGAAGGGCACAGCCTGCCCTTCCAAGCGGCGGCTGTCTTTAACCCCTAGGGGGCTGGATCGCGATATGGCACTAACATGCGCCGTATTGTGGTCCCCTCCTGGGAGCTGGCCGACATCTTGGATGTCGGCCAAGCTTCCGGGATATCCACCTAACAACTGGCGTCATCGCGCATAGCGCGATGGTGCCAGTTTCACAATTAACCCTTTGCTGCCACCTATGGTGGAGATAGGGGGTTCCAATGAACCCCCTATCTCCCGATCCGTGACAGCTAGGGGTTAATATTTGATATCATTAGAATGGCCAGAGCATGGCCTTTCCAATGATACCAAACATGAAAAATGTAAAGAACAATAATTAATAATAAAAGTAACGATTCCCCATTTCTAATTTTTTTAACAAGCGCAACCGATAGAAAATATAACCGCAAACGCTCGCATGTTAAAATGTAAAAAAAACAAAACACTTTACACATTGTAAATTATTAAAAATTATAATCTTATTGTATTTTTTGTTATAATATACAGACAGGACATAACGTATAAAAATAATCATGATATATTATGAATCTGCCGAGTCTCCCAGAAAGAACAATATATATGTCTGGGTTGTATAATAAAAATGTGACTTCAAATTGCATTTAACCCTTTCACTGCGGTGGACGCGCTCAGCAAGAGACATTTTCGTACACGCAGAAAAAGTTTACTGATCTTTTTGGCTAAATTATTGTGAAACTTATGCAGGCTTTGGATGAAAGTAACAATAGGTGCTTTAAAATTGGGCCTTTAGCGTCAGCAACAGTGCCGTCACACCGTAACCCCTCTGAGGATATAAATCTGATACAGGCGTCAGTGGCAGTGCACCCAAATATTGTGCTTTTGGTGTTAGGCCTGCAAGTACTATCATACAGTATCCCCTCTGTAGTATTGTGGAAGAGTGCAGGGGTGGACCATGTGGTCCTATATTGAAAAGATATGATTCTGGTCAAGGCGTCAGTGCACCCTGATAGTGTGCCTTTGGTGCCAGGCCAGCAAGTATCATCATACAGTAACCCCTCTGTGGTATTGTGGAAGAATGCAGGGGTGGACCATGTGGTCCTATATTGAAACGACATGATTCTTGTCAAGGCGTCAGTGCACCCAGATATTGTGCCTTTGGTGCCAGGCCAGCAAGTATCATCATACAGTAACCCCTCTGTGGTATTGTGGAAGAGTGCAGGGGTGGACCATGTGGTCCTATATTGAAAAGATATGAATCTGGTACAGGCGTCAGTGCAGCCAAATATTGTGCCTTTCATGGCAGCAAGTGCATTCACACCGTAACCCTTTTGTGGTATTGTGGAAGAGTTCAGTGCTGGAGGTTTTGTGCATGCAGAAGACATCCCCGATCTATTCCGTTACGTCAGCATCAGGGGATTGATAGCTGCTGATCCAGGACTGATTTGCCCAATCAGGACTCTGAGCCGTGATTGGCATAGTGTTGAACCTGTCTTGCACCAGACCTGTGGTCAGGTGCAAGGCTGTAGCCAATTATGAGCTTCAGGCCAGTGGGAAAATGCATTGTGGTCCGTTGTGGTCGAACATGCGGCAAACACCCGGAAATGTTCGGTGTTCGTGATCTAATCGAACAGGCTAAGTTCGGGTCGAACTCAGAACCGTTCGAACCGAACAGCTCATCCCTAATAATAATGACATATTATGAATCTGCCGAGTCTGACGGAAAGAACGATATATAATATGTCTGGGTCATATAATAAAATAAGCCTTCAAAACACGTTTAAACATGATGAGCGAAACAGGTAAAAATGAGCTCAGCACAGAGGCGTGAAAAGCCTCAGCAGCGAAAGGGTTAAACATGATGAGCGAAACCTGCAAAAACGAGCTCAGCACAGAGGTGTGAAAAGGCTCAGCAGCGAAAGGGTTAATCAATGCAGTAATTATTCAATAGAAGGCTCACACCTATTGGCTTAGTTACATCCAGGCGGGGACTTTTTTCTCCACGGCAGTGAATATATTAAAGATTGTTACTACTTGAAACGAGATTCATGTAAATGGCCCTTTTTTGTTGAAGAAATAAATCGAAAGGAACATATTGCTCGCAGTTACATAAAAAGTTATATCTGTGGCAGAAAAAAGTTGTATAATGTTTAATTTAATGATTTTTTTTCAATCTGCATTATAATTTTCTCATGGAAGTGGGAACTGAGGAAAATCTGAACAATAGTATCATATAATACTGATAAATTGCTGAGCTTAGGTAATTGCTTTACAGCGCTGTGACTATTAAGGCTGTATCAAACCATACATTATCCATTCCCTTCGGAATAGATGAGCCACGACATTCAAGATTCCGTCTGTATTTTACATCCTCGCCAATTGAACGGAGAGGTGCTAGAGTCTTAAAAGGGAAAAAAGTTACTCCCCTGCACACTCGTTACAATTTATAATGAATTCCTAATTGTACACACTTTGAATGTGCTTGCTCAGGTAAGTGCTTTGAATTATAAGTCACACTTAGCCAATATGCTGAAAGAAACTGTGTAGACTTGGTGCATTAAATAGGCTGTATGAATGCTGAAGCTTGTAAAAAGAAAAGTTGAATAAAGATCTTTTTAGTGTCCTTTACCTCTCTTACTCATACAGGATTTACAGAAGTGGAGATATGGGGTCCAAAGTTAGCCCATCTGCTACCAAATTATGCACAGCTATGCTAGAGTAAAAGGGTTTTTCTGATGTTAGAGCTCCCCTGGTGATGAACCAGTTTAAAGTTGTGACTCTGAAAGGGTTATTCAGAGACAGCCGAAATGGCACCGAATAGTGAATTTCCCCATATGGCAGTGGCGGAAGTACAAGGGTCGCAGCGGTCGCACTTGCGACCAGGCCCTGGCATTCCGCCACTGGAGGGGGGCCCAGGCAGCCCGCAGATTCCAGCAATCAGCGCCGGAATCTGGGAGCAACGCCGCCGGCATGCAGCTAGGCCAGAACCACCTGACCTGCCCACGAGATCGCGAAGTTCACGTGAACTCCGCAATCTCGCGAGAACGCGGCTGCGCTGGTCAGGTGGTTCTCAGCGAGCGGCCAAGCTGCATGCCAGCGGCCGCTCGGGAGCAGAACGGCTGCATACAGGTGAGCTGTACAGGAGCTGGGGAAAACTATATCCATGTGAGCTGGGGGGCAAATACATCCATGTGTGAGCTGGGGGCAATATATCCATATGTGAGCTGGGGGGCAATATATCCATGTGTGAGCTGGGGGGCAATATATCCATGTGTGAGCTGGGGGCAATATATTCATGTGAGCTGGGGGCAATATATCCATGTGAGCCAGGGGCAAATACATCAATGTGTGAGCTGGGGGGCAATATATCCATGTGTGAGCTGGGGGCAATATATTCATGTGAGCTGGGGGCAATATATATATCCATTTGAGCTGTGGCAATATATATATATATCCATGTGAGCTGGGGACAATATTTTAATCCACGTGAGCAATATATATACATCCATGTGAGCTGGGGGCAATATATATATCCACGTGAGCTGGGGGCAATATAAATCCATGTGAGCTGGGGCAATACTATTTTTTTTATATTGCAGGAAATAAAAAAGTAAAAATATAGATCATTTTTGGGAGGGGAAGGGGGCCCCTTCATGGATTCTTGCACCGGGCCCTCAGGTTTCTAGTTACGCTACTGCCATATGGTGCCATTTCGGGGCACTCGGACAAGCAGGCAGTTTGTCAAACTTTGGCAAACTGCCAGCTAGTACAGTGCCTGTTCGAAGGCAGTGAAATCCCCCATAGAGAATCAATGGTTAATCTATTCACAGACGCCGAAAAGCAGTGAAAAGTTGCCGAAGTGCCCTGCTGTTTGGTGGTTTCATTCGGCAGGTTTATTCAGGCCAATCCTATAGGTTTCAATGTTAAAAATATTCCCGTTGTATTCAATATCTAATAAACTGTTTATTATTTTAATCTGCAGTAAAAAGTCTCTTTATTTATTGATTTTTTTTTTAGGATCTTTCAGGCATTTTTTGGGATTTTTCGGCAAAAAATGTTTTCCAGGTTACCCGTAGCATTCTCATTTTAGCAAAAAATTTTGCATCAGGCGCTAGCTGAGCACCTCACCCTGGAATGCAGCGCTAACCTATCATGCCCCACGCAGCGGTCGGACCGCGGCTGCCATGTTGGGACACCTTGCACACTCACCCGAGGTCCCTCGTGGCGCGTCGCTCCCTGGTTCTGGTCTTCAGCTCGGAGGAGGAGAGCCAGGATGTGTCCCACGCCGCCTCCGGGATCCAACTGAGCAGAAACCAAGCGCGCATGCGCGATCGTCCATCCTAAAGCATGAAGACCTAGGTACTCTGGTCAAGTAAAGGTACTGCATTACACCTGCACTGGAGATCCTCGTATGCCACCAATTAACCTATCAAGTACTCAGGTATCCCAACTCCACCTACGAGGCCCAGGTGAACGGTGTTCTTATGATCCTCTGAACCCTATTTAAATCTGCCGCCTTTCCCAGTTCATTAACCAGGTTATACTGTGGTTCACCACCCGTTATCCAGTGGTCCCTCTTCGTATTTGCTCCAAGAGAATCCTGAGCTCCAGACCTGCTTCCACGGTACCAGCTCCGCTTCCAGACCTGCTTTCACGGTACCAGCTCCGCTTCCAGACCTGCTTCCACGGTACGAGCTCTGCTTCCAGACCTGCTTCCACGGTACCAGCTCTGCTTCCAGACCTGCTTCCATGGTACCTGCTCTGCTTCCCGACCTGCTTCCACGGTACCAGCTCCGCTTCCAGGCCTGCGTCCACGGTACCAGTTCCATCTTCAAGCTTGCTACCACAGTGCCAGTTTCCTCTCCAGGCTTGCCCCCACGGCTCCAGCTCCATCTACAGGCTTGCTTCCACGGCACCAGTTCCATCTCCAGGCTTGCTTCCACGGCACCAGTTCCATCTCCAGGCTTGCTTCCACGGCACCAGTTCCATCTCCAGGCTTGCTTCCACGGCACCAGTTCCATCTCCAGGCTTGCTTCCTCGGCACCAGTTCCATCTCCAGGCTTGCTTCCACGGCACCAGTTCCATCTCCAGGCTTGCTTCCACTGCACCAGTTCCATCTCCAGGCTTGCTTCCACGGCACCAGCTCCATCTCCAGGCTTGTTTTCCACGGCACCAGCTCCATCTCCAGGCTTGCTTCTATACCCACGGTACCAGTTCCAGATCCTATCTTCAAGTCCAATTCCTCTACCCTGGTTTATTTCAAAGATTACAACTCGTGTTATTTACCCCTACAATCCTTCGTTCTGGACTTTACTCTTGTCAAAGAAATCTTGCATTACCTTTTGTTCTGGACTTATATTTTGTTCCATCCAGTAAATGCTCAACTGATCATACATCTCCTGGTCTCCTTCTTCGGCTTGCCATTGGGTTCCATACACACAACACTACACAGGGGTCATAGCCTCTGCCCTTACATAACCACAGGGATATTTACAGTAGAGATTCCGCGCTGCCACAAGTACAGTTGTGTTCAAAATTATTCAACCCCCACTGAAATTGAGTGTTTTGGCCAGTTTGACATTGATTTTGATCATTCAGTCATCTTGCTTACAATTAAATCAAAGAGGCACGTGTAGGTCAGACAAATATAACATAACATTTATAATGAAATAACCACAAATGTCTTTTCTGTGCTCACATCATTATCAGTTTTATTCAACCCCCAAGTGACATTCAATCTTAGTACTTAGTACAACATCCTTTTACAGTTATAACAGCTTTTAAACGTGAAGCATTGCTTGACACAAGTGTCTTGCAGCGATCTACGGGTATCTTCGCCCATTCGTCATGGGCAAAAGCCTCCAGTTCAGTCACATTCTTAGGCTTGCGCACTGCAACTGCTTTCTTTAAGTCCCACCAGAGGTTCTCAATCGGATTTAAGTCAGGTGACTGCGATGGCCACTCCAAAATGTTCCAGCCTTTAATCTGCAACCATGCTCTAGTGGACTTGGAGGTATGCTTGGATCATTGTCCTGTTGAAAGGTCCAACGTCTCCCAAGCCTCAGGTTTTTGACAGACTGCATCACGTTGTCATCCAATCTCCTGGTACTGAAGAGAATTCATGGTACCTTGCACACGCTGAAGCTTCCCTGTACCTGCAGAAGCAAAACAGCCCAAAGCATGATTGACCCCCCGCCATGCTTCACAGTAGGCAAGGTGTTCTTTTCTCATAGGCCTTGTTCTTTCCTCCAAACATAGCGTTGATCCATGGCCCAAACAGTTCTAATTTTGTTTCATCAGTCCACAGAACACTATCCCAGAACTTCTGTGGTTTGTCCACATGACTTTTGGCATACTGCAGTCGACTCTTCTTATTCTTTGGAGACAACAAGGGGGTGCGCCTGGGAGTTCTGGCATGGAGGCCTTCATTACGCAGTGTGCGCCGTATTGTCTGAGCTGAAACTTCAGTACCCACATCTGACAAATCTTTTCTCAGTTCCTCAGCAGTCACACGGGGACTTTTCTCCACTCTACGCTTCAGGTAGCGCACAGCAGTCAAAGTCAGCATCTTCTTTCTGCCACGACCAGGTAGCGTTTCAACAGTGCCCTTTGCCTTGAATTTGCGAATGATGCTTCCTATGGTCTCTCTTGGTATGTTTAACATCTTTGCAATCTTCTTATAGCCATTGCCCTTCCTGTGAAGAGTAATCACCTCTTCTCTTGTATTCCTGGACCATTTTCTTGACTTCACCATGTTTGTAACCACACCAGTAAATGTCTAGAAGGAGCTGAGTATCACAGTTATTTTAAAGCTGCCTAATTGGTGCTTATTATGCTTTATTGCTGCTCCGTTACATCCACAGGTGTTTTCAATACCTGATTGAAAACACTTGAATGAACCTCTGTTCTTCAGAGTGGTAGTCTTTAAGGGGTTGAATAATTGTGTCAATGAAGAATTCACAAAAGAAACATTTACTACTGTATTACAAAACCAATTGATGTCATTTTAGTTGCATATGGTTCTTTAAAAAGTCCTTGTAGGATTTCATTCTGAATACAATTACAAATGTACACTAAATTCCCTAAAACCCTTTACAGCATTGGGTGTTGAATAATTATGAACACAACTGTATTACCTCCTGGAGTCCATAGGAATCTGTAAGGGGTTAAATCTTTATGTTTGGATGTATAGGCAACTGTTGAACTCTTTCAATTTGTCGGCTGGAGTGCTCTCCTGGTGCGCTGTATTTTTATATATTTTTTTAAGACACCTTTTTGTAAGACATATCTTCTTTGGTGCATCTTTTTATAAAAGCTTTTTCTGAGAGGTGATTGGTTAGGTATTGACTGTTGTTGCTCACGATTAACAGATAACATGGAGTTAATATATTTGAGAGGTTTCCGTATAGTGTTTTTCAGCATTCAGCATGATTGTGTCAGAAAGTGACCATAATACAGTATGACTGTGTGTTGCTCTAAACAAGAATATAAATAACTTTGTTTTCATACTAATATATTTGTAATTTCTAATAAGATTTGTAATCTTATCTCTAATACTAAATAGGCGCACATCGGACAGCCGGAGTTCACCTTCATCTTTGTATTTCTTGGAGCTTTCTGACGTCTGGCCAGCGTTTTGAGCGCTTGCAACAGAAAACATACTGCACGGTCAGAGGGAGACGTCTCATACGTGAGAGACAGGACGCATTCTCAGGTCTCCTTTCCAAAATAGACAAAGATGAACGACCATATTAAAAAGTTAACACTAACATTAGCGGTCAGATGTGTGAACGTTAACGTTTGCAATGGTGGCCCTAGCGTGGGCCGATCATATTACATTCTGAACGCTAACGGGTTAAAAAAAAATTAGCGATTTGGAGCTTGTGCTTTTCAGCGCGAGGTTACTGTACTTTGCGTTCCCCATGTTAAGCATAGGAAGCGCAAAGAGTTAATTAGCATTAGGATTACAAAGTCCTAACGCTAATTACATCCCGCTGTGGTTAACTCAAAAGTTAACCACAGCTTGGACTGGTGGTGCTAACTGATATGGCTTCTGCGGAATCTGTCAGCACCAGCTGAAAAAAAATAAAAATAAAGTACTTCCCTTTCATCCTGCTGTGAGAACGGCGGCTCGATCCGCTTCTTCTGGCCACCGGGGGCAGAGGGGAAGAACAGTCCCCCAGGATCCCTCCGCGATCACTCCACCGACCTGCCGGATCTCGCAAGAGGCGAGATCCTGCAGGTCATGTGACTGGCAGTGTACGACTCGATGGAGTCCTATACAGTGGCGTCACTAGGGTTTGTGCCACCCGGTGCGGTAACTTATGGTGTCACCCCCCCCCCCGAGTTTTACAGGTTTTTTTAACTACTTTTACTCATAAGTCAGTACTCCCATATAACACTGAATGCTCATAATACACGGCGCACATTACTGTGAGGTTTATTGCTGTGGAGCTCTGTGATATTCTCATACACAAATTTTAGCGAACTGCCATCAAGTACGGTGTCTGTTCGAAGGCAGTGAAAGTCCCCATAGAGAAGTAATGGTTAATCTGTTCAGAGACACCAAACAGCAAAGAAATGTCCTGATGTCCGGTGTTTTCATTTGGCAGGTTTATTCAGGCAAACGAACACCATTTTCAATGTTTCAACACCAGGTTTCAATGTTAAAAATATTCCTGTTTTTATCTAATAAACCGTTTATTCCTTTAATCCATATTAAAAAATCTCTTTATTTATTGATTTTATTTTTTTAGTATCTTATAGCCATTTTTCAAAAAAAAAAAAAAATTTCTAATAGCAATTTTTCCTTTTTTTTTCTGTAACAGACCTTTTTATTATCATTCACAGGATCTTAAATGTTAATTCCAGACATTTTCATTCAGTAGTTTTTTTTTAAAACAGCAGGCGACGGGTTTGCGGTCGGGATGAGCTGTTCGGTTCGATAAGTTCGGAGTTCGATTCGAACTTTGGCTGTTTGCAAGTTCGTGAACTTCGAACATTTTGGCGTGTTCGGTTCGAGTTCGCAAATTTTTTTTTTTAAAAAAAATATAAAAAATGCTTCAAAAAATACTAAAAAAATCTAGAAATAAAGAGACTCTTTACAGCAGAATATTATAAGCAACGGTTTATTAGATATTGAATTAAAAACTAATGTGTACGTGCAAATATTCTCACCTCTAAATGACCTGTGTTCTCAAACGGTAAACAACAGGTGTTTTTAGTCTGGTCTAATCAATTTGATACATTGTATGTATGTAGACTATACTGAGGGTGTGGTGTCTGATACTGAGAAGTGTTAATTTCTATACTAAATCTTCCTCTAATATGCTGCATTTCACTGCTGTGTGCTCAGCTCATTTTTACCGCTTTCGCTCATCATGTTTAAACGCGATTTTAAGCCACATTTTATTAAATAACCCAGACATATTAGATATCGTTCTTTCCGGCAGACTCCACAGATTCATAATAGTTTTTGTTTTTATGTATACGTCATGTCCTGGCTGTATATTATGACAAAAAAATGCAATAAAAATTGAATTTTTAATCATCTGCAGTGTGTAAAGTGTTTTTTTTTCACATTTTAGCACGAGCGTTTGCGGTTATGTTTTCTATGGAGTGCGCTTGTACAAAAATTAGAAATGGGGACTGGATACATTTTGTGGGGGGAATTACGTGATTTATAGCAAACGCACCCCATAGAAAAAAATCATTAGTGCAGCATCATTGTTCACATTATAATTGAAATGTGAACAATATTGCTGCATTAATGAAAATAACACACAAAAAAAATACAGGTTTCTATTTTTATTTTTTTTATTTTATACCTGGTCATGTTGGGTATCATTCGAAAGGCCATGCTCAGGCCTTTTGATTGACACCCTCCATGACCCCCTAGCTGCCTGTAGATATCGGGGTTCAAATGAACCCCTTATCTCCACCAGGGGATTCCGGGCAGCTAGGGGTTCCCCGGCTATCTGACGTCCTCACGCTATGCGTGAGGACGTCAGGCAGTGAGGGGGGACCCGGGGGTGGAGCCGCCATCCAAGACGGCTGCCCCCACCAGAGCAAGGCCGCACTTCAGCGCCGCAAGGCATCTCTATACACAGCCCCATCAGCATCTCTATACACAGCATCTCTATACACAACCCCATCAGCATCTCTATACACAACCTCACAGCATCTCTATACGCAACCTCACAGCATCTCTATACACAACCTCACAGCATCTCTGTGAACCCTCAAATGAACCCCCTATCTCCACCAGGGGATTCCGGGCAGCTAGGGGTTCCCCGGCTATTTGACGTCATCACGCTATGCGTGAGGATGTCAGGCAGTGAGGGGGGACCCGGGGGTGGAGCTGCCATCCAAGATGGCGGCCCCCACAGGAGCTAGGCCACACTTTGGCGCCTAAGGGGTTAAAGCCAGGCACTGCTTAAAAGGGGAGACTCTCTCCTTTTAAGCGGTGCCTGGCTTTTTTTTGTGGGACCTCCCGATCGGGAGGGAGAGGGATCCGAACGGATCGCCCCTCCCTTCCAGGCGATCTCCCGGTATTGCCGGGGGTCGCCTGGAAATGACGTCATTGCGCATGTCGCGATGATGTCATTTACGTCAGGAGGAGCTTGACTTCAGCGTCTGAGGATGCTGAAGTCAAAACGCCGCAGGACCCCGGACAGAGAGGTGAGTATCTCCGCCGGGGGTCCCGCAAAGCTGATGACGTGTGGGACACATCCTCCTCAGCATACAGCGGGAGTAACTGAGCCCACACGTCGTCATCAATGAAGGGGTTAAAAACGTCTTTTTTGTAAACTTTTTGTCCTTGTTTCCTGTCCCACAGGGCACTACCCGGACCCGGTCATTGTTTTTAGATGTTTCTATACATCCTAGAAATCCGTCACTTCACAGGTAAGTTATGGGGACCTCCTTGGCACGATATTTGAAGGAATTTTTCGTTTTTATTTTTAACCCTTATTTCATGGAAAACTCACTGTCCCTTTAAAAACTTTTTTTTTAAACTTTTTGTCCTTGTTTCCTGTCCCCCAGGGCACTACCCAGACCCCCATACACCTTTTATGCCAAATATCTAGCATATATGCCTTCTTGAAGGGCACTCTAAAAACCGAATTTTGAGTCCCATTGACTTGTATTGAGTTCGTATTCGATTTCGAATTCAAACTTTTGAAAAGTTCAAGTTCAAATGCAAACCGAACTCGGGGGTGTTCGGCTCATCCCTAGTTTGCGGTGGCATTCGGTGGCTGATTCCCTGCACTTCAGGGACCCTGGGGTGAATTCACCGGGGAAATTAAATTCCCCAAAGTGTGTGGAACAACAGAACACTGAAATGTCTGTGTCATTTTGGTGCTCTGTGAATATCCTCTTTGTGGTGTTTTTTTTGCCACCACCTGGAAAATGCCAGCCTACGCCTTGCCTACCCAGGACATACTTGAAAATGAGAGAATTCTCAATGTATCCTTCCTGGTGAAATATTTTTGTGTAAAAGAAAATATATATATTTTTTAGGGTGTCACCCGGTGCGGGCCGCACCCCCCACCCCCCTAGCGACGCCCCTGGTCCTATAGACTCCATGGAGGGGATGTTTGCGGCAGCACTCAGAGCTTCCCTCGAGCATCCTGAGGCTTAGCGCTGCGTTACATGGCAGGCTGCTGGATTAGCAATATCACGCTAAAATGGGGGCGCTAAAGAGAAACCTGCAGGCGTAGGTTTTACTCCTTAGCATCCCCGTTTTAGCGTGAAGATTGTAATATGGCCTGAAGTCTTTTTCGGTGATGTATTGATTTTATGTATTCTAATAGCACTTAATATTTTGAGTTAAATCAGAATCTAATATCATTTACGTTTATACGGTATTATAGACCTGAAGCTAATATCATTTACACTCATGCAGCCATTATTGCTAACCAAAGTTTAACATCCTATGGGCTCTATTACATTCCTTGCGCAAAAAAGCTTGCGCAGCGCGTTAATTTGTGCGCAAAGTGTTAAACGTTAACGCGCTTAAATTAACGCTGGTATTACAATTCAGGAGCATTTTTTCATCCATCAAAAAATAACACGCGTAAAAAAGACGTTCAAAAAAGCACGGCCCTTAGCGTTGCGTGCAGAAATCAGTGTGCGGACTGTTTTTTTCACTCAATTCAGCCAATCAGAATTAAGAACCACAATTGTCTTCCATTAAGTTGTTTCGCCTATCAAAATCAATCTGAGTATATATGCTGCAGCAATAATAAAAACACGCACAACTTCTCCATTTTATTGTTTGGGTATGTGTAGAATGTGTAACTATACTTTGCTGTATTTTTTTTTGGCTGGTGTATTTGGTTTCGGGCAGGACGTTCAGATTTGCCGTTACCACCAGCTTTAAAAGACGTTAAAATTCTGCGCAAACGCTGTCCGTTAAATTTTGCACATAGATTGTAATACCATCCGCGTACCAGCGCACAAACGCATTTGTGCTCACAATGTTAAGTATAGGACGCGCGCAGTAAAGTACACTCGCAAAGGGTTCGCGCAGGTTCACCCGCGGAAGATGTTAACGAGCATTTTTTGTGCGGACATTGTAATACGAGGTTCTGCGCAAAGAGTTTTGCCCCTCACGTTAATGCGTTTTTGCGCACGCGTTAACGTTTGCGCGAAGAATGTAATAGAGCCCATAATGTTTATATACAGTATTGGTCATTCGTAATTTCCTTCAGTGAGGCTTTGATTAACCTGAAGTGAGGCTTCTGAGGCTAGGGTCAGACGAACGCATTTTTCGCATTGTCCGTAAAAAAGTGCGCCCGAACGCATGGACGTACTTTTTCACGGAATACACGATAGCGGTTATACGATGCGCAATTACGGCCGTGATTTCATACAGATCCAAACCAGGAAACTTTGGGTGACTGGATGTTATGTTGGCCGGACATGAGCAGCGTCTGACGTCTCCTAATCACGCACACACGCCGCTATGCGGACGCAGCGCACTCTGTACGTCAGTAATAGCGGTTCGACGTTCTTGCGAAAATGCGTTCGTTTGCCGCTTGCGTTGCACGGCTGAACTTTCGTGCGGCTGTACTTCGTGTGTGGGCCTGCGTTGGACGTCATTTGCTGCTACCACGGCCATCATAAAGAGCGTGTAAACGCACGTTCGCACTGCATTCGTCTGACCCCAGCCTAACATGTGTGATGCGTTTGAGTTCCACGTGCAATTGTCCTGTAGTGATGCTTTGATAGTTTAATTTCCTACAGTGAGGCATTGATTGACATGTATGAATAATCTCTGTAGTGAGTGTTTCCAGAGATGTCTTCTCATGTGTGATGTCAAGGTTCATATACAGTAAAAGACATTTATGGATACCATTACAACAGAAATCTGTTTTTTATGTAATTATCTAATATTTTGAGTAATATACAGTACATATATATTGCTTATACTATTGTCAATAAAGTTAATCATATGCTTTTACACAAATCGGCTTTGTGTCCTTCTGATTAGGCAATACAGTCTATGTCTTTTTTCACTCGTTGTTTTTGAGGCATCATTTCCATAGCAACTCAATGAAACAGTAGCAAAAATTACCCGATTCACACGTTTGACAAAATATTAAAGGGTAAGTTCCCAAAGTGCCGATCTTCTCTGTTAGTGCAACGCTGGTAAAAATAATCATTGTTGCAATTATGGTAAACTTCTGCTTTCCAGAGAAGAAGCAAAAATCAACAAGAGCAGATGAAGGAAGGTCCTTCAACTAAAGGTGAACAACTCTGAAGGAAAGCACCACTATAATTCTTATGTAAAAAGCATACACAGTGGCAATTCTCCATCATTTATCATCGTTTCACCAGTGTTTGCAACACCAGTGAATATACTAGAGTGATATCCATGGACCTCCCAAACAACTTGAAAACTAGACTTGTGCACCGATTTTTTTTTCGGTTCGATTCGGTTCGATTCGTTCGGATGTTTAAAATTTTCAATTCGGCTCGTTTCGACCAATTTCTGTTTCGATTCGGTTCGGCTCATTTTCATGTACATTTTTTTTTCGGAATATCGACCATTTTTCGTGTTTTCGGGTCACTTTGCTCGTTTTTTGTATCGACTTTTCGTGATTTCGGAAATTTTCGGTTTTTCGGAACGTCTGTTCTCCTCGTTTCAAAGTGTCTAACTCTATTCGTTTTGACGTAAACTACTATGGTTTACTTTTAATTATCGTATCAACAGAATTATCGGATCATTGGAAACAAAAACAAGTGATACGCATTTACAAATACAAAATTTACAGAATCAGCGATATAATCGATAATAGTTAAATATACGATGTCCAGAATTACCGAAATGGAACCGAAATCACGAATGGAACCGAAATCATGAATAGAGCGAAAATTAATTTTGATTTGACACATTTCAAGTCCATTCGAAAACTCCGAAAAAATTTCGTTTCGGCTCGGAAAACTTTTCGGATCTGTCGGTTTTCGGTCCGATCCGATTCGGAAAATCGGCCAAATCCGAAGACAAGAATCAGGAAATTTCGTGGAAATTCCGAAACCCGAAACGCACATCCCTATTGAAAACAAGAGAAGAAAACCGCTAGGCAACGTCGACCGAAACTCCGGAGGAATTAATGGTAAATTCTATGGAGGAAACCACGGTGAAAACCCTACTGAAACCCTCAGTGAAGAGCTTTGTCAGATGCTATGATGGAAAGAACAGTGAAAAGTACACGATCTACAATAAGAGTTCCCTCAACAGAAGATTCGACTTAGTTCCACGGTACTGTTTCAACCATACTTCACAGACGGTAAACCGCCATTCTTTCAACAGAAGAAGTGCGGTTGGTGAATAACCAATGTACCGGCTGGGTGGAGTAGAGATAACATCACTGCTCTGCGTGGAGAGAGCCTGTGGAGACGTGGGTTCAATCCCAGCAAAAGCACCTCTCCAGTAAGTGTCCTTGGGCAAGACACCTAACGGTACATACTCGCCACCCAGGACATGAAAACGAGAGAAATCTTGATGTATCCTTCCTGGTAAAATCCTTTCTCCAAAAACCCCTCTGGAGTGTACTGTTTAGTGAATGACACCCTGAATGTTACACCTCCAGAGCAGCCAAGAAATAAAGACTAGGACGAGCTGTTTCGATGCAGACAGGTGGCAATTGTTAACGCGGCATTCGAAGCAGAGCTTTCTGCCATATCATTCTCGTTTCTAACACTAGCCCTGTGTGCTATTCGAATGAAGCATATTAAATATAAATCACACAGGTATGGATCTGTCAGCTGTACGGTGATGACCCCCGGGGAGCTCTGTGTGCCTCTCTTTATTTCTGTGATTAAGGAACCCAGGCCTTGGATGTATCTTTTAGCAATGATGGGATTTGTTCTCCTGTTCTAAAGAAATACTGGTGACACTGTCTTTATTGCCTGATTCAGAGGGAAAGACATGGTTATATCCATCAGCAGCTAAGATAAATGATGCAGTCTTATGGATTTTATGGTCTATATTTTAAAGTTTATTAAGTTATGAGTCATTATTCATTTAGCAAGGATTCCTTTGACATGTCTCATAGGTTCACATTAATGGAAATATATTCCGTCATCCCCTACAAGAAAAAAAAAAAGATATTCGGCCATATTTATCCAAAATACTTTGACTCAAAATAAGAGATCAACAAGATGGAACGCTGACACCATGTGAACATCTTCAAAAGGTTATTTGGTTTCCATGAAGAGAGAGCCGGTGTAACACCCCTTTTATTGCATTTTTATTGGTTGGGCAGAGTAGAGATAACAACGTAGCCCTACAACTCAGGAAATACAATTTCCAATCCTGGTAAGTCAGCAAGTGTCCCCGGGCAAGACACCTAACAATATTTACACGTCTACCTAACAAAATGTAGATCCCTTATCGGTATCATGACCCCACTGCTGACTGCACCGCCGTGCTCACCATCCATGCTCAGGCAGCACATGTAAAGTGCTGCCCCATGCTCAGCACTGATATCTGGTACTCGAGCAGTTAAGCACAGCAAACATACACCACACCCTCCTGCCGAAATAAAGGTCTACTCCTCCCTCCCTGCAATGCTTCATCATTAATGTGCTGACTGTGTTCCAAACCAGATCCACCTTCCTGAAGTTCCCTGATTTATTATTGAACTGGGCTTTGCCCACCGAATACCACCTTCTATCAGCCTTTGACCTACGGACCGTCCTGACCATTCTCTAGGAATACCCACTTGTACCTTGCCTGGAGTCCCCCTTGTGTCCTGTCTGCCACCCTGAGGTACATTCCCAGTGTCTCCAAGAATCCTGGTCCCTACGGTCTGTATATCTATGAATCCCTGCATTACTGGGTTCAGACCACCCTCCAACCGTTCAGGTCTGATTCCTACCGAGCCAGAAACGGAGAAAGCAATGTAGAAAATCTACACCAGCAGATTTCCCTTACCAACTCCCTGTTAGTGACGCTATTCTGACCCAGACGCTCTATGTGCATCTGGACTCAAAATAAATGTGACAGATACTGGCAGTGGCGCGCACTACCAATGTGAGTATCAGCTCCTGGAGTCCATAGGACTCCATGGAGCCCTGTGTGTCCCTGCATAAGCCCTGTGGAAGGAGACATGGAGGGATCTGGGAACTATTTCTTCCTATTTTCACACTGTACAAAAATCCAAGGTGGAGCACTACTTCTCACAATCTTCTGCAGTCTTTGAATTTGTCTGAATTGTCTTTAAGTTCTTCTCGATCCAAAGCACCTCAAAAGGAAGCAAACAATATATTGTGCACAAAAGTATGATACGTGAACAAAAGTAATGACGTTTCTGATTGGTCCCATTCATGTGATTCAGAGCCTTTTCAGACCAGGCTCAGGATATATGGCCTATGGATCAGTATAGACGACCCCCCTTCTTTTGGACGTGCCCTTTTAATGGATCACACCACAGCCCTTCAAAATAAACAGTTCATCATAGAGCAGCAACCTTAAAACAGAAATGTGTAGAAAATCTAGAAAGGAGCTACTCACAATATGAGGTGCCCTTATCAGGCACTCCTTCACAAGCCACCAGTAACTTTAAGGAGCACTGGATCTCCCATCACTGCCAGCCAGCTCCTCCAGACAGATCAGGAACACAGGATGTAGTAAAAACTAATTTATTGTGCAAATGTAAATAAAATATACACCGAAAAACATGTTTCACCACAAACATGCGGCTTCCTTAGTTGGTGATAGTTATCCTGTGTTCCCATATGGAGTCATATACCTGTTAGATTGATAAATTTATATATTCATCAGAAAAAAAACAACTTGAAAATTCATGCCACTTCCGAGATGCATTAAAAATTACACATATGGCCGACTCCCGCTCTAATCAGTGCCGCACATGTGCCTTAGAGTCTCTACATAACAAGCCGCCATCCAGATCCCTCCCATAAACCTCTGGAACTAGAAAAATGGCTGCTTGGCTCCTCCCAGCTCAAGCTCTGGCTAATCTGGCTAATAAGTACACAGGCGGCCTTCAACTTTGTATAGAGAATGGAGTAAAAAAAAAGGAAAAATAAAGCCCATTCCTAGAATCTATAATGTGGCCAACTCCACAAAAATGAAAGATCTTAACATATGTATATGAGAAAAAGTCAAAAGGCTAAAAACACAAAAGGTTTCCCTTATTTTATAAAAGCTTTCCTATACTGGAGTGCCTGGATTCTTTACTTTTCTCAAAAGCCTGTAACTGGAGATGGGCCACCAGGTTTGCCTTTGTGCATTAACACTGGGAGAAGTAATTTAATGATACATGTTCTTGGTGGGTTCTTGATTGCCTTGCTTTACTTTTCTTTGCATCTATTAATTGATAGTACCCCGGGCGGCGGGTGGGCTGAATGCACAGCAACAGCATAGTAAGCCTCATGGGTCTCCAGCTACTCCCCAGCACCGCCTCCCTTCCCTGCCGACGGTCCCAGCATTTGTCTGCAGGTGCAGGGCCGGATTAACATAGGAGCTGATGGAGCAGCAGCTCCAGGCCCATGCCCAAGAATAGGCCCAGAGAAAGTATAACTATGTTTGCATTGACTGGCATATGGACCTCTGTATCTCCAACTGCATAGCAGCAACAGGGTGATGAGGTATCACTGGAAAGACCTTTCCAATGATATAAAACATGACCAGGTTTTATGTAACAAGATAAATAAAATAAGAAATATTTCTTTATTTTCTCTTTTTCTTTCTAACAGCAATATATTTCACTTTTCCATTATAAAGTGAACAATGATGCTGCACTAACTCACCATCTCATTTCTCATGTCACCAACAAGTGTGGAGGTGATGGCATAATCCCTTGTTACGAATTGTTACATCAAAAACCTAACCCACCCTTGCGAAGAGCGCGGGGACTACGACTACTTTAGAACCCTGCATATACTAATCTTTACACCTCACACGGTCAAGTGAGGCGTCATTGGACAGGTCAGAGTCTGGCTTTTGCATTGATACCAAACTTGACAATGTAAAATCTAAGAGAAAGGAAACAAAAAACCCACTTTATTTATTTATTTATTTTTAGTTCCAAAGCGATGGCATTGTCCATTTGTCACCTATAAAATGAGCAATACCACTGCCATAACTTACCTTTTCATTTCCCACGTTGGGAGCAAGGTCAGATTTTTGTACAGTCATATTATTCATAAAACACCATCCTCCAAAACACATAGGAAATATTTAATTTCTTTTCTTTTTTTTTGGTTAAAATTGTATATTTTCTCCAAAAAATGCAGTAACAGGTTTCCATTTCAATTTCTTAACAAAAATTCCCTATAGAACGTATAACCACAAAGGTTCAGATGATAAAAAGAAAAAAATTATTTTACACGCTGTAAACGAATGAAATCTGAATGGAAATTTCCTCTCACAGTATCTGCCTGTCAGACATCACACGAGGTTTGAAAATGTGCTTTTTTTTTTTAAAGTTTTCAAACACATTTTCATTTTATTGTTGCTGCAAAGTTGCTTTCCATAAATCCACTGGATCATTGTAGTGGTTAAGGCTAGGGTCAGATGAACGCATTTTTCACGTGCGTTTAGCCGCACAAAATCACGGCCGTGCTAGCAGCAAATGACATCCAATGCCGGGGAACATACGACGAACGGCCGCACGAAAGTTCGTCCGTGCAAAGCAAGTGGCCAACAAACGCATTTTTTTGAGATCGTCAAACCGCTACTACTGACGTACAGAGTGCGCTGCGGCCGCATAGCGGCGTGTGTGTGTGATTAGGAGACGTCAGACGCTGCTAATGTCCGGCTAACATAACGTCCAGACACAAAAAGTGTTTTATTGATGATCTGTACAAAATCACGGACGAAAAGGCGCATCGTATGACCGCTATTGCGTATTCCGGGAAAAAAAACGTCCGTTCGTTCGAACGCACTTTTTCACGGACAACGTGAAAAATGCATTCGTCTGACCCTAGCCTTAATGGAAATCAACTTTGCAGCGAAGGCTTTACTATCGGCAGTAGGGATGTGTGTTTTGGGTTTCGGAATTTTCACAAAATTTCCCGATTCGAGCATTCAGATTTGGCTGATTCTCTGAAAATTTTCGGATCCATTTTCGGTTCCATTTCAGTAATTTCGGACATCGTATTTTTCGGTTATATCGCTGATTCTGTAATTTTGTATCCTTCCCATCTCAATGTATCCCCGGGAAACCAGAGAAATCTCAATGTATCCTTCCTGGAAAACCAGAGAAATCTCAATGTATCCTTCTCGAGAAACCAGAGAAATCTCAATGTATCCTTCTTGTAAAACATGAGAAATCTCAATGTATCCTTCCCGAGAAACCAGAGAAATCTCAATGTATCCTTCTTGTAAATCATGAGAAATCTCAATGTATCCTTCCCGGGAAACCAGAGAAATCTCAATGTATCCTTCTTGTAAAACATGAGAAATCTCAATGTATCCTTCCCGGGAAACCAGAGAAATCTCAATGTATCCTTCCCGGGAAACCAGAGAAATCTCAGTGTATCCTTCGTGTAAAACATGAGAAATCTCAATGTATCCTTCTTGTAAAACATGAGAAATCACAATGTATCCTTCCCGGGAAACCAGAGAAATATCAATGTATCTTTCTTGTAAAACATGAGAAATCTCAATGTATCCTTCTTGTAAAACATGGGAAATCTCAATGTATCCTTCTTGTAAAACATGAGTAATCTCAATGTATCCTTCTTGTAAAAGATGGGAAATCTCAATGTATCCTTCTTGTAAAACATGAGAAATCACAATGTATCCTTCCCGGTAAACCAGAGAAATCTCAATGTATCTTTCTTGTAAAACATGAGAAATCTCAATGTATCCTTCTTGTAAAACATGGGAAATCTCAATGTATCCTTCTTGTAAAACATGGGAAATCTCAATGTATCCTTCTTGTAAAACATGAGAAATCTCAATGTATCCTTCTTGTAAAACATGAGAAATCTCAATGGCAGAATTATCGTATCGGCAGAATTATTGTATCGACAGAAATATCGGATCCGAAAAACCATTAGTTTACGTCAAAACGAATAGACACTTTGAAACGAGGAAAACAGATGTTCCGAAAAACACGCAAATTTCCGAAATTACGAAAAAAAAGTTGATACAAAAAACGAAACGAACCGAACCGAAACTGAAATCGGCTGAAACGAGCCGAAACAAAAATTTACAAAATCCGAACGAACCGAATGGAACCAAAAAAAAAAATCGGTGCACAAGTCTAATCGGCAGAGTCTTCGGTAAGGCAATCCAGGTTGTAATATGCACTTTCTGATTTAATATCTTTCCCAGCGACATGTTCAGATATTGTTGTTGACTGGTGGTTGGGTTAAATCAAGGAGGACACACACATCGAGGAAGAACCGTCCACTGGGCTGACAAAAGTCTTCTGATGTACCTCTAGCACCAATAACGACTGAAATAAGGTGCCTGCAGTCAGCGTTTGATGCAGACTGAGACTAGAGCAGATTGAATATAAATCTTCTGGCTTACAGAAACCAAGGAAAAAATGAAGCATTCGTATTATACAAAATTAAGAGTAATTCATCATTCTGTGTAAATATCACTGACGCACAAGAAGAATTAATCATCTAAATAACTTGTTTTGGTTACATCGTGGAGATTGATAGCGATCCTACTAAATTTAAATTAGTTTGCCAGCTTTCCAGCAATTTTCTTGCCTCGTTCTACAGAGAATAGGTGGAACAAATTCCCTCTGACATGTCTAATATATTTGGGAGTCACGTAGTAAAGTATAATGGTGGATTTGAAGCTGAATGTAAATGAGGATAGAATGCTTAACGTTGACAGGAGGAATGGCTCCTCGGAAATATTTTAGAATAATCACATAATCTCTTTCTCTCCACCCATCACGGCTGAATATTTTATGGAGCAAAGACGCACTGGCTCGCAAAAAGTTGGACTAAGGAGTTGCAGTGGAAAACTCAGTTACCATTTTTCAGTCTCGGAATTTTAACCTATTAGTTGCTCACAAGCGTCAGTTTCTACTAGATGAATCGATCCATTGGCCTCTAAGCGACTTTCTGACAAATGTGTTCTTTGCTTTTGAATGGAAATTACCTGTATTTGGACTTGAGTATGCAGCTTGGTAACTAATAAATGATATCTCCGACCAACAATGTGTATCTCCCTTCTTCTAGGAGGATGGTTTAATTTTATACTAAAACTTTTTAAAACTATCAGGGTTATTCAAAGAGATCCGAATTGGGGCCGAAAGGTAACCGAACAGTGAAAATCAGCGTTCGGTTACCTTTCTTAGCCATTCGGCTATTCAGAGAGCAGGCAATTCGCCAAATGATGGCGAATTGCCTGCACATAAGGTGCTTGTTCGGTGCCTTTTCGAGGGCAGTGAAATCCCTCATAGAAAAGTACTGCTTCGTCTATTCAGAGAACAAAAACCAGCAGTGAAAAGTTGCTGAAATGCCCTGCCATTCGGTGGTATCATTCGACAGGTTTATTCACACGAATCCCATAGGCTTCAATGTTAAAAATATTCCTGTTTTAATTAAATATCTAATTAACCATTTATTATAATATACTGCAGTAAAAAGTCTCTTTATTTATAGAATTTTTTTTAGGATCTTTTAAGCATTTTCAGTATTTTTTTGCAAAAAAAATGTCAGTTTTTTTTTTTTTTTTAAACGTTTGTTCTTTTTTCTGTAACAGCCCTTTTTATTATCATTCATTGGACCTGATATGTAAATTTCAGACATTTTCGCTCAGTAGTTTCTTTGCAAACAGCGTTTCACTTTTCAAACATTCAAGCGTACGTTTTTTTTTTTTTCTTCACTCCATTCGTCTGCGATGTCGTGTTTTTCCGGCGGCTGCTCTGTGCTCTGATCGGCTCCTGCTCGGGTTTCTCCGGCGTGGTTAATCCAGATGTTTTTCCGGGTTTTGGTGTGCATTCGCCTGGGTTTTGCTGTGAGTGTTTGGCAAGTTTTCGGCGGCTTTTCCCTGCATTACGACGGCCCTGTGGTGCTTGCTGGATACACCGCAGGGTCGCCAAAATGGGATCGCGAAGTCGTACTGGATTGAGGAGAGCGAAAAGTCACCGAACGTGCGGTGGTTTTTCGATTCTCTTTGAATAACCCTGTATATATATAAAAAATTGAAGAGTTATTCAATAAGCACCGAACTTACCACATGATGAATTTCACCATACTGTGTAATTTCATGGCTGTTCGGCTATTCAGAAAGCTGTCGATTCACCAAATACTCGTAATAATCGCAATTCAGGAATCTTTGGTAATAGTGAAATTGTCCCATAGAGACGTAATGGTTAATCTATAGAGAGAACACCGAACTGACCAAAATGTTTGCGAAATGCCCAAATTTTCAGTTGTTCAGTTCGACAAGTTTAATCAGGCGAATCCCATAGGATTCAATGTAAAACAATATTAGCGTTCTTATTATTTTATTATTCAACCGTTTATTCTTTTGAGTTCAGCAAAAAGCCTTTTCATTTGTTTATTTTTTTAGAATTTTTCAGGCAAAATTTTTGATTCACATTTTTTTTTCTTCTCCTGTAACAGACTGTTTTTTTTTTTTATAGGACATCTTTATTATTTTCATGCATTTTTATTGTTTTAAACTCCTTTTAAAAAATAGGTCCACTGCCCCCCCCCCCAGTTCGCTAGCTTTCAGCGGTCAGTTCGGCAACTTTTTCTGCAGATAATTGTCTTTTTACCGTGGATTGTGGTGGGCTGATCGGCAGCATTAGGCGGATCTTCTGCTGGTTTCAGCGGTCTGTTCAGCAGTCGGTGGCGGCTTTTGGCAGGCTGATCGGCAGCGTTTGGCGGTCTTCGCCGGATCCCATTCGGTGCACTTCGGGGTCCCTGCAGGGAATACTGAATTCACCGTAGGGTTGGCAAACTTGAGTCACCGAATCGCTCTGAAGTGCACCAAACGAAAGAGCACCGCTATTTCACTGAAATTTCGGTGCTCGTTGAATAACCCCTATGGTTTAAGATCGTATATGTTACAATAGAAAGCAGGGCCTACAATCACACTCAGGATGAAACACGGGAGGGGGAATAGCCCTGCACACAGCCACCAGGAATTAATACAATAGTACAATACCTAATCAGGTTGCTCTGTGACTTTCATAGTAACCAGCCCCTCAAAGCATGTAGACGTAAAGAACGGGAGACCAGGCACATCCAGGTAGGTACGGAGGC
Source organism: Leptobrachium leishanense (assembly GCA_009667805.1). Lineage (NCBI taxonomy): Eukaryota > Metazoa > Chordata > Amphibia > Anura > Megophryidae > Leptobrachium > Leptobrachium leishanense. The sequence continues at coordinate 426,056,301 of CM019064.1, read as the reverse complement.
ACTTTTATTAGGACAAACACGATGTTTCGCCCTCTAAACGCAGCCTTTCTCCTTCTGACTTGAAGAACTATATTGGTATCTCAAGAAATTACTTGACCTAGACTATGCCAGCTTTGTTTATGACTTTCAATAAAAGACAATGGGACCCAGCACTCCATTCTGTAAAAAAGATCAGTTTATTGGGCTAGCAGCAACATTTCAGCCGACGAAACAGCCTTTCTCAAGCTCGGTACTGATTTCCCACATCATATTGATATGTCATTGTCACGAGGTGTGTGCGGTTGTGGTATGAGCCCAGCAGGTGGCGACACAGAGGGGAGGCCAGACAGGAATCACGCAAAGCAGATTCTTTAATAAAACATAAATGGTCCTTAACTGCGGGCAAATGAACAAAGGGAATAGCAATAAAGTCCAGGGAGAGTTCTTGGAGAGTCAGTGGATTGTGGGTAATGCAGTCCTAGACTGCAGACAGGGCCCACCAAGGATAAGTCTAGACAGCGGTACCTTGATCAAAAGGTCAGACGGTGAGAACAACTGTAATCCACAGGTAGACAGATGGGTACTGGATACGTAGGATAAGCTGGTACAGGAAGAGCAGGTTTGCACACAACCAAGTGACCTCAGTCAGGGAGAACAATAATGCAGACCCACTGCTAGTTGGGTCTCTCTGCTATTTAAGGAGGCTTGATAGCAGATGGGCCTCAGCTGTAATTCCTAGGCTTGACAGGAAAACCCAGGCTGGATCTCCAGGAGCCTGGACATGGCACTGGGCTGAAGTAAACCCCGGATTGGAGCCCAATACAGAAGCATTCCAGGACAAAAGGCAGTCGGGACTAGGCTGAGCAATATGGGTACCCCGAGTGGACTGTGACAGTCATGTGGAGTTTTTTCTGGCCACTCCATGGTTCCTTCAGCACCAATCTGACCACGAACTGATTAAACTTGTGACAGCCCAATCCTTCACAAGTTTGTTGAACTTTTTTTACAACTATCAGAAATCATTTTCGGCAAGGACTGTAGCAGTCGACTCAATCACGTCACTTCAAGCATGTCACAGGAAGGAGTGTGCTTGACAGTCTGGAACTTTTCTGTTGGCAATCAGCTTGCCTTCCCAATCTGAACTGCCCTATTTGTGAGTCTACCATGCACTTCACCAATCACATCCAAAAGCGGTCACAGGTACTGATGAAGCTCTCGACTTCAGAGCCTAAAAGAGTGGTATGCCCCACCAGTGGCATAACAACTGGGAGGGCAGCCGGTGCGGGTGCTCCGGGAGCAGGGTTAAGGGGGCGCCGACTGCCGGCACGCCCCCCCGTTATGCCACTGCCGCCGAAATTGCCCGGAGACCTGGGGACAGGGCTTTCCCTGTGGTTTCCGCTGTGGCCCAAGCCCGACAAAGTGTAGCGCTGGTGAGCACACAGCATGCTGCTTCCAGCCTTCTGAAGGCTGTGACGCGACCTACAGGCGAGATCCCACAAGATCTCGTGAGAGAGCATCAACAGCCTTCAGAAGCCGGCAGCCGCGTGGAGAAGCATGCTGGCACGAGCGGGTCCCCATCTGAATCTGAGGTCTGAGAGTGAGTGTGCTGATGGCTGGATATATAAAAATCTGGGGGTCCCCCTGTGCCTGTGTATAAAAATCTGGGGGTCCAGTGCCTGTATATAAAAATCTGGGGTCCAGTGCCTGTATATAAAAATCTGGGGGTCCTGTGCCTGTATATAAAAATCTGGGGGTCTAGTGCCTGTGTGTATAATTCTGGGGGTCCAGTGTATAAAAATCTGGGGTCCTATATTTTGTCCCAGTCCGGGCCTGCTTCTAACCAGAGTGGATGTTTATGTAATGGGGGGGGGGAATTCTGCCTCGGGCACCCATAACTCTGGTTACGCCACTGGGCCCCACCACATCTGAAGGCAAGCAGGGTGGCAGGCTTGGCCAACCTGTTATTTAGGCAAAGCACAGACCTACAAAAAATGTAATGCAGCACGGTGCAACTTCTAGGACAGAGAACAAACCAGAATCCTAAAGGATGAAGTCAGAAAGCCAAGCAAACAAGCCAACATAAATCTGGACATGGTCCAAATCAGAATCGCATAGGCAAGCCTAGTGCAAGTGAGGAGTAGGTAGATCATCAGCCAGTTAGTGTAGTGATCCAAAATTCAGGCCAAAGGGAAACATGGAGGAGCAGGCAAATGGTAAAATTAAGAACTAGGTCAGTGGTTCCCAACGGCCCTCAAGTCCCCCTAACAGGCCAGGTTTTATGTATCACTTGGAGAAATGCAGACTGAATCCTGCAGTCACTGAGCAGCAAATCCTATCACCTGCGCTGTGCTTCAGATATCTGGAAAACCTGACCTGTTAAGGGGACCTGAGGACCACGATTGGGAACCACTGAACTAGGCAATAGGCCCAATACCCAGATTACCAGCAGCCAGAGGTAGGGGATGTATGAAAATCTGGGGGTCCAGTGCCTGTATATAAAAATCTGGGGTCCAGTGCCTGTATATAAAAATCTGGGGTCCAGTGCCTGTATATAAAAATCTGGGGTCCAGTGCCTGTATATAAAAATCTGGGGGTCCTGTGCCTGTATATAAAAATCTGGGGGTCCAGTGACTGTATATAAAACTCTGGGGGTCTAGTGCCTGTATGTATAATTCTGGGGGTCCAGTGAACCACTAGCTTATGGGAGTTGTACGTTTCCACTCAATTCCTTCTGGACCTGTTAGGGAATTGTTGGCTTGACTTTTTTGGTGTATTGTAGGATTGTCTTATTTTTAACCATTGTACCTTTGTACAATTCTGCGAAATGTGATGGTGCTTAATAAATAATAATTGCTATCATTATGTCAATTAAATATTTTTATTCTAAATTATGCTGCATTATCGTACTTTATTTTTGCTCCCATAAAACCTAATCACTAATAATAAAAAAATATATATATATATATATATATATATATATAATTTAAAACTTGCATTTCTTCTTGTATTTTTGTATTGTATACTTTTATAAAAGTTTTATATTTATTACAACCCCAGCTTCCTTTATTTTTTTAATCTAGAGGTTGCGGGTGTAGAATAGAAAATATCTCGTCTGGGTTAACCTGAATCCAAGCAATAGGATGTATTTTGGGAATTCGTGTCCAGGTTCCACGTCTAACCCTGCTAATCATTTACATTTAAAATGATAATCAGTGATGTATGCGATACTAAGCTCATCATTTCAATCCTTGATTAAATGTTTTCCCTCCCTCTCTCCTGCCAAGCCAAAGCATGTGTAAAAACAATTAAAAGTTTCAGACGGAAAAGGGATTTAATCGCTCTTTAAATTCTGGGGAAAATATGACACAGCTGTTCAGCTCTAAATGTGGAACCTAGAATTAGCATTTTCACAAAAACAAAAGGTACATTTTCAATTGCAGGTTCAAGACGAATTTTTGTCAGTATGCTAATTGTTCGGTGTTTAATTAGGAATGGATACCATGTTCTACATACCTGATTATTTCCCCCTGTAGATGATATTGAATTTGTTTATTCAGCCTTGCTTAATTATAACCTGTTTTTTTCCTGGATAATCCACTTTGCCTGTTTTTTAATTTGCCAGATCTTAGATTGATGTCGGGATGTTTCGCCGCACGCCTATCAAAGGGAATTATGTGCTTGGATGAGGCTCCTGCAGGCGGCATGGGACATACCGTAGCACTCGCAGGGTATTAGAGCTCGATCTGAACTACATGCGTTTTTATGAGCACAAATCAGCTTATCTGTTTTCTTGATTTTGTATGATGTTTCTACGAGTGTTCTATTTGTTTTATTTTTTCTCTCCTTCTGTTACTCCTCTCGTGAGGCTGAAATATAACAGAACTCCATTCCGAAATGTTTGCATTTAATAACTCAATTATGGAGAATCTGATTTTTAATAATAATTCACTACCAGGATCGAGTTAAATGCATACTCTATTAAAAAAAGAATTCCCTTTATTTGCCCCTAAATAATTGGCAGATGCTGCTGACGGCCTCTGTCCAATTATTTTTTATTTATTTTTATTAATGGTGATTCTACTCCTTTTGCCCCTCGTTGCACGCGCAGCTCCTTTCTTTTGGCTCGGGAACTCCCGGACTCAGAAGTCCCTGAACAGGGCCTAGATTTATAATTAAACAGAGTAGGGTTGTGCCTAAAGGCGCTTGCCACAAGAGGGCACCTTGCTTTGTAAAAAAATAAGTTAAAAGTAATTACAATCTACAATCGTTTAGACCTCTGTATCTCTGCAGTCCTACAGACTAGAGAGACATAGAGCACATTATTGGAAAGGGCAGATGATGGACTTCCCAGTGGTGCCAAACATGACCAAAAATGTAATAATAAATAAATAAAATAAATTATCTTTTTTTTTATAATGCAGCACTATTGTTCACTTTTCAATTATAAAGTGAAAAATTATGCTGCCCTATCTCAACTTCTGATTTCCCACACTGCCAGAAAAAGTGGAGGTGACTGATGGCACACAGTAAGGTGTCATTAACAACCTAGACCGGTACACTGCATTTTGGAGAGACAGGATTGGTTTGGAACCCAACATCTTTGATTTATATACCTCACAAGGTCAATTGAGGTTTCATTGGAAAGGTCCGATTTTTACCTTTCCAACGATAATAATCATGACCATGCAATGTGTAAAGATAAAGAATTTTATGAAATTAACTGGGTTATTCAGACAAAGCTGAAAACCAGGAGAATTGGCAGGAGAAGAGAACAATCTATCAGGGATGCACCGGAATTTCGGCCACCGATAGACATCTGCCGATAATGGGGTTATCATTTTCGGCCCGAAAGCAAAACACCAGCCGAAAAGGTCAGCCGAAAATTGATGATCCCAGCTGACACTGAGCGAGCACTCTTTCAATGCTGCGTAGCTGGAGATAATTGTAATTGGAAAGAGGCAGGAGCTGCTACACATATTTATTTCTGCACACAAAGGGTTAACTGTATGATCCACATATCAGGGCAAGCAGTAATCTCTGGCCTCTCAGTGACAAGGAACAAGTGATTTATCACTGACCTCCAGCCAGCGGTGTCTGCTCGGAGGACAAGAGGAGGGTGGTTTTTGTGGGGCTGTGTCACATCACAGCCAGGCTGTCTTCAAAGACATTCTTATTATCACATTTACTGTATATAGCACCAACAGTTTCTGCAGCGCTATACAATAACCAAAGGGAACAAGATACAGATAAATGGACAACATAGGATGGAAACAAGAGGTGTAGAAGGCCCTACTCATAGCTTACATCCATGCATCCAAAACGTTAAAAGAACGTATACACATTCATTTTGCAATGGTTTGTCTTCTCCTTTGCATCTTAAAGGCCCCCTTATAATGCTTTGTTTTTCTGCACTTTAAAAAAATAACAGATTACTAAGAGAGAAACATATACACCGAGAAAAAACAAAACACACAAAACATCACAGGCACAATAGCTGTAAGACTCTGGGTGCAGCATCCAAAAACGTACAACAGAGTAGAGACATAATTTAAATCATATCTTTTATTTAGTCAACTTATAAACAGAATGATGTTTAGGCTCTATCTGAGCCATTATAGATATATATCTGCTCATTTAAGTTGTGGTGGAGGGCAAAAAAATTTGATTAACCCCTTCACTGCTGAGGCATTTCAAAACTGTGTGCTGAGCTCATTTTTACCGCTTTCGCTCATCATGTTTAAACACGATTTAAAGCCACATTTTAATAAATGACCCAGACATATTATATATCGTTCTTTCCGGCAGACTCCGCAGATTCATAATATATCATTTTTATATGTATACGTCATGTCCTGCCTGTATATTATAACAAAAAATACAATAGAAATTGAATTTTTAATCATCTGCAGTGTGTAAAGTGTTTTTTTCACATTTTATAACATGAGCGTTTGCGGTTATGTTTTCTATGGGGTGCGCTTCTACAAAAATTTGAAATGGGGACTTGTTACATTTTGTGGGGGGAATTACGTGATTTTTAGCAAACGCGCCCCATAGAAAAAAATCATTAGTGCAGCATCATTGTTCACATTATAATTGAAATGTGAACAATATTGCTGCATTAATAAAAACAACACACAAAAAAACTTTTTTTTAAATTTATTTATTTTTTAAAATTTATTTATTATTTTTATTATTATTTGTTTATTATTGTTTTTACTTTGTACCTAGTCATGTTGGATATCATTCGAAAGGCCATGCTCAGGCCTTTCAAATGACCCCCTCCATGACCCCCTAGCTGCCACGGTTCTGGAGATATCGGGGGTTCACAAGTACCCCCTATCTCCACCAGGGGATTTCCTTGGGAAATCCCCCGGCAGCTAGGGGTTCCCCGGCTATCTGACGTCATCACGCTATGCGTGATGACATCAGGCAGCGAGGGCAGACCAGGGGGTGGAACCGCCATCCAAGATGGCGGCCCCCACCGGAGATAAGCTGCACTTCGGCGCCGCAAGGTGCAGAAGTGCAACCTGGCACTTGAGGGGTTAAAGCCAGGCGCCGCTTAAAAGGGGAGACTCTCCCCTTTTAAGCAGTGCCTGGCTTTTAGCGCTGCTCTTTCCTGATCGAGAGGGAGAGGGATCCGAACGGATCCCCCCTCCCTTCCAGGCTATCTCCCGGCATTGCCGGGGGGTCGCCTGGAAATGACATCATCGCGCATGGCGCGATGACGTCATTTATGCCGGGAGGAGCTTGACTTCAGCGTCTGAGGAAGCTGAAGTCAGAACGCCGCGGGACCCCGGACAGAGAGGTGAGTATCTCCGCCGGGGGTCCCGCACAGCTGATGACGTGTGGGGCACGTCCTCAGCATGTAACGTGCATCAATGAGGACGTGTCCCACATGTCGTCAGCAGTGAAAGGGTTAAAAGCCTCCACACACAACAAATAATTGTCATGACCCACCTGGGCGCTGTCACGGTCTGGACCCCCTGATCCTCTGACGCCTCCTTTTGTTGCCTTTTTGCCGTGTCCTGCATTCTTTATGCAGGTTCCAGGACTTTTATCTCATATGCTGATTCCAGGACTTTGTTTTTTCTTTTCCCCATGCTCAGTTCTGGACTTTTATTTGTTTTGCATTCAGAACCTGATCCATCACCTGCACCTCATCCAGCCTGATCTGACCTGCTTATAAGGAAGCTACGCCCCTGATCCCACGCTTCCTCATTGAAGTTTCCAGCCTTGCCCTGAGCAGACCTGTATTCCTGATCTCCTCCTGAGACCTTTTGCCTGGATCCCCTCTGAACATTTGACATTCCTGATTTTCCTCTGCTTTGAACCATCATTCTCCGGTATCCTCCATTGCCCTGTTTTCCCCTGACTTCCTATGCTTGACTTTACTCGTGTACCAGACCCTTGCTAGACTTTGACTATTCTATTCTGTATCCATTTGTACTTTCGCTTGGAGATTGTTGTCAGTGTTCCCCTTCTGTTATTTATCTGTTTATCCTGCCTCCCAGTACCTCCTATCTTGATTTATATCTGTTCTCTTTAATAAACCCCTTTTTTGCCCTGTAACCTGTCTGCTGCTATATTCGCTGCACATTGGGCTCACACCCATACTCCTGCGCACCCATGCCAGACCTCACCCATGACAATAATAAACTTTATAGTTGCAGAAGACATGTACACAACCCAGCAATTCAGAGTTCTCTGAATTGCTGGGATGTGTAAATGTCTTCTGCAACTATAAAATGTGTGTGTGCCCAAACATTTTACACATGAATGTATGCACTAGATGCAAAATAACTCAAAGGACAAAAATATCTTAATTTTTTTTAATGTGGATTAATTTAAATTCATGATATTAATTTAATAAAGTCTAGTAATAATACAGTTATACAAAATACTATCTTAACCTCCCTGGTGGTATTCCTGACTTGGGGTTATATTTCACTAAAGTGAATGGTAACCTCGAGCCACACTCGGGCTGCATACTCACCTCCTCCTGCGCTCCCTGGCTGTCCCCCGCAGTGTGATCGTGGCAAGTTGCTTCCTGGTAAGGCTCCCTGTGAGTCACACGATGCAGGGGGCGGGACCAGGCAGCAAACTTAAAAAAAATTATAATACACTTTTTTCCAATAAACAATGTGTATGAACGGCCACTAGGTGGCACTTCAGGATAAGAAATAGACCATACATAGTCTCACCCTTGTTTTCAGACAGATTTCAATGTTTTTTGTTTTATTTTATTGAACATCATTTATTTGCATTATTTTGGATAATTATTTTTGGAATAATAAATTATTAAGTCGTGTTTCAAACTTTATTGGACCTAGAATTTTCCATTCTCCAGTCATTCTCCTGCTTTTCACCGCTCTCTGAATAACCCTGTAGGTCAAAATAGCCAAACCAGAAAAATTCTCCCATTTATCTCACTTTCCAAATCGGCTATTTGGTCTAGAGTGTTCTCTTTTCCTGCCATTCTCCTGGTTTTCACCTTCTGAATAACCCTTTATTATTGGCCTCAGATTGGGTTATGTCGGTCTGCGCTCTGTGTGCTGACTTCATTAGTGACCGATCTTGTGACCGGCAGGAGCAAATTCTTCCCGCGCAGCAGTGAGGTGCACTCTCACATCCAGGCCACATTAAAACACTAAGGGCCACATTACATTCTTGGTGCTAATGTTAGCGTTCACCTGCGTGAGTGTTAACGTTAGCCCTGGTGGCCCTAACGCAGGCCACCCATATTACAATCCAAATACTAATGGGTTAAAAATGCATCTTGCGCTGTACTGTGCAGGTTTACTGTACTTTACATTTCCTATGCTTAACACGGGGAGCACAAAGTGTTAATTAGCGTAAGGATTACAATATACTAACGCTAATAACTATCCGGCTGCGGCTACGAGAAAGTTAACTACAGCCTGGACTTAGTGCTAACGGATTCCGCTTCTGCAGAATCCATTAGCAGTGGCGTCACTAGGGTTGGTGTCGCCCGGTGTGGTAACATATGGTGTCACCCCCCCAAGTTTTACAGGGTTTTTTTTTAACTACTTTTACTCATAAGTCAGTCCTCCCATATAACACTGAATGCTCATAATACACGGCACACATTACTGTGAGGTTTATTGCTGTGGAGCTCTGTGATATGCTCATACACAAATTGTGGCAAACTGACAGCACATTCGGTGCCTGGACGAAGGCAGTGAAAGTCCCCATAGAGAAGTAATGGTTAATCTGTTCAGAGACACCGAACAGCAAAGAAATGTCCTGATGTCCGGTGTTTTCATTCGGCAGGTTTATTCAGGTGAACGAACACCATAGGTTTCAATGTTAAAAATACTCCTGTTTTTATCCAATATCTAATAAACCGTTTATTCCTTTAATCCATAGTAAAAAAAATCTTTATTTATTGATTTTATTTTTTTAGTTTCTCTTAGGCATTTTTCAAAAAAAAATTATTTTCTTTTTCTTCTAAAATCGGTTTTTCTTTTTTTTCTGTAACAGACCTTTTTATAATCACTCATAGGAACTTATATGTTACTTCCAGACATTTTCGTTCAGTAGTTCTTTTTAAAACAGCAGGCGACGGGTTTGCGGCAGCATTCGGTGGCTGATTCCCTGCACTTCAGGGACCCTGTGGTGAATTCACCGGGGAAATTTGATTACCCAAAGTGTGGGGAACAACAGAACATTGAAATGTCTGCTTCATTTCGGTGCTCTGTGAATATCCTCTTTGTGGTGTTTTCTTTGCCACCCCCTGGAAAGTGCCAGCCTAGGTCTTGCCTACCCAGGACATACTCGAAAATGAGAGAATTCTCAATGTATCCTTCCTGCTAAAATATTTTTGTGTAAAAAAAAATAATATATATATATTTTTTTTTTTTAGGGTGTCACTCTAGGGCAGTGTTTCCCAAACCTGTCCTCAGGACCCTCCGACTCGCCAGGTTTTCCAGATATCTGAAGCACAGCACAGGTGATATGATTTGCTGCTCAGTGATCTGCATTTCCCCAAGATGATCTGCAAAATCTGGCCTGGTTGAGGGTCCGGAGGACAGGTTTGGGAAATACTGCCCTACACCCCCCACCCTCCTTGCGACACCCCCGTCCGTTATCACCAGCAGAAACCCCCCCAATAAATTCAGATACTCACCTCCTATCCCACAGCGAGGATCGCGGCTCCAACCGCCTCCTCTGTTCGCCGGGAGCAGAGAGAGACTGGGGGAAAAATTCCCCCAGTCTCCCCCTGCAGATTACTACGCCGATCTGCCGGATTTCACGAGGTGAGATCCGGCAGGTCATGGTGACCGGTGCCCGTCTGCCTCAATGGAGTCCTATGGACTCCATGGAGAGGATGTGCGCGGCGGCGCTTAGCGCTACCGCGCACATCCCAGGGTTTAGCGCCCAATAGCAATGCAGGCAGCTTTTTCAGCACCTGCATTGTAATATCACGCTAAAACGAGGACGCTAAAGAAAAACCTGCAGGCGCAGGGTTTTCTCCGTAGCGACCCCGTTTTAGCGCGATGATTGTAATGTAGCCCTAAAGCAGTTATCGATGAGTAGAGTGTCCCTTTAACTTAAGCTTCAAGAGACACCACCAGGTTACAGATTGAGATACAGGAGTAAGAACTTGAAAAGTGGAGAAGCTGCAGATATGCATAAGTAGATCCCAATGGATTCAGGCCCATATTGTGGATCTGATGAAGATTATGTAATTTCAAATGGGTATATATATAACACAAAAACACAACAATGCAACTACAACATTTACCACATTGAATGCTAGCCACTAATTCTCTTTATAATTAACCAGTGTTTACCGAGAGTTAAAACTGTCCTGTGTCCGTATAAACATGCCGAATCAGTAAATTTGGAATATAAAATGCTTTTCTTATCCCAATGAAAGGGCGTATGCTGTGCCACGTTAAAGGAAATCTATAAGGTTCAAACAGAAAAAGGTAGGAAAAAGAGGGATTAAACATTAAATTCTCGTGGCTCGCTTTGCACTCCCCCCTCCTGTTTTAATACTATAATTTCCTTTAAATCCAGCACTGGTATCCAGCTAATCTCTGCAGGATATGACACGCTTCCTACTCAGCATGTCATGTGACTGCAGAGGGGCTGGGTGGTCCAGCCAATCCGAAGGCTCAAGAAGATATTGATATCATTGGATGAACCTGGTACCCAAAGTACTCCAAGCCTATGAAACCTGAGGTGGGGGCTCCATTAGCTGAGAGTCTTGGTGGGGCTAAGCCCCTGCATCTGAATGGCTGAATTAACCCTCCGAACCACCGTCAGAGTAAGGAGAGGGAGCAGGAAGCTCACAGCAGGATGTCCATTCAGATGAGATCGAGCGCTCGCACTGTGTAGTGTCCCTTTAGACTGGGGTCAGACGAGCGGTAGTAAGAGCGGAAGGAACGTCCATAAGAGTGGACGTTCCTTTCACTCGACGCCCATCTGATGCCCGTCTGGCTGCCTCGCTGAGCGCAGTTAGTGTGCTCAGTGCTACAAGGCTCGATCCTCCTATGGAGGATCGGGCTTTGCAGCCCTGTCAACATGCGTCCTAGTGCTTTGACGGGGAAGCTTGCTGAATGGACGTAGCATGGCCGCTGTCATGCAATTTGTGCACGTGAAGCTACGTGTGACCGGCCCTGTTGCAGCTTCACAACGCTGCGACGGACGCTGGAGGGCACGTCAGGACGGGGGGCACATATTGAGCTCATCTGACCCCAGCCTTAACTGAAATCCTGCTGACACGCAATGCGTTAAATCATTCCGTTCTATTTTTCCCTGTTCCTACAAGGACATCTCAGTTATCTGGCGTTCCTGTATTGTAGAAATTGCATTTATCATGTTTGCACAGGGCAACTGGGTAAATAAAACTCTAAACTGGCTTTCAGCTGAACACATGTATCTCCCTCTAATTGCAGCCGCAGCACAAACACCATACTTTTTCATGATGAATGGCCTGTGTTTGATTTTGGACCAGTATATGACAGCTCGCCTTAATTGCAGTGTGTATGAGTAAATCTAATAGTATAGGTTATGGATTATTTTGTCTTTGTGACAGGACTCTGCTGACATTCAGTACATGTCACTGAAATAATAACCCCCTCCAGATCTCATATACTCTTTGTACCTTTTTGATCAAGAAAATGCTCATATTTTTTTTTTGACAGTGCAGTACAATATGCAACTACATTTTCGGGACAAAGTTGACATTTGGAATTGCATTCACACTCATATACTCCAATTGTTTTTTTATTTCAATAGAATTCCCAATACTAAATTAAAACATAAATAAGTGTCAGTATTCTATACATTTAATGATGTGAAAAACCATTAATGAGTGTGATGAACTGTCTCTGTGACCCTCCATCATTTTTATGAACAGATGCAGCTTCCCCGATGCTTGAAACGGCCACTACCACCAAAAAATGAAATGTCCTTATTTGATGTTGCTGATATCTTATGTAGCGCTGGTTTAAATCCTGCCGCTGTAATTACTCGTTTCTGGCCATCAGGGGGAGACGAGCGCAATGTAAACCAATACTGGACACTTTTGCACTACGTTTTCCAGCATGCTTTGGGGCAGAGACAGGAAGTGGGTGGGGAGAACCGAGAGACATCCGCAACCTCGTGCAGAGAAGAGCCAGTGCGCGCCAAGGGGTGAACAGAGCAAGACGCACGTGAGACAAGGAGCGATTGTGACCAGGCTGCAGCGCAGGTGCTGCCTTGTGGAGCTGGAGATCGGTTTAAATTACTTGCCAGAGACCTAGTAATCCACCGGTGAGAAGTTTACACAGATACAGAGCTGCAGAAGGACCCCAAGTTAGGAGACCGCGATGATCTAATGGGAGTGCAGGCGGTGAGCTGAGCATCTTGTGGTCGAAACGGACAAGCAAGACAAGCGGATCCGGTGGCACAGAGTCCCAGTCAAGTCGAGCAATACGAACTTCTGTAAATATATATGTATACCGTGCTGCTCTATATATGCCAGTTTATTTGAGATCAGTAAACTATATAATTTATAAAATCCACAACAGTGCTGTTGTATATTTATTCCTTAGTGCGGGGAGACTGACCCGAGGTTTAAATTCAGCGGCTCCTCCGGGAGTGAGCGCTACACATGGGGGCTCGTCCGGGATCCAGTCTCTGGAAAAAACGCATTTAAAGGGTTAAATATGGATCCAGACGAAGCAGCAGAGTGGTGTAAAGCACAGGGTGGCCAGTTAGAGTTGAGTGTAGTAATGGATATTCCTGCAGGCACCTGGGCAGAAGAACAGATCCGGAGGGCCGTGGCAGCATTGGCGCCTGATCAGCGGGGGTTTCTAGCGGACATTAAAGTGAACCCAGAGACTTCTCACACGTATGTTCTTTTTGAGTGGAGAAAGTCTGTTCCCGTGTGTTTTCAGGGCGTGAGTATGCAGCTAGCCGACGAAGTGGAAGTTCGTCTGATCCAGCCAAGTAAGCCATGTGGTGATTCTGCGTATATTCCTGCGTCCAGCTCGCTGGCCATGATCGGGCCGGAGTTCATTGCTGCTATTGGAGACCTCGTAGTTAAGTGACAGAGGGCCCACCCTTCTTACATCAGCTTCGGATATCGGAAGTTGGAAAAAGTTTCAGGAAACTTGCCAACTCCGGTGGGAGAAGAAACCTTCGAAGAATAGATAGAACAGGCGATGCAGGCTCTGGATGAGTGGGACATCTCTGAAGCACAGAAGAAGCAAAGAATTACTGAGAGCTTGAAGGGACCTGCATCAGAGGCTGTCAGGAATCTGAAGCTGAGTAAGCGAGACTGTACTGCCTAGATTACCTGAACATATTACAGGAAGTCTTCGGGCGAACGGAAAAGGCTGCTGAGCTCATGTACCAGTATGAACATACTTACCAGAAAAGGGATGAGAAGATGACAGAATACATGAGGCGCCTGGATAAGATACTGTACCAAGTACTGTTGAAGAAAGGAGCAGACCCGACTACAGTAGATCAGGTTAGAATGCGGCAGATATTGAAAGGTGCTTTACCCTTAGACCCTGTGATGTTGCAACTAAAGACTCGAGAAGGTTATAAAGAGTTAAATTACCTAGAACTGATTCGAATTGTTCGGGAAGAAGAAGCCCTTCTGGAAGAGAAGCTTGCAAGAAGGGGAGAAAAGGTCTATGCGCAACCCATAGGGTATAACGAGTGTTCATCGGATGAAGATGATTCGGAAGAGACATATGAGCCGGAGATAACCCAAAAGTCGTCAAACCAGGTGTATGGTGAGATACAAAAGACTCTCAAGAAAGTACAAGAAGCCCAAGTTAAGATGGAACAGACACACACGGATCTATGCCGGGCAATCTTGAAAGTAACAGAAATGCAGACTGAAATACAGAGGTCTCTCTCAGATATACGAACAGCAGCGGTTGCCGTGGCCTCCGACAGGGGATTTTCAAATGAGCCACAGGAAGAAAGTGTGCCCCATCCTCGTGGGGAAGATGTTTCGCCTGTGGGGAATTCGGCCATTTCAAGGTTCAGTGCCAAGAAAGGAGACAGGGAGGGTCCCTATATGTGCCTGCTAGAACTAGGAGATCCTCTCCCTGGAGGTCCGATCCTACGTCACAGGAAGGCAATGCTCGCCCTCAGTCGCCATGTATGAGGACGAGGGTTAGAGTACAACAGACTGGGTCTACAACTCCTGCTGCTATGAAAAAGTTCCCTGACAAGTTGATAGGTCCTTCGCCCATCATCCCGGTTCAAGTGGAAGGAGTCTACACTAAGGCTCTTTTAGATTCGGGTGCTCAAGTAACGCTGATTTACCGAGACTTCTATCAGAAATATTTGAAGCATATACCCCTGAAGAAATTGAAGGATCTTGAAATCTGGGGTATGGGAACGGAGAGGTTTCCCTATGATGGATATATACAGGTGAAGCTAGAATTCAGTTCAGTAATCGCTGGACAACCGGGAGTATGTGACATGTTGGCAATTGTGTGTCCTCGTCCCTCGGGAGCTAAACGAAGTTCTATGATTGTGGGGATGAACACTGATGTGTTTAGACACCTCTTAACCCCACTGGTGACGGAAGAGAGGCCTGCTCCTAAGAAGGCACACTCGATGTCACGACCAGCCTGTCCACAGAGGGTCAAAGAACAGAGAGCCACTACAGAAGTGAGAAGGCTGAGGAGAATGGAAGGGACAGAGAAGGTCCTACGGTCAGGAAAGACTGTACAAGTACCGATTGGAGACAAATTCTCTTTGCCTGGTCTGCCTATATCTCATCCGACTCCTATTACTCTGTATAAACAGTTGTGTTCCATTGGAGAGAGTGAAGAAGACAGTGAAGAAGAAGGCTGGTATCTGAGCTGGGTGTGGACACCTGAGTCCCAGGGCATCAAGCCAGTCTCTGACCGGGGTGAGAGTGATTTAGAGCCTGATATTTCTGAAGTTATGACTCAAGCACCTGAAGTACCTGAGACCTCGGAAGTTCTAGAGGAAATATCCATAGATTACAGTTCTATGCCTTCCCTGGAAGGTTCATACACCGAAGATGTATCTGCTCAGTCTGCAGGAGAGAGAATTGAGCCTGTGGAGTGTCCTGAAAAATTTGAGCCTAAACATTCAGTACGACCCCCTCAGAGACTCACGTATGATTCACCAGGACATAGCACAGAGGAAGCTGTAACAATTGTGCGGAGGTTTCCTGAAGTATTAGCCCTACTTGCAGACTGCAGAGGTGCCTAGGGGGTTAGGTGAGATTGAGGATATTTGCTGCCTGTTGTCAGCCCTGAAATATATAGGTTAAAGTGAGAACTGTTATGTTATGTT
Source organism: Leptobrachium leishanense (assembly GCA_009667805.1). Lineage (NCBI taxonomy): Eukaryota > Metazoa > Chordata > Amphibia > Anura > Megophryidae > Leptobrachium > Leptobrachium leishanense. The sequence goes on along the minus strand of CM019064.1, from coordinate 426,040,515 downwards.
ATGTTGTTTTATGCATGGCTGATACATGTACCTGTGTCAGGATCGTACCTGTCCGTTCCTGCGTGATTCCATGCATGTGGCAGCTGCATGAAAGGTGCTGCCCTTTGCAGCACCAGTGTATATAAACAGTTAAAACCACACACACCACAGGTCACATGACACACCCCTCTGCCTAATCAATAAAGGCTCCACACACCCTCTGCCCAATGCTTCATTGTTGTCTGCTATTCTTATGAACAAGACCTGCAAAGACCAAGCTCCAGAAACCTGCTTTCCTTATCCACTCATTGTATTTCCCCCCTATTATCCCACCGTGCTCTCCCAGGAGCAACGACCCATCCATCCTCCCTAATCCCACATGCTCTCCCAGGAGCAACCATCCTATCTTCATACCTGGACACAAGGACTGCTTTCCCCATCACCCTCAGCCAACCTGTGAGTCTCATTGTGTCCTGTCCCACAGCCCTCCTGTGTGATTCTCCTCTCCCACGAACTGTGTGCATCCCCAAGACCTGCATATTGGGCTCATAACCTGAAAGGCAAGTACCTGCAAGGTATTAAACCTGACAACCTGTTACATGCCCTTGGGAGGACCCAAGAGTTTAGGGGGGGAGAGTGTAGCGCTGGTTTAAATCCTGCTGCTGTAATTACTCGTTTCTGGCCACCAGGGGGAGATGAGCGCAATGTAAACCAATACTGGACACTTTTGGACTACGTTTTCCAGCATGCTTTGGGGCAGAGACAGGTGGGGAGAACCAAGAGACATCCGCAACCTCGTGCAGAGGAGAGCCAGTGCGCGCCAAGGGGTGAACAGAGCAAGACGCACGTGAGACAAGGAGCGATTGTGACCAGGCCGGAGCGCAGGTGCTGCCTTGCGGAGCTGGAGATCGGTTTAAATTACTTGCCAGAGACCTAGTAATCCACCGGTGAGAAGTGTACACAGATACAGAGCTGCAGAAGGTAGACTTGTGCACCAATTTTTTTTTCGGTTCGATTCGGGTCAGTTCGTTCGTATTTTGTAAATTTTCGTTTCGCTTCATTTCGGCCGATTTCCGTTTCCGTTCGTTTCATTTTCGTTTCGTTTTTCGTATCGACTTTTTTTCGTAATTTCGGAAATTTTCGTGTTTTTCGGAACGTCTGTTCTCCTCGTTTCAAAGTGTCTATTCGTTTTGACGTAAACTAATGGTTTTTCGGATCCGATATTTCTGTCGATACGATAATTCTGCCATTGAGATTTCTGATGTTTTACAAGAAGGATACATTGAGATTTCTCTGGTTTCCCGGGAAGGATACATTGAGATTTCTCTGGTTTCCCGGGAAGAATACATTGAGATTTCTCTGGTTTTACAAGAAGGATACATTGAGATTTCTCTGGTTTTCCGGGAAGGATACATTAAGATTTCTCTGGTTTTACAAGAAGGATACATTGAGATTTCTCTGGTTTCACAAGAAGGATACATTGAGATTTCTCTGGTCTTCCAGGAAGGATACATTGAGATTTCGCTGGTTTTACAAGAAGGATACATTGAGATTTCTCATGTTTTACAAGAAGCATACATTGAGATGGGAATGATACAAAATTACAGAATCAGAGATATAACCAAAAAATACATTGTCCGAAATTACTGAAATGGAACCGAAATCAGGAATGGAGCCGAAATTACGAATGGAACGAAAATGATTTTCGATTTTACACATTTCTAGTCCATTCGAAAATTCGGCTCCGGAAAATTTCGGATCTGAAAATTTTAGGAAAATCGGCCGAATCCGAATGCACGAATCGGGAAATTTCGTGAAAATTCCGAAATTCCGAAACCCGAAATGCACATCCCTAGCAGAAGGACCCCGAGTTAGGAGACCACGATGATCTAATGGGAGTGCAGGCGGTGAGCTGAGCATCTTGTGGCAGAAACGGACAAGCAAGACAAGCGGATCCGGTGGCACAGAGTCCCAGTCAAGTCGAGCGGAAAGACGTCCTGGGTCAAGCAGAGCGCAGAGTATCTGGTGGATGGGTGAGAGGCCTTCCCGGCCACAGTAAAATAATAAAGCACGCTGCAGTTTGTCTAAACCTACAGGGCCCCAACGTGACTAGTCGAAGACACATTGAAATCATTCACTGGCCAGTTGAATCTAGTACCCGGGTACCAACACACGCAAACACGCACAACTTCTTGGGACACAACCTGTACGGGACTCACATTCCAGCAACAAAGGGGTTAAAATTCCTTTTTCTTTTCCGCTGCGCGTTTCTCGCATTACGAACTTCTGTAAATATATATGTATACCGTGCTGCTCTATATATGCCAGTTTATTTGAGATCAGTAAACTATATAACTTATAAAATCCACAACAGTGCTGTTGTATATTTATTCCCTAGTGCGGGGAGACTGACCCGAGGTTTAAATTCAGCAGCTCCTCCGGGAGTGAGCGCTACACTTACACGTGCTTTGTTTTTCTCTTGTATGTTTAGTTAAGAAATATTTTGCTCCTCGCATTCGTTTTGTGATATTTCGTGTTGTAAACTACCCCCCCAACGTATCTTTCCATCACTTGCTCCTCATTCTGTGGCAATGGCCATAGAATGGAGTGAATGGGTCAATCACCGACTCACATCATTGTATTGTGTGGGATGTATTCAAAGGACATCACCAGGGGGTAGATTAGAAATCTTTTAGCTCATATCTGCTGTCATCGCTTATCTCAGTTAGCCTTGAGAACAATACCCTCTTTACCTTATCTGAACATTCCCTCCTCAACCATTGACTGTTAAAAATAAACAACAGCTACAAAGTAAAGCTTTTACACGGATTTTGTTAAATGTTGCATCATGGGAAAAAATCTACAAAACGGAAACAGGAGATAAAAAAACTTTTTGTTTCATTTTTGCATGCAAAGAAAATTTTTTTTTTTCTAATATGGTTTGATTTGTAATGCACAAGTGATCTATATACAGCTTATGTAAGTGGTAGTGTCCCTTTAAATTATTATTATTATTATTCTTTATTTATAAAGCGCCAGCATATTCCGCAGCACTGAAGCTGTGAATCAGAAATAGGATGAAGATCTTTGGTTTTTTTGTAAGGTATCCTTCATTCATGAAGAACGGAAACTCTTGATTAAGGAGAAGAATGTCCTATGTAACCCAATGGAATTTGTTTTAGAGAAACATTAATACAAGATCAAAAGGTAACAGTAGGGATGTGCAATTCGTTTCGTACAGATTTGTTTTTCCTACGAAATTTACCATTTTCGTGCTTCCGAGGGCATCCTGAATCCGAAATGTCGACCACACGAAATTTTCGGATCGATTCGAAATTTCAGGTGAAATTTCGAATTGATATAAAAAAAAGTTTTTTTTAAAAAAAAATGCTTAAAAGATCCTAAAAAAATCTAAAAACAAAGAGACTCTTTACTGCAGAATATTGTAAGCAACGGTTTATTAGAGATTGTATTAAAACGGGAATATTTTTAATTTATCATTGAAGCCTATGGGGTAAAACATTTCCCACACTATCGAATTTGAAATCAAAGTTCGAATTGATCTTAATTTACAATAAAAGTAATAGTCAGCAAAGGACTTTATGAAACAAATTAATTTCATTTCACTGTTTAATTTGACTCAAGTACAAAATCTGTGACACAGCTTAAAATTTAACCCATGATTGTCTTTTAACAGCAAGATTTAATTAATTGATTATTAAATGATTATTGCGACTATGAACGTCAACAAATGCTGTGACATTGTATGAGCTTATCAAAACGATGCCACGAAGAATGCGTGCTGGAATCACAGCAAAAGGATTCTGGCGAAATAGTAGAGAGTGACTTATTTTTGGCCAGGCACTGTATAACCCTTTATATTAAAAATATCTAGTAGGTTATTCAGAGAGAACCAAAATTTTGCCGACATTTCAGTGTTCTGTAGTTCGCCGCACTTCGGGGAATCAAGTTTCCCGACCCTACGTTGAATTCAGTATTCACCGCAGGGTCCCCGAAGTGCAGGGAATCGACCACGAATGTTGCCGCCAACCCGCCGCAAACCTGTCACCTGCCAACCCACCGGACAGCCGCCGCAAACACACCGGACAGTCGCCAAAGACAGCTAACGAGCTGCCAAGCACAACGCCAACCAGCCGCAAAAAAATAGCAGCAAGCCCCCGGACGGGTAAAAAAAAAAAAAAAAAAAAAAAACAATATGATTGAAAGTGTCAAAATTGAAACACTGTTTGCAAAAAAACTACTGAACGCAAATGCCTTGAATTTATATCTATACTATAAAAGAGTAAGCCTTCAAGTGTCCGTCGCCAAAAGCGGTCTGCGCATGCGCGACGGACATTTGAAAGTGGCCGTTAAAACAAATAGGTAGCTGCGCGTGCCGGCCGCCTGCAAAAAAAAAATAAAAATCGGCACGAGCCGCGCGCAGCTACCCGTGTGTTTAAACGCCACAAGCCCCGATCCTCCAGCGGTGACCGTCCTCCGGCTGTCGCGGCCTGCTCGGCGGGCATCCAGGCTCAGGCGAGCCCCCGGCTTGGTTTGGGCCTACAGGCCCAGCCGAGCCGGGGACTCGCCTAAGCCTAGAGGCCGGCCGAGCAGCCAGCGACAGCCGGAGGACGGTCACCGCTGGAGCTCCGGGCCGAAGTTCCCAAAACATACTCCCCTAAATCGGCCCTGAGCTCCAGCGGTGACCTCCTCCGGCAGAGCAGGCTGCTAGGCCGGCCTCCAGGCTCAGGCGAGCCCCCGGCTCAGCTTGGGCCTACAGGCCCAGCCGAGCCGGGGACTCGCCTAAGCCTAGAGGCCGGCTGAGCAGCCAGCGACAGCCGGAGGACGGTCACCGCTGGAGCTCAGGGCCGAAGTTCCCAAAACATACTCCCCTAAATCGGCCCTGAGCTCCAGCGGTGACCTCCTCCGGCCGAGCAGGCTGCTAGGCCGGCCTCCAGGCTCAGGCGAGCCCCCGGCTTGGCTTGGGCCTACAGGCCCAGCCGAGCCGGGAACTCGCCTAAGCCTAGAGGCCGGCCGAGCAGCCAGCGACAGCCGGAGGACGGTCACCGCTGGAGCTCAGGGCCGAAGTTCCCAAAACATACTCCCCTAAATCAGCCCTGAGCTCCAGCGGTGACCTCCTCCGGCCTACAGGCCCAGCCGAGCCGGGGACTCGCCTAAGCCTAGAGGCCGGCCGAGCAGCCAGCGACAGCCGGAGGACAGTCACCGCTGGAGCTCAGGGCCGAAGTTCCCAAAACATACTCCCCTAAATCGGCCCTGAGCTCCAGCGGTGACCTCCTCCGGCCGAGCAGGCTGCTAGGCCGGCCTCCAGGCTCAGGCGAGCCCCCGGCTTGGCTTGGGCCTACAGGCCCAGCCGAGCCGGGGACTCGCCTAAGCCTAGAGGCCGGCCGAGCAGCCAGCGACAGCCGGAGGACGGTCACCGCTGGAGCTCAGGGCCGATGTTGCCTACACATACTCCCCTACATTGACCCTGAGCTCCAGCGGTGACGTCCTCCTGGCGAGCAGGCTGCTAGGCCGGCCTCCAGGCTCAGGCGAGCCCCCGGCTTGGCTTGGGCCTACAGGCCCAGCCGAGCCGGGGACTCGCCTAAGCCTGGAGGCCGGCTGAGCAGCCTGCGACAGCCGAAGGACAGCCACCGCTGGAGCTCCGGGCCAATGTAGGGGGATGTTGCCTACACATACTCACCGACATCGGCCCTTAGCTCCTCCAGCGATGGCGGTCCCGCTTCCAGCGTCCTCTCTCTCTCCGTTGGTCGCCGGTATGACGTCACGAAAGCCTTTGACCCCGGGTCAAAATGCCGGGGTCAAAGGCTTTCGTTACATCATGCCGGTGACCAACGAAGAGAGAGAGGACGCTGGAAGCGGGACCGCCATCGCTGGAGGAGCTAAGGGCCGATGTCGGTGAGTATGTGTAGGCAACATCCCCCTACATTGGCCGGAGCTCCAGCGGTGGCTGTCGCAGGCAGCTCGGCCGGCCTCCAGGCTTAGGCGAGCCCCCGGCTCGGCTGGGCCTGTAGGCCCAAGCCAAGCCGGGGGCTCGCCTGAGCCTGGAGGCCGGCCAAGCAGCCTGCGACAGCCGGAGGACGGTCACCGCTGGAGCTCAGGGCCGAAGTTGCCAAAACATACTCCCCTACATCGGCCCTGAGCTCCAGTGGTGACTTCCTCCGGCCGAGCAGGCTGCTAGGCTGGCCTCCAGGCTCAGGTGAGCCCCCGGCTTGGCTCGGGCCTACAGGCCCAGCCGAGCCGGGGACTCGCCTAAGCCTAGAGGCCGGCCGAGCAGCCAGCGACAGCCGGAGGACGGTCACCGCTGGAGCTCAGGGCCAATGTAGGAGGATGTTGCCTACACATACTCACCTACATCGGCCCTTAGCTCCTCCAGCGATGGCGGTCCCGCTTCCAGCGTCCTCTCTGTCTCCGTTGGTCGTCGGTATGACATCACGAAAGCCTTTGACCCTGGGTCAAAGGCTTTTGTGATGTCATACCGGTGACCAACAGAGAGAGGACACTGGAAGCGGGACTGCCATCGCTGGAGGAGCTAAGGGCCGATGTAGGTGAGTATGTGTGGAACCGGTGGAGGACTCGAGGCCGATGTAGGTGAGTATGTGCTCTACACACACACACCCTGCTTGCTTGGCCGGCATCCAGGCTCAGGCGAGCCCCCAGCTTGGCTTGGGCCTAGAGGCCCAGCCGAGCCGGGGACTCACCTAAGCATGGAGGCCGGCCAAGTTGCCTGCTCGGGCGTCCTCCAGGCTCAGGCGAGTCCCCGGCTCTGCTGGGCCTCTAGGCCTAAGCTTGGATACTGGCCGAGCAAGCAGGGTGGGTGTGGAGAGCACATACTCACCTACATTAGCCCTGAGCTCCAGCGGTGACTGTCCTCCGGCTGTCGCAGGCTGCTCGGCCGGCCTCCAGGCTCAGGCGAGCCCCCGGCTTGGCTTGGGCCTACAGGCCCAGCCGAGCCGGGGGCTCGCCTAAGCCTGGAGGCCGGCCGAGCAGCCTGCGACAGCCACCGCTGGAGCTCCGGGCCAATGTAGGGGGATGTTGCCTACACATACTCACCTACATCGGCCCTTAGCTCCTCCAGCGATGGCAGTCCCGCTTCCAGTGTCCTCTCTCCGTTGGTCGCCGGTATGACGTCACGAAAGCCTTTGACCCCGGGGGTCAAAGGCTTTCGTGACGTCATACCAGCGACCAACGGAGAGAGGACACTGGAAGCAGGACTGCCATCGCTGGAGGGCCGATGTAGGTGAGTATGTGCTCTCCACACCCACCCTGCTTGCTCGGCCGGTATCCAAGCTTAGGCGAGCCCCCGGCTTGGGCCTAGAGGCCCAGCAGAGCCGGGGACTCGCCTGAGCATGGAGGCCGGCCGAATTGCCTGCTCGGGCGTCCTCCAGGCTCAGGCGAGTCCACGGCTCGGCTGGGCCTCTAGGCCCCAGCCAAGCCGGGGGCTCGCCCAAGCTTGGATGCCGGCCGAGCTACTTGCTTGGCCGGCATCCAGGCTAAGGCGAGCCCTCGGCTTGGCCTGGGCCTAGAGGCCCAGCCGAGCCGGGGGCTCGCCTGAGCCTGGATGCCAGCCATACACACACACACACTGTAACAACCATATATGTGTATGTGTGTGTATATATATCCACATGGGGTTACAGTGTGTGTGTGTGTGTATATATATATATATATACGGACTGCGCATGCGCGCAGCCCACGGGGTGCTGTGGCGGTTGGAATGCGCGTGCAGCCGGGTGCGCGCACGCCACCTGCCGCAGCACGCCCAAAGCGTCCTACGGAGGTTTGCTTGCGCGCGCATCCAACCACCGTTGGACGCTTTGGGCGTGCTGCGGCAGGTGGCACGCACGCACCCGGCTGCGCGCGCATCCAAACCCCAACAGCCTGTTACGGAGGTTGCCACGCGCCTCCCGCCGCAGGACCACCAATGTTGGAAGGGCGCGAAAACAGCCCAGAGCCCAGCACCGAGCCCAGCGCCTGAGCGCCGAGCCCAGCGCCTGAGCGCAGAGCCCAGCACCGAGCCCAGCACCTGAGCGCAGAGCCCAGCACCAAGTCCAGCGCCTGAGCGCAGAGCCCAGCACCGAGCCCAGCGCCTGAGTGCAGAGCCCAGCACCGAGCCCAGCGCCTGAGCGCAGAGCCCAGCACCGAGCCCAGCGCCTGAGCGCAGAGCCCAGCACCGAGCCCAGCGCCTGAGCGCAGAGCCCAGCGCCTGAGCGCAGAGCCCAGCACCGAGCACAGCGCCTGAGCGCAGAGCCCAGCACCGAGCCCAGCGCCTGAGCGCAGAGCCCAGCACCGAGCCCAGCGCCTTAGCGTCTGAGCCCAGCACCTTAGCGCCTGAGCGCAGAGCCCAGCGCCTGAGCCCAGCGCCTGAGCGCAGAGCCCAGTGCCTGAGCCCGAGCGCAGAGCCCAGTGCCTGAGCGCAGAGCCCAGCGCCTGAGCGCAGAGCCCAGCGCCTGAGCGCAGAGCCCAGCACCGAGCCCAGCGCCTGAGCCTAGCGCCTTAGCACCTGAGCCCAGCGCCTGAGCCCAGCGCCTGAGCCCAGCGCCTGAGCGCAGAGCCCAGCGCCTGAGCCCCTGAGCGCAGAGCCCAGCGCCTGAGCCCCTGAGCGCAGAGCCCAGTGCCTGAGCCCCTGAGCGCAGAGCCCAGCGCCTGAGCCCCTGAGCGCAGAGCCCAGCGCCTGAGCCCCTGAGCGCAGAGCCCAGCGCCTGAGCCCCTGAGCGCAGAGCCCAGTGCCTGAGCCCCTGAGCGCAGAGCCCAGCGCCTGAGCGCAGAGCCCAGCGCCTGAGCCCCTGAGCGCAGAGCCCAGCGCCTGAGCGCAGAGCCCAGCGCCTGAGCCCCTGAGCGCAGCGCCCAGCGCCTGAGCGCAGAGCCCAGCGCCTGAGCCCGAGCGCAGAGCGCAGAGCTCAGCGCCTGAGCGCCTGAGCGCAGAGCCCAGCGCCTGAGCCCCTGAGCGCAGAGCCCAGCGCCTGAGCCCCTGAGCGCAGAGCCCAGCGCCTGAGCCCCTGAGCGCAGAGCCCAGCGCCTGAGCCCCTGAGCGCAGAGCCCAGCGCCTTAGCCCCTGAGCGCAGAGCCCAGCGCCTGAGCCCCTGAGCGCAGAGCCCAGCGCCTGAGCCCCTGAGCGCAGAGCCCAGCGCCTGAGCCCCGGAGCGCAGAGCCCAGCACCTGAGCCCCTGAGCGCAGAGCCCAGCGCCTGAGCGCAGAGCCCAGCGCCTGAGCGCAGAGCCGAGCGCCTGAGCGCAGAGCCAAGCGCAGAGCCGAGCGCCTGAGCGCAGAGCCAAGCGCAGAGCGCAGACCCCAGCGCCTGAGCGCAGACCCCAGCGCCTGAGCGCAGAGCCCAGCGCCTGAGCGCAGAGCCCAGCGCCTGAGCCCAGTACCTGAGCCCAGCGCTGAGCAGAGCACAGAGCAGAGCGCCAAGCAGAGCACAATAGATGGCACACAGCAGAGCACAATAGATGGCACAGAGCAGAGCACAACCCATTAAAGGCACAGAGCAGAGCACAATAAACGGCACAGTGCCAAGCACAGCACAATAGACTGCACAGAGACGAGCACAATAAACGCCACAGAGCCGAGCACGGCACAATAGACTGCACAGAGCCAAGCACAATAAATGTCACAGAGCCGAGCACAACAGAATAAACGCCACAGAGCCGAGCACAATAAACGCCACAGAGCCGAGCACAATAAACGCCACAGAGCCGAGCACAATAAACGCCACAGAGCCGAGCACAATAAACGCCGCAGAGCCGAGCACAATAAACGCCACAGAGCCGAGCACAATAAACGCCACAGAGCCGAGCACAATAAACGCCACAGAGCCAAGCACAATAAACGCCACAGAGCCAAGCACAGCACAATAGACGGCACAGAGCCGAGCACAATATACGGCACAGAGCCGAGCACAATATACGGCACAGAGCCGAGCACAATATACGGCACAGAGCCGAGGACAATATACGGCACAGAGCCGAGGACAATATACGGCACAGAGCACAGCACAATATACGGCACAGAGCACAGCACAATATACGGCACAGAGCACAGCACAATATACGGCACAGCCAATAACAGCACAATAAACGGCGCCGAGCACAGAACCAAGCACAACACAATAAACGGCGCAGAGCACAATAAAAGCAGAGCACAATATACGGCACGGAGCAGAGCACAGAGCCGATGTGCAGAGCCCAGCACAGAGCCGAGCAAAACAGAATAAACGCCACAGAGCCGAGCACAATAAAAACGCCACAGAGCCGAGCACAGTACAATAGACGGCACAGAGCCGAGCACAACAGAATAAACGGCACAGATCCGAGCACAGAGCCAAACACAGCACAATAAACGGCACCGAGCACAGAACCAAGCACAACGCACCACACTTATCAATAGACTGCCCTCTGGGCAGGCTTTACACCTAGTACAATATAAGATCCTATGGATGATAATAAAAAGGTCTGTTACAGAAAAAAGAAAAACATCTATTAAAAAAACAAAAATAAAATTTTCCCGAAAAAATCCAGAAAAATGCCTTAAAGATCCTAAAAAAAAAATCAATAAATAAAGAGACTTTTTGCTGCAGATTAAAATAATAAACGGTTTATTAGATATTGGATTAAAACAGGAATATTTTTAACATTGAAGCCTATGGGATTCGCCTGAATAAACCTGTCTAATGAACTCACCGAACAGCAGGGCACTTCGGCAACTGCTGTTTTCACTGCTGTTCGGTGTCTCTGAATAGATTAACCATTGCTTCTCTATGGGGATTTCACTGCCTTCGAACAGGCACTGTACTTGCTGGCAGTTTGCCAAAATATGCCTGCTCTCTGAATAGCCTAATGGGCATGAAATGTCACCGTACGGGGAAATTCACTTTTCGGCGAAATTTTGGGGACAGATTGGCTCTCTCTAAATAACTCCTATAGATACATCATTTCAGGTACAAACCATCGCGCGCTTCTAACTTCTCTTTCCCATTGAATACAATAAACAGGTCATCCTCCAACTATCATTCTATAGGTATCACAATGTGACATCTTATGCAATATCCCCTCTTTAGGAACGAGATGAAACAGTCTTGTTTCCTCTTCATTTGAATAAGCGAAAGAGAAGCATCTTTTCGGGTAAAGCCATAAAGTACAGCTTGGAAGTACCATTTGGTGTGATACAATAGGGCACATAAGACGTAGAAAACACCTTGTATGCATTAAATAACACTCATTTGGTCAGTAAAGTGAGCCTGAGAGGTAATGGTCTGTTGTTCCGGGGGGGGATTAGGTCTCCACTACTGTGATCTTACTCTTGAACCACAGAGTTGCTTGGCAAATAATCAGCTCAAAATAGAAGTGTTTGCTTGTTCCCAGCAGAAAGCTTTCTTTTGGGGAGAGGTACGGGGTATTAAATTCCTAGAATAAGTCGAAAAACAACGATTTAAAGAGAACTCAACAGGTAAAGAGAGCTATTTTTTATGTGGTGTACCGAGACATGTTTGACCCCTTCCCGCTGAGGTCCACAGGTTGGCAGGTAGGCTGAGCTGCATCCCACGGCTCTCTGGCAATACCTATGGCCCACTTCCCTTCCCTTTGGCCGAACGCTGCAATTGGCTGGAAAGGGACATCCTGAACTCAGGCAGTCCCCCTAGAGCCAATGATGTCAATCGGCCAACAGGGAATGGGGGCTGGCCGTAGGAGTTACTAGAGTGCCAAAGGGCATGCTATGCCGCCCCTTAAAGTTCAGGCCCACCCGTCGCCAGGATCGCATAGCGCACACAGCGGTGTTAAGAGGCTAACAAATCAAGATCAATAAAATATCCTCATTTATTTAACAAGTGATTTTCCAAAAAACAACATCAGGAGCCATTGATTTTTTTTGTTTGGGAAAATGATTTTTCCAAAAAAACGAAGTATTCCTTACTGTAATAACCAATGTGGCAGGGAGATGTCACCATCTATTGGCCAATTGGAGTCACTGCAGTTAAGCTCAAGCACAAAGCTTCATGCGGCATCAGATTGAGGGGAAAGTCCAAAAGAAACATTCCCCAGATGGTTTTAAACATTATGGGCTCTATTAAATTCATCGTTCAAAAGCGCACGCGCGGCACTATTTTTTTTGCGCAAAGCGTTAAACGTTAACGCACGAAAATCACCGCTGGAATTACATTCGCGCATTTTTTCATCCGTCGGGAAATTGCGTTAAACCGACGCGCAAAAATGTGCGCAAAGTACCGTTGCACGCAGAAATCAGTGAGCGCAATGTAATTTTTAACGCAAATGCATTTTTGTGCGGACTGCACACAACAGACGTACGTTCAGATGTACGTTCTGACAGAAGACAAGGTAGAGGCCGTCATTTCTGACGGATCTAGTAAAAAAAAACATACGTTCTGACAGAAGACAAGGTAGTGGCCGTCATTTACCTTTCACCCACAATTCGAAGCTCTTTGAGTAACCCTGTGTGTTTTTAATAGCAATGGCCATTTACTATAAATGTGGAATCCCTAAGGCCACTGGGTCTGTAGTTGGATGACCAATATGGTCTTCTGACTACAGACAACACCGTTGCACGATCAGGGTCGTCCCTTGGAAGCGTTTGGATGACCCAGGTCGGACAACGGACAGGCCGCCAAACATGGAAAAAAAAAACGCTGCCGGGGAAGAAAAAAACCCCTCCCGGTGCTAAAATGGGGGTTTCAGCACATAGGAGAGCAGTGGCGAACGCAGCTGAATGCACAGGAAAAGAAACTCGCCGAAGGCTGCTTGGGGGAAAAAACCCTGTCCTTAGGTTTCAGCACCAAGGACAGCCCCACCGATCGCAGCTGGACTGAAGAAAAAAAAATGCCGCATTCGGCCATGAAAAAAGACTAAAAAAAAATCAATACATAAAAGGGCTTTTTGCTGCAGATGAAAAGAATAAACTGTTAAATAAAAAAGTGAAAATATTTTTCACATTGAATCTATGGGCTTAGCCTGTCGAACTGGATCACTTCTCTATGGGACAATTTCCCTGCCGCGAAACGGTGGTTTAACAGACCTCAAAATTTCCACTCGCCTGCTCGCATTTGTCGAGTGGAAAATAAATGAGGGGTAGACTGACACATCGGGCTTGCGGATTGGTAGGGGCCCGGTTCAGTGGCCCGCCGCCTTGTTAAACCTCAGCTCCGGAGCTGCTAGATCAGCAGAGCTGCAGCGTGCCTCTCACACTCTTAACACGAGTATGGGAATGGCATGCTGCTTTGGTGCCGCCCGTCCGGCGTGACCTGCGATAATCACGTTGACGTGTCACCTGACCCACCCAAGTGATGCGTCGGAGGTTGCAGCATTCTCCACGCAGAAGCGGAGGCACGGAGGACAGCAGAGCCAGCCTGACCAGACTGTGGAAGGAACCGAGGCCCGATATACTGGTGAGTGACTACTACGGGGAGCACTGGGGGCTTGTGTCAAATGAATGAAGGGGGGCTGTGTAAAACTAGTGAAGGAGGACCTGTGCCAAACGAATCGAAGGGGCGGCTGTGTAAAACTAATGAAGGGGGGACCTGTGTCAGACTAATGGAGGGGGGGCTGTGTCAAACTAATAGAGGGGGCTGTGCCAAAAGAAAGGAGGGGAGCCATGGTGGGGATGTAAAAATGGCTGTGGAGCTCTGTGATACGCTCATACACACTGCAACATTACTGCTAATTGTATAACTGTGGAGCTCTGTCATACGCTCAGGGCAACTGGTGGCGAGTAACTCTTAAGGCCTGACTAGTAGCTTGGGGCTTGAAATTTTGAGCCCTGGTTTAACTATACAATACATCTTTTTTCATGTAAATTGTACCAGATCGTCCCAGTGTCGTCTGACAAATCCCAGTGAAATGGGAAAGATGTAGTCTATTGTAGTCGCAAAAAAGCATCTGAAGTCTTCTGATGGAAGTCGGAGGCAGTGGAAGAGGGCTGAACCTCCTGCATGTTGTGGAATTGGTCAGAAGAAGACAGACGATATCTGATCGCACCATCGCACAAATATGGACTCAGTGTACGGCCAGCCTTAAGTACATTTCCATACTGTATTCACAATTTGACAGGCAGATGGCTCCATCTGCTGGCCAAAAAGTGCTACTGCCGCTGCAGTGCATCTGGAACGAATGTGTCTTCGACAGGCAACAAAGACACACCCCAGCTGTTGATCTCAGTCTAGCACATTGACTGTAGGGTCTATCTGGAGCTGAAATTGCTTTTTAAATGAAATGCCTTTTGCCTTTCTCCAGAATTAGACCAGGTTGACTTAACTCGATCTTGAGCCCCTGCTGGTGCTTTTGCAGATCGAGTTAAGTTGATCTTGGAAGTGAAGGGGTTAAACTTAGCTCTCTCTGGCTATCCCAAGTAACTTTGACAGTTGTTTACCATTTCGGGTTTTTGTTTTGTTTGGATTGTATGATAATCGTACTCAGAAAAATATATTTTTACCATTTTATACGAAAGCCTTTGTTTATGCGGCACCCAATAAGCATTTATCGGATATTTTACTGCAGACACAGGCCCAGCTACATTTGCATCTTATTAGGACTGGTACTTAAGACCTCTCTTATGGTTACAAATTGGAGAAAGTGTTGGGGTTTATGCTCCCTGTATAAATCCCATAAACGAAACAGAGGACCAGAGCACTGGACGTACTTTATTATTTGGGATTGTTTAATGGTTTGGCAAACGTCCCAGACTCCATGCACCAACACAACACTGGAAGAATTCTCTGTTACTGCCAGAGATTTTAATGTTCTTAGGAAGACAAGTTGCGATTTGGGAGGAAACGCCAATATATATTTTTTATTAAGAAATGCCGGATTTTGGGAATACAACTTTGAGATGATTTATCTCTGTGCTTCCAAAAAACGTAAAAAATCCAGTCCGTGAGCTGTAATATTACGTACAACCGACTCATAATTTCAGGGATGTTTATCTGTGTAAGAATGTGTTAATTCCATAAATTCAATAGTGCAACTCTTATATACTGTGTAATATAGATATATACACACACAGGCCATTTTATTAGGTACACCTGTTCAAATGCATGTTAACACAAATTGCTAATCAGCCAATCATATGGCCGCAATTAAATCCTAACTCTCACCAGAGCACTAACTATAACACAGTCATTCCCTGACTGGCACTGGATGGCTAACTCCATTTACCAGTCTCAAAAACAATCATACATGGAAACACAAAGACCTTTCTACAGCTATGTTCTTTCTGTTCACAGCAAAGGGAAAACCAAGGCCCTGAGTCTTTTCTGTTCTGGCCCTTTTGAACACCATTTTTCCCTCATCAGTTAGTTTTAGGTCTGGCCCCTTAGTAATCCCCCACCTGCAGAGCTGCTCGCTGGGAAATGTAGTTCAGAATACTCCCTTTTCTTCCATGTAGTGGATATATATATAATAATCCGACCCTGCACACTTACAGTATATACCATAGTGCTGTGCTTGCTTCGATGCTAGTCCGGCTGCCAATTATGTATCCCTCCAAGAGATCCAGATGCACAACGAAGAATATATATATATATTTGTATCTCACTCTTTGTCCTCCACCACAACCCTTGTAAGTACTAATTTGCCCTACGGGTCCAAGCATTCACTGCAACTGGTCATCATGCCTAGCTCCTGCTGATGAGGGTCTAATAAACCCGAAACAGCGCTGTCCTAGGAGCAGGGGTCAAGTCCTGGGAAAAAAAGTGGGGGAACTCACCCACGAATTCCACAACCCCCATTACCTGAAGAAAATATATATATATATATATATCACGAGTATAGCAGTGCGTGCCGGTGATACCATTTTTATTGGGTTAACTTTACATTTAAAAGACAAGCTTTCAAGAGTGTAAACTGGAAACTATACTGATCAGTGAAAGGTATCACTACGTACAGGTATACTCGTTATTGTGGCAACTGGACTAACGCATTTTATATATAATATATATATATATATATATATATCCAGGCACAGACCCCCAGAATAATATACACAACACTGTGCCCCCAGAATAATATACACAGCACTGAGCCCCCACAATAATATACACAGCACTGAGCCCCCACAATAATATACACAGCACTGAGCCCCCAGAATAATATACACAGCGCTGAGCCCCCAGAATAATATACACAGCACTGGTTATATGGATATATTTTCCCCAGTTCACATGGATATAATTGCCCCAGCTCATATGGGTATATATTGCCCCAGCTCTCATGGATAATGCCCCCAGGTCTCATGGATATGCCCCCAGGTCTCATGGATAATGCCCCCAGCTCTCATGGATATGCCCCAGGTCTCATGGATACTGCCCCCAGGTCTCATGGATATGCCCCCAGGTCTCATGGATAATGCCCCCAGCTCTCATGGATATGCTCCAGGTCTCATGGATATGCTCCAGGTCTCATGGATATTGCCCCCAGGTCTCATGGATATTGCCCCAGGTCTCATGGATAATGCCCCCAGGTCTCATGGATATGCCCCAGGTCTCATGGATAATGCCCCAGGTCTCATGGATACTGCCCCAGGTCTCATGGATATTGCCCCCAGGTCTCATGGATATTGCCCCCAGGTCTCATGGATATTGCCCCAGCTCTCATGGATAATGCCCCAGGTCTCATGGATAATGCCCCCAGGTCTCATGGATATGCCCCAGGTCTCATGGATAATGCCCCAGGTCTCATGGATATGCCCCAGGTCTCTGGATACTGCCCCAGGTCTCATGGATATGCCCCAGGTCTTATGGATACTGCCCCCAGGTCTCATGGATACTGCCCCCAGGTCTCATGGATACTGCCCCCAGGTCTCTTGGATATGCCCCAGCTCTCATGGATACTGCCCCCAGGTCTCTTGGATATATGCCCCAGGTCTCATGGATATTGCCCCCAGGTCTCATGGATATTGCCCCCAGGTCTCATGGATATGCCCCAGGTCTCATGGATATGCCCCAGGTCTCATGGATATTGCCCCCAGGTCTCATGGATATGCCCCAGGTCTCATGGATACGCCCCAGGTCTCATGGATATGCCCCAGGTCTCATGGATATTGCCCCCCCAGGTCTCATGGATATTGCCCCCCGAGGTCTCATGGATATGCCCCAGCTCTCATGGATATGCCCCAGCTCTCATGGATATTGCCCCCCCAGGTCTCATGGATATTGCCCCCCCCAGGTCTCATGGATATTGCCCCCCAGGTCTCATGGATATGCCCCAGGTCTCATGGATATTGCCCCCCCAGGTCTCATGGATATGCCCCAGGTCTCATGGATATTGCCCTCCCCCCAGGTCTCATGGATATGCCCCAGGTCTCATGGATATTGCCCCAGGTCTCATGGATATGCCCCCCCAGGTCTCATGGATATTGCCCCCCCAGGTCTCATGGATATTGCCCCCCAGGTCTCATGGATATGCCCCAGCTCTCATGGATATTGCCCCCCCAGGTCTCATGGATATGCCCCAGCTCTCATGGATATTGCCCCCCCAGGTCTCATGGATATGCCCCCCCAGGTCTCATGGATATTGCCCCCCAGGTATCATGGATATGCCCCCCCAGGTCTCATGGATATGCCCCCCAGGTCTCATGGATATTGCCCCCCAGGTCTCATGGATATTGCCCCCCCAGGTCTCATGGATATGCCCCCCAGGTCTCATGGATATGCCCCCCCCAGGTCTCACGGATATGCCCCCCCCAGGTCTCATGGATATGCCCCCAGGTCTCATGGATATTGCCCCCCCAGGTCTCATGGATATTGTCCCCCCCAGGTCTCATGGATATTGTCCCCCCCAGGTCTCATGGATATTGCCCCCCCAGGTCTCATGGATATTGCCCCCCAGGTCTCATGGATATGCCCCAGCTCTCATGGATATTGCCCCCCAGGTCTCATGGATATGCCCCAGGTCTCATGGATATTGCCCCCAGGTCTCATGGATATGCCCCCCCAGGTCTCATGGATATTGCCCCCCCAGGTCTCATGGATATTGCCCCCAGGTCTCATGGATATGCCCCCCAGGTCTCATGGATATGCCCCCCAGGTCTCATGGATATTGCCCCCCAGGTCTCATGGATATGCCCCCCAGGTCTCATGGATATGCCCCCCAGGTCTCATGGATATGCCCCCAGGTCTCATGGATATGCCCCCCCAGGTCTCATGGATATGCCCCCCAGGTCTCATGGATATGCCCCCCAGGTCTCATGGATATGCCCCCCCAGGTCTCATGGATACTGTCCCCCCTCAGGTCTCATGGATATGCCCCCCCAGGTCTCATGGATACTGTCCCCAGCCCAGCTCACCTCTGCTGCTCCTGCTTCTGCCGCACATTGCCGGCGGCCGTGTGCTTCCTGCTTCAGCGGCCGCTGACAGGAAGTGCAGCCGCTCACCTGGGATCTATGAAACAGCCAGGCGAGCGGCTCCACCTCCTGTCACCGGCCGTTGTAACAGGAAGCACGCGGCAGCTGGCAATGTGAGGCGGCGGCGGCGTTCGGGCTCGGGCCACAGCGGGAACGCTGCGTTCCCGCAGTGGGAGAAGTGCGGGAACGCCATTCCTGCGCGTTCCCGCTCGACTCGAGCCCTGCCTAGGAGTGACTTTGACCAGCTGCATAAACCTTATCTCTGCTAAAAAAAAAAGCCATCTAGATTGGCATGGCATTGATTTAAGGGTTCTGTGTAATAACAGACCCAGGATGCACACAAGTGAGACAGATGTCATTTGCATGGCCTACCCAGAGTTCCTTGCTGCATATGGGGAATGTAGCACAGGATTTCTGGGATGAAGTTCTTTGAATTGCTGTGATGTGCAGATGGCTCCTGCAATAATAAACATATTGTAATCCTTGTACCCGCCTTGGGTGTTATATCCTTAAGAAAGCACGGTCCTCTTGGGATTTCATAAACAAGTCCTTTATTGAATTAACTGCTGTTTAGCAGACAGCAGTGTCAGCATTCAAAAACAAAACAAACACATCCCTAAAAAAACAACTCTAGCTCTTTTGAGCACTGACTCACTTAAAGGTCCCTTACTATCAGGGCTTCTTTTCTAAACTAAACAAAAGGTTTCACCAACCTTAGAACTGTTATGGTAGCAATCAAACTTCAGCCAGGAACCAAAACACTTTGCTCCTCTCCACCACGGGCACCTCCCTCAGAGTGAAAAAGCAGGCAGTGATTTCTTTTCACTGCTACTAAATTACTTCCAGCTGAACCGTGTGTGGAGAGTAAAAGAACCTCTTGGGCTTCCATATATATTACAAACGCTCCCCCTGGAGCTAAATATCATATCCCTCCCTATACAGTTTAGAGGGAATATACACCCCGTCACAGACCATACCGTGTACTTTATCACATATCCCTCCCCCCAGCTCAGGCCCATCGGGGTGAGCGGCCTCGGACCATAAACAGTGAACACGGGAGAGGCCATCCGCATTACCCTGGGCAGTACCAGCCCTGTGGGCCATAGTGAACTGGTATGGCTGGAGACTCAGGAACCATCTAGTCACCCTGGCATTTTTTTCTTTATTCTGCCTCATCCACGTTAAGGGTGCGTGATCAGTAACCAGTGTAAACCGCCGCCCTAGCAGATAATACCTCAAGGATTCCAAAGCCCATTTAATAGCCAGGCACTCCTTCTCCACCACGGAGTATCTCTGTTCATGGGGGTTTAGTTTGCGGCTCAGGTACATGACTGGATGTTCCTCTCCCCCATGTACCTGAGAAAGCACTGCACCCAGGCCTACATCAGACGCATCGGTCTGTACTACAAACGATTTGGTGAAATCCGGAGCCACCAACACAGGATCAGCACACAGAGCTTCTTTCAGGATCAGAAAGGCACACTCTGCTTCTGGGGACCATTTAACCATAACCGGGCTTTTACCTTTGGTGAGCTCAACCAGGGGGTTAGCAATAGTAGCAAAGTCAGGGATAAACCTGCGATAATATCCCGTTAAGCCCAGGAATGCCCTGACTTGTTTTTTTGTTACCGGACGTGGCCAACCAGAGATGGCTGCTACCTTGCTCTGTTGTGGCTTAAGGAGCCCCCGCCCGATGGTGTACCCCAGATATTTAGCCTCCTCTAGGCCTAAAGAGCACTTAGCGGGGTTAGCTGTTAAACCAGCAGTCCGTATACTATCCAGTACTGCCTGAAGCTTCAACAGATGTGTTTCCCAGTCC
This sequence comes from Leptobrachium leishanense, assembly GCA_009667805.1. Taxonomy (NCBI): domain Eukaryota; kingdom Metazoa; phylum Chordata; class Amphibia; order Anura; family Megophryidae; genus Leptobrachium; species Leptobrachium leishanense. Next base: position 426,020,354 of record CM019064.1, on the reverse strand, counting down.
GCACTGTGAATTACCACATCATCCAGATAGGCAGCTGCATACTCTCTATGGGGTTGGAGTATCTTATCCATCATGCGCTGAAAGGTGGCTGGGGCACCATGCAGCCTGAATGGTAACACCTTATACTGGTGTAACCCCTCAGGGGTAGAAAAAGCCGTCTTTTCCTTGGCTGTCATGGTCAGGGGCACCTGCCAAAATCCTTTGGTCAAGTCCAATGTACTAAGATATCGGGCTTTACCCAATCTTTCTATCAGTTCATCCACCTGAGGCATGGGGTAAGCATCAAACTTAGAAATGTCGTTCAACTTACGGAAATCATTGCAGAACCGTATTTCCCCATTTGGTTTAGGCACTAACATGATCGGGTTATTCCACTCGCTTTGTGACACTTTGATGACCCCTAACTTAAGCATCTTTTTTACCTCTGCACTGACTGCTTCCCGTCTAGCCTCGGGTATCCTGTAGGGCTTCAGATTAACTTTCTTTCCAGGTTCCATAATGACATCATGCTTGATGATGTGAGTTTTCCCTGGTACTCTCTGTTTTTGGATACAAAATCTTTAACTTCTTGTTTCTGATGGGAAGCAAGAGTTTCAGCGATATAGACCTCTGGATCATTCCCATGGGCAACGTGCATAGGTTTGCCTTTGGTCACCATGAGGACCTCCCTTTCTACCCATGGCTTCATTAGGTTTATATGGTAGATCTGTTCCGCCTTACGTCTACCCGGCTGTCTCACTTTATAGTTTACGTCACTGACCCTCTCAGTGATTTCATATGGGCCTTGCCAGCTGGCTAGGAATTTGCTTTCAACCGTGGGGATAAGGATCAGAACCCGATCTCCTGGTTTGAATACTCGCAGCCTTGCGTTCCTGTTGTAACTGGCTTGTTGGGCTTTCTGAGCTTTTTCCATATTTTCTTTAACTATGGGCAATACAGCCTCCATCCGTTCTTGCATCTGAACTACATGTTCTATTATACTTCGGTGGGGGGTATGCTCTTGTTCCCATGTTTCCTTGGCAACATCTAAAATGCCCCTGGGATGCCGGCCGTACAATAATTCAAATGGTGAAAACCCAGTGGAAGACTGTGGGACTTCCCTAATGGAAAACATAAGGTATGGTAATAGATGATCCCAGTTCTTCCCGTCTTTATCTATCACCTTACGCAACATAGCCTTTAGTGTTTTGTTAAACCTCTCCACCAGTCCGTCTGTTTGAGGATGGTACACCGAAGTTTTTAGCTGAGTAATGTTAAGTACTTTACATAACTCACTCATAAGTTTGGACATGAATGGGGTACCCTGGTCTGTGAGGATCTCTTTTGGTATACCCATCCTGCTAAACATCATTATTAACTCCCTTGCTATATTCTTAGAGTTGGCATTCCGTAGGGGCACTGCCTCGGGGTACCGGGTTGCATAGTCAACAACGACTAAAATGTATTGATGTCCCCTAGCGGACTTAAGCAGAGGCCCTACTAGGTCCATTGCGATCCGCTCAAAAGGAACCTCTATGACAGGAAGGGGTACCAGTGGATTGCGGAAGCCTTTATGTGGGGCCTTTAGTTGACATTCTGGGCAGGATTTGCAAAACCGCTCTATGGCCGAGAATATACCAGGCCAATAGAACCGGGCCAGAACTCTCTCTCTGGTTTTATCGGTCCCCAGGTGCCCTCCTAACACATGGCTATGGGCTAGCTCCAAAACAGTGTTTCTATGTGACTGTGGAACCAGCAGCTGCTCCACCTCCTCTTCCCCTTTTTTGTCTACTCGATATAACAAATTGTTTTCCACTTTAAAATAAGGAAAGCCTAGAGGCTTGTCTGGGTCTACGACTTTACCCTCCATTACTTGCACATTTTCTCTTGCCGCTTTCAGGGTTGCATCCTCCCATTGGGCAGCTCTAAAGTTTCCACAGTGGACTCCCAGATCCTGGAAATCCAACTGTTCTACAGGAGCCTCATTCTGGGGTGGTTCTACCTCATTACCCAGGCACGCGAGGGGTGCCTCTTGTTCTCTACCTGGTTCCCAGTCAATATCACTGAAAGGAAACATTTTACATCTATCCAGCTCCTGTACCTCTTCAGAGGTCACTTCCTGAGGGCCCGAGGAGTTATCCCACATGTAACGGAAATGGGGAAAGTCCCTGCCTAATACCACATTATAGGGCAACAGGGGCACCACCCCTACACGGTATTTGACCCGTCCAACATCAGTGGCAAACTCAACTTCCGCTGTGGGGTATGAGTGGGTGTCACCATGTATACATACAATATCAAGCATTTGCTTGGCATCTAAGTGTTCTGGCTGAAGCAGAACCTCTTTTATCAAAGTAACTTCGCTCCCAGAATCGAGCAGCGCTTGCACATGCTTTCCTTCCACACTTATCAGTCTTAGATGTGTCATATCAACAGCGCTAGTCACCACACACATTTTTGAGCAAGTTAACACAGTCCTATGCGGAGCCCTTGCACCCACATCGCACTGCATGGGCTCTTCGCCTCCTGGGCAGTCTCGGGCAAAATGTCCTGGTTCGTGACATCTGAAGCAGACTACTGGTTTCTCAGTCCGATCCCGTGGCTGAGGCGGGGGTTTTGGGTACCTTCCAGCATTGTAGTCCCATTGTCCCATGCTGGGTACAGGGTTCTGTCCTTTGTTTCCAGTTTTTCCACCTGTCCGGTGGTTAGGGGATTTGGTTTTAGGCTGAGGATCGATACCGTGTAGCTCCTTAGCGGTCAAGTACCTTTCAACCAAGCACATCATCGCTTCTGGATCCTTTGGGTCCCCTTGGCTAACCCATTGCCGCAGTCCTGTCGGCAAATGACGGAGAAAGCGATCCATGACGACCATTTCCACAATTACAGCAGCTCGGTTGATCTCAGGTTTCAGCCATTTCTGAGCAAGCCTCAGTAACTCGTACATCTGGGTTCGTGTAGGTTTCCCCATATCATAAGTCCAGTTGTGGAACCTTTGGGCCCTAAGCCCGGGAGTTATGCCTATACGAGTCAGGATCTCATCCTTTAGCTGTGTATAGTCCTGGGCCTGGTCATAGGGCAAATCTTCATAGGCCCTCTGGGATTCCCCACTTAGGCATGGAGCCAGCAGCCCAGCCCACTGATCAAACGGCCATTTTTCCCGGGCAGCGACCCTCTCAAAAGTTGTGAGGTAAGCCTCTGTATCATCCGCCTCTGACATTTTATGCAGAAAGTCGGTTGCGCGGATACGGACAGCTCGGTCCACAGGAGGGCTCCCTTCAGGTGGCGATATCAGTCTTTGCAAAACATTGGCAAGGATAGCCCTGTCTTCCTGCTGAGCGTCCCTTAGGTTTTCAACCTGTGCAGCCACTAGGCGATTTGTCTCCTGCTGCACGGCGGTCGCCTGCACCAGAGCTTTCATTAGGTCCTCCATCCTTATTCCAAAAGGCAAGTAATAACAATGCAGAGCCAAAAAAGAGAGCAGAGCCAACACAGAGCCAAAAAAGTCAGCAGGTCACAGAAAAAGAAAAAAATATCTTCCATATGCAGATTAGCAGGAGCTTCACATACCCACAGACCATTTATGTGCTTTCTGCCCGCATCCAAACACCATATTGTAATCCTTGTACCCGCCTTGGGTGTTATATCCTTAAGAAAGCACGGTCCTCTTGGGATTTCATAAACAAGTCCTTTATTGAATTAACTGCTGTTTAGCAGACAGCAGTGTCAGCATTCAAAAAACAAACAAACACATCCCTAAAAAAACAACTCTAGCTCCTTTGAGCACTGACTCACTTAAAGGTCCCTTACTATCAGGGCTTCTTTTCCAAACTAAACAAAACATAGGTTTCACCAACCTTAGAACTGTTATGGTAGCAATCAAACTTCAGCCAGGAACCAAAACACTTTGCTCCTCTCCACCACGGGCACCTCCCTCAGAGTGAAAAAGCAGGCAGTGATTTCTTTTCACTGCTACTAAATTACTTCCAGCTGAACCGTGTGTGGAGAGTAAAAGAACCTCTTCGGCTTCCATATATATTACAAACGCTCCCTCTGGAGCTAAATATCATATCCCTCCCTATACAGTTTAGAGGGAATATACACCCCGTCACAGACCATACCGTGTACTTTATCACAATATATATATATTTAGGTTTTTTTCAATGTGACTTAACAGGTTTAAATTGCACCCCAGTGCTAGGCGAGAGTTAAAATTTCCAATGCAGCACTTGAACTGCCAATGAGTAACGGCCAGGAATAAAGCCGCTATCGATACCATAGGGATAAAATGGAAGCAGGTGGAAACAGAAGGGTTAAACCTTAAACCTATTCTCACACCCTCGGCAATCCTGCTCCCATTTCAACCCTTTAGTTTCCTTTAAAATCTCACCTAGAACAAGCACTGGTGTGTCCCTCTGAGTCCAACCGAATATGACATGCTGCCGGCACTATCATGTCACATGAAGGCAGGGTGGCTGAGCACCCCTTCTAGATTACGTTGGTCAGTGGTCAACCTCCGCTTGTCCCTTGTCTACACCCATATCACCAACTTTCATCTCCAAGACTTCTAAAGGGCAGCTCCGGTCCTGTGGAATGACTTGCCTCGCCCTATCAAACTCTTCCCTAATCTGCAGGCCTTCAAGAAATCCCTCATAACCCATCTCTTCAGATTAGCTTGCAACATTACCGATGCTGACATATCCCTCACCTCGCCTACCTCCACATAATGATTGATACAGCATCATTTCCATGTCTCCACCATTGCTGTTTCACTTCTGCTAATGATGTGGACAACCAATAAAACTCCTCCGCCTCATCACCTCTAGATGGAAGATGCCTTGAGCAGGGACCGCTACACCTCTTTTTCTGGTTCCTATGTTTGTTGTAATTTTGGCTCATTCCCCATTGGTTATTGTAAAGCACCATATAAATTATAGAAATTACAATAATAATAAAAATAATCAGGGTCAGATTTACATCTCAGTTGTTGTGCATACACACCACACAAACACACACACCCTGGTTTACACACACCCTCAGGTACGCACATGCATATACCCTAGCACACACACACCTTGGTCCACATACAACCACACACCCTGGTACACCCCCCCAGGTACACACATATACCTTACTACACACACATGGTACACACACACCTCCAGTTATACACACACACATATACCCTAGTACACACACAGACCCTGATCCACATGCGCATGCACACAAACACAAAAAAAAGCAGAAGACTGAGGTGCCCATCAGGGGTGGGCTCTGGTAGGTACAAACAAGTTGTGTGAAAAAGTTTTTGCTCATCAGCGGTTTTCATCTTGGCACTCTGCCATGCAGGCCATTTTTTGCCCAGTCTCTTTCTTATGGTGGAGTCATGAACACTGACCTTAACTGAGGCAAGTGAGGCCTGCAGTTCTTTGGATGTTGTTGTGGGGTCCTTCGTGACCTCTTGGATGAGTCGTCACTGCGCTCTTGGGGTAATTTTGGTCAGCCGCCCACTCCTTGGAAGGTCCACCACTGGTCCATGTTTTCACCATTTGTGGATAATGGCTCTTACTGTGGTTTGCTGGAGTCCCAAAGCTTTATAAATGACTTTATAACCTTTTCCAGACTGATAGTATTTGAGATCTATCTTTCTCATTTATTCTTGAATTTCTTTGGATCTCAGCATGATGTGTAGCTTTTGAGGATCTTTTGGTCTACATCACTTTGTCAGTCAGGTCTTATTTAAGTGATTTCTTGATTAAGAACAGGTACGGCAGTAATCAAGCATGGGTGTGGCTAGAGGAATTGAACGCAGGTGTAATAAACCACAGTTAAATTATGTTTTAAGGGGGGGGGCAAACACTTTTTCACACAGGGCCATGTGGGTTTGGATTGTATTTTCCCTTAATAATAAAAACCTTCATTTATAAACTGCATGTTGTGTTTACTTGTGTTATCTTTGACTAATATTTCAATTTGTTTGGTGATCTGAAACATTAAAGTGTGACAAACGTGCAAAAAAAATCAGTAAGGGAGCCAACAATTTTTCACACAACTGTACCAACTCTGGGCTCTATTACATTCTTTGCTCAAAAACACGTGCGCAGCGTTAAACGTTAACGTGCGTAAATTAACGCTGGTATTACAATCCGAGCACATTTTTTCATCCGTCAAAAAATACCACGCGCAAAAACGCGTGCAAATTATCGCTGCGCGCAGAAATCAGTGTGCGTTTTTTTCACGCAATTCAGCCATTGTCTCCCGTTAAGTTTTTGCGCCTGTCAAAATCAATCTGAGTATATATGCTGCAGCAATAATAAAAACACACGCAACTTCTTCATTTTATTGTTTGGGTATGTGTAGAATGTGTAACAATACTTTGCTGTATTGTTTTTTTTGGGCTGGTGTATTTGGGTTCAGCCAGGACGTTCAGATTTGCCGTTACCACCAGCTTTTCAAAGACATTAAAATTATGCGCGCAAACGTTGTCTTTTAAAATTTGCGCATCGATTGTAATACCATCTGCGTACCAGCGCACAAACGCACTTGCGGTCACAATGTTAAGTATAGGACGCGCAAAGTACATTACGCTCGCAAAGGGTTCGCGCAGGTTCACCAGCGGTAGACGTTAACGCACATTTTTTGCGCGGACATTGTAATACCACGTTCTGCGCAAAGGGTTTTGCCCCTCGCGTTAATGCGTTTTTGCTCACGCGCAAAATTGTGCGCAGAGAGTGTAATAGTGCCCTCTGCCTATTCATAAATCCGGCCCTTATAATAATAATAATCTATTATTATAAAAATGTATACACAGTCAAAGAGACGTGAAATGAGACTCGCTAAACATGTTAACCAAATAATATGACTTCTTCATTATAAGGTTCTAAACATAGAATTTCCGGTAAAATTTCACCAAAAACAAAAACCACATGGAATCATTTAAATAGGTGTTTAAGTATAAAATATGTCAGCTCAATGTAGTCATTAGATATTGTGTTTGGAATGAGATTCAATGTTTATTTTCTGTGTCTGTGTGTGTTCACGTATTTCATTTTCAATTTTGATGTACAGGTTATAAATTAACCACAATTTATGACGAACGGCGTTGATTGATTTATGGCACCTGAATAAATGGCTTGAACTCCCTCATTATAGTTATTTAACACTTGTCTAATGCCTTGAAGTGGGTACTTTTTTTTAAACCAAATAGTATAAGAAATTACTGTATATTAACCAAAATGAGTAATGTGACAGCTAACTCTATGCTTTTCTAACCTTATAATTGTAAAAGCCATAAAGTCTGCAAAACGTTTGACTGTTATTCAGTGTTTGCTAATGGAAAATCACATCCACTAAAGTGCTTCGCATCAATTTTTTTCTGCACTCGGCATGATGCATTAACAGAAATTAATACTCTAACTGCGTTTTCCATTTCCCCAGCTTATTCCCCATTGGATATACAATAAAAATATTGAACGCATTTACGCTTTGAGAATGATGTGCTATAATTAAGAAACTTCAAAGGAATGGGGGAAATGTCTCAGAAAGAAGATAGCGAAACAAACTCTCAAAAAACAAATGTCCAAGATTAACCCCTTCATTACCGAAAAAAAAACTCGCTGTCAGGAAGCAGTGGGGTTTTTTAAAAAAAAATTAAAAAAATTGGGAATCTCATATCAAATAGATTATACAGTAAGAAATATTTGGGAATATTCTCAATGTATTCCTTACTGTATTAACCTGTTTGGCAGGCTAATATCACCATCTACAAAAGCAAAAATTGAGCTCACAATACTATAGTTAGTCGATGGGTGTCCACATTCGTCATACGAATTCCATTGTTCTTACAAGAGCTGGTAAAGTGGAAGACATGAGAGACGCCACATAGCGTAAAACCATAAACATATAATCAGAACAAAAAAAAAAAAATGGAACCACTCACAAAACAAGTGGCACACCATAAACAATTATGTGTGCAAAACCGCATTGGTAAACATATGGGTAGTCACTGCACGCCAATAGTCCGATAGTCCAGCCTGTATCCTCTGATGCACTCCACCTTTGGATCAGGGGGTCCTTGGATCGGCGGCTCCTTCGAAGGATCAACTCCCAAAAGATAACAAGAAACGACCACCAGCTCGACGCGTTTCCTTTCACAACTTTATCAAGAGCTCTTGATGAAGTTGTGAAACGAAACGCGTCAAGCTGGTGGTCTTGTCTTATCTCTCTCCTTTTCACCCTATCTTACTGTAAACAAGCTACAAGGAGAAGCACTTACACCCACTGTAACAAAAGGTTAAGAAACGTTGCTGCTGCAGTACAACAGCCAGATAGAGGGCAGAATACAAGGAGAGCGCTGGGGTCACTCACTGCTGTACAGGGATAAGATATGTGGGGTGATAATGACTGGAAATCCCTGTAATTTCAATACACAGGCATTATGCAGGCACATACAGATACAAGGTGTTATGTAATTCCCATACACAGGCATTATGCAGCACATACAGATACAAGGTGTTACTGTAATTCCCATACACAGGCATTATGCGGCACATACAGATACAAGGTGTTACTGTAATTCCCATACACAGGCATTATGCGGCACATACAGATACAAGGTGTTACTGTAATTTCCATACACAGGCATTATGCGGCACATACAGATACAGGGTGTTACTGTAATTCCCATACACAGGCATTATGCAGCACATACAGATACAAGGTGTTACTGTAATTTCCATACACAGGCATTATGCAGCACATACAGATACAAGGTGTTACTGTAATTCCCATACACAGGCATTATGCAGCACATACAGATACAAGGTGTCGCTGTAATTCCCATACACAGGCATTATGCAGCACATACAGATACAAGGTGTTACTGTAATTCCCATACACAGGCATTATGCAGCACATACAGATACAAGGTGTTACTGTAATTCCCATACACAGGCATTATACGGCACATACAGATACAAGGTGTTACTGTAATTTCCATACACAGGCATTATGCGGCACATACAGATACAAGGTGTTACTGTAATTCCCATACACAGGCATTATGCAGCACATACAGATACAAGGTGTTACTGTAATTCCCATACACAGGCATTATGCAGCACATACAGATACAAGGTGTTACTGTAATTCCATACACAGGCATTATGCAGCACATACAGATACAAGGTGTTACTGTAATTCCCATACACAGGCATTATGCAGCACATACAGATACAAGGTGTTACTGTAATTCCATACACAGGCATTATGCAGCACATACAGATACAAGGTGTTGCTGTAATTTCCATACACAGGCATTGTGCAGCACATACAGATACAAGGCGTTACTGTAATTCCCATACACAGGCATTATGCAGCACATACAGATACAAGGTGTTGCTGTAATTTCCATACACAGGCATTGTGCAGCACATACAGATACAAGGCGTTACTGTAATTCCCATACACAGGCATTATGCAGCACATACAGATACAAGGTGTTGCTGTAATTTCCATACACAGGCATTGTGCAGCACATACAGATACAAGGCGTTACTGTAATTCCCATACACAGGCATTATGCAGCACATACAGATACAAGGTGTTGCTGTAATTTCCATACACAGGCATTATGCAGCACATACAGATATTGGTATTTTTTGGAAACTGCATTGCTAATTATCTCATTATGATCACTACAAATCCCGCTAAGCAGGAGATTTTAACATTTTATTATCTATCTGCATCACATTCATTGGATCTTAAGCAAAGACCTTTTCTGCAAGAAGAATATCTCATATTCTTTGTTCCTAGCTATACATATTTATCTGGTATGAACATGTGGTCCAGATTAAGAAACCGCTCTCTCTGTATGTGATGACTGGGAAAGAAAATATCAGTTGTAAGAACAGTTGTGTTCAAATACTACTGGGTTATATGAATGAATACTGACTCGTCACGCATTCCATAGAAGCCATAGGCTGGGGCTTTGTGGAATTGAGTTCAGTTCTATTCTATTCTATTCTATTTTTCGATCCTGAAGGACACAGCCCCCCTCTCTCCATTTCTTTGTACCATCATTATAAAGCTGAACAGATGTATAGACTTGTAAGTTACTTTGTATAAAGAAATATACCTTTATAACAAAGAAGTCAGATGTGTGTTATTTTTGGTGACACAGTAATATACATATATACTGTATAAGAACAGCTGCAAACTACGACCGATGCTACAGTGGTCCAGACAAAGTCAAGAACGGACAGAAGATAATATTTTTCTAACAGCGCCTGCATGCTGATAACGCAGACCACGTGTAAAATGTGTACGATAAAGGATACCATCTAGAGTTCAGAACTTTTTATTCCTAGATTTTTTTCTTTGAAGGGTAACCGAATACAGGAAAAATCTAAAAAGAGCAAATCTACAGGATATAACATTTCTCAGAACAACAATCTCTGTGTAAAATGTTATATTTTACCCAATTATTTAATTGTTAACGTCACATCCCATGTTTCGAAATAAACGTTATGATAAAAAAATTCAACAAAAAGTGTTTGGTAGTGAAGGGGTTAATTACACAAGCAAATGCAAACATTCACCTGAAACAAATAATTGTTTGAACGACGACTAAATTGCAGAGTAACCATTTGACGGTTCTAAGTGCAGCAAAGGTAGAGATCACATTACACGGAGATGTTAGTAAGAGTCTATAGAAACTTAATATGTATTTTCTCACTACTCAACTGACACCAGAAAAAACACAGAATCCTCTTATCAAATCTGCTCCACAAATAACATTTTCAGAGTGGTTAGAGCCTGTAGCTCTACGCATTTAAAAGTCAAAAAAGTAACAGAATAATAATAAGGATACAGACAAGGAAGACGCAAGAGTAAGACAGTGATTATTCCACGACACTTCGGCTGCCACTCCACAAACTGCTGGCATCTGTAAAATATTGTAGCTCGACTTGTAAACCCGAAAGAAAAATGATATAACCTGATTCGATAGCGTGTAGGAATAGTGAAAATGTAAGGACAGCGTATTAGATTATATCCAAAAAAAGAGTAAAATAGCATGTATTAACTTAAATTTTAGACATTTTTTTATTGTTTCTCTGTAAATTTGATGATTGTTTAGTTCCATGATTATGTTGAAAGGTTTTTGTACAGATTGCAAAAAAAACAGCACTTTTTGATCATGAAATTCAACAGGAAAATTGCTTCCCCGGGCGAAAGGCATTTAAAATAATCCCTATTGTTACATTTTATTTAAAAAATGCTGTGTGAATGAGAAGTGCGTGGGAAAAATAAACAGAAAGCGTACAGAATCCTGTGAGAATAACGCCTAGAGAAAGACACGTTTTGACCTCTGCCCCCTAGTATCTACTGGTATGAACTACTGTAGTATCCCATACCCTTAGAGAGATGCTCTACCAGATACCATGATAAACTGCATACCGTATATATTAGTTAGACGAGGCACTCCAATAATTGATGGAGGTGGGGTGGGCCCCGAAGTGGTGCCCTATAAACCTTTCTGCCTGTTTTCGCTTCTGGATACGGGGAGTTGATCTTTGGATGAGACCCATGTTCAGGGAAGCCATCAGGGGGTGACAGCCCATGACATGTTCTGGGGTCCAGTGGATCCAGGGGGGCTTTTGCCAAACCCTATGTGCGCATTAAGAGCCAAATAGGTAAGAGCCCCTCCATGTCACCCAGGACTGGTCAACCAAGATACCAGCAATTTTCCCAGTGGGCCACAGCATCTAGGGCCGGTCAGAGCACTCATAACGGAGGAATCAATTTAGTATGATCAGCACCAGGGAACACTCTTTATCAGCTTGCTGGACCACCAGGGATTTAGCCCATTCTCAGTAGAATAAGGTTTGCAGAAAGAGGCAGAATGTTATATTTTGAATTAGTTTATTGAAATGGGCAGCTGACAGAAGGGGGTCCTGACTAGAGGTTTAGGAAGGGGCCCCACAATTTCTGATGGCAGCCCTGCCCTTGTTCATGGGATTCTGGATCTGTGTTGGCATGCAGAGTCGGATTGGTACTGGTACCTGTCTACCTGGAATCTGCCTAGTCATCCTTCATTGTTTCACTCTTCCCTCCTCTCTCTTTCTTTTCTCCCAGTTCTTGTTAACTTCCCTTGTTTTTTTTTCTCTTGTTCCTTTTACCCGAGACCTGGACCTTTTTTGCTGTGTTAAAAGGTGCACCAAACATTTTGTGATGGTGATTTTTGAGAAGGTTCAAGTTAGTTAAGCTCTCTGCCAAGTTTTATGTATTCCTTGTAAATTATGTGTTTTTCACTCTGCATTACTTATGCCCAGGGCCGGCCCGTCCATGATGCCAGATGGAGCCATGGCTCTAGGTAACGCTTTGCCAGGGACAGCATTTTGGACCTCAACTAGGCACACCACACCTGATTACTATGAGATTTATTGCTGTGGAGCTCTGTGATACGCTCAGATATACAGAAATTACTGTGAGTTTTATTGCTGTGGAGCTCGTATATGTTCACACAGCATTTTTTTTTGGAGAGGGGGCAGCATTTCATCCTTGGAACCAGGCAGCCAAGTGTCTTGGTCCGGCTCTGCTTATGCCTGTTAGTTATTTCAATATGGTGCTGTTTGGTTTTATTTGTTTGATGATATACTCATACGTTGTCTTGGATTTAAGGTTATAATACCCTTCTTGTTTTTACTGAAACTGTATTGTCTTGACCCTGTAATAAAACAGAAAAGAGACCTTCAAATCTGGCCACCAGGAAGAACACCAGCCCTCTATCCCGCTTCCTGCCCTCTGGGATAACTCAGGGTATTATTATTAACCCCTTCAATACTGTGTTCATGTAAACACGATCAGAAGTAGCAAACACAGCAGCCTGAGATCATGTTAGCATGATATGGGGCAATGCTGTATCATTAGAAATGCATTTGTTGTGAGCTGTTTTCGTTTGCATTTGGGCTCCAGAACATGCCCCTAACGTTTTAGCACTGTGTGTGATGCTCGAGGTGCTCACAGTTTTAAAATCAGTCGGGAAATGCCTCCAACTGACATCTCCCCTTCTGATTCTGCATGGAGCCCAAAACTGCAGTAACTCCTTTTGGCCAGTAGATGGTGACATCTGCCTGCCAAATAGATTATTACAGTAAGGAATACATTGGGAATATTCCCAAATATTTTACTGTACAACTAATTAAACATGAGGTTTGCAAAGACAAAAACGAGTGTTTTTTTTTAAAATCACTTGCTATTGAAGGGGTTAAAGGGGACTTTAAGTTGAAGTGCCCTTTACATAAAGCCATAGACTCACCATTTATGCTATTCTTGGTCCACACATATTTAACACACAAGTAACTCATCAGTCAGTGAGTTAATAGACTCAGATGATGAGACTTGATGTCTACATTTCAGTTATAATTGACAACCATGAGCGAGCTTTGATTTATAGAAGTAATTAAGTACCACATTCAAAAAAGTATGCTAAAGAACAACATAAACTCTTTTTATGACTCATTTGTCTGAAGCATTGTTACATTAATTTGAGGCATAATTTTCCATGAGTAGTTCATTAAATTATACAGGGACTAAAATGACAGAATAGCAGAGAGAGAATATATTCCACACTAAAGAGTATAAAAGAAATTAGCCTGCAAATTAATTGTGAAAGCAATCTTTTTTTTCTTAAAACGCTAAAATATAAAATTTGAGAGATGAATGATCTAATCTGTCTTTAAATCCCAACAGTTTTACAATTTACATCTCCTTCAGAATTATGGTATCGCAAACTGAGTTTTATAATTTATTTATACATCAACAAAAATGACAAAAAGTTATGATTATTATGTTACGATAGGCTCGTAAAATCTCCAAGTATACTCCTACGAAATATTTTATAACTGATAAAACAATTTTAAAAAGTTTTGATTTATATCATAAGAAACCCTGTAGCAGATAAAATAAACAAAATAAATATCATTTTTAGAAACAGATACATTAGTGTACTAAGAGTAATGTATATTATAATATTAAAACTATTTTTTGAGAACAATGCTCAAACCCTTTCATTAACAAGGGATTGTCTAAAAAATAACTCTCATGAACCAGTGTTTTTTGCTTTATTCATGTCTTCATTCAATTAATTATACAGTAAGAAATATGTGGGTGTATTCCGAGTGTATTTCTTACCGTAATAACATATTTGGCAAGCAGGTGTCACCATCTACTGGCCAAAAGGAATTACTGCAGTCCTTGTCTCCATGCAGGATAAGCTGGGCAGATGTCATTCAGATACATCTAAAGCTAGTTTTAAAATTGTTAGCACCTCGGGCATCATGCTCATGGTGATAAACTTTATGTTCTGGGGCCAAAATACATGTGAATTATTTTTGCAATAAACAAAATCGGTTTGCATTGCTCCTATGGAACACCATATCGACTATACTTGATATAGAGGCATCAGGAAGTATCTTACAGATTCTCCTCCCTGTAGCCGGCGTTCTCAATATACGGTCAAAACCTACCACTTCCGGGTTCATAGCCAATGGTATTCTATTCTCTGTTAGTCCCATCGATTCCTCCTACATCTGATGAGTAACACCTGCAGGGAGGAGAACCAATCAAAACGTTTGTGGAAATTATAAAAGGATTGATGGAAAAATAGGTTTTTATTCATTTGTATTCTTTTATTCATGCTTATTGTGCCCTTGAAAAAGTCTTCTATTGAAGACGAAATGCGTCGGGCTTTTTGTTTCTTTTTTCTGTAACAGACCTTTTATTATCATTCATACGACCAGGCATTTTCATTCAGTATTTTTATGCAAACAGCATTCAATTTTGACACTTTCAAGCATATTGTTTTGTTTTATTTTTTTACCCCGTTCCTCAGCTTGTCGTTTTTTCTGGTGGCTAGTCTGTGCTGTGCTGGGCGGCTCGTCGGCTTTTTCTGGCGTGTTCGGCGTGGTTTTTGCAGGGGGTTTCTGTGGGTTTTCTGTTAGTTTTCAGTGAGTGTTTGGTGGGTGTTCATTGGGTTTGCGGTGGGTGTTCATTGGATTTGAGGTGGATTTTACCTGTACTCCGTGGACCCTGCAGTGAATGCTGAATTCACCGCATGGTGGGGAACTTTGATTCACAGAAGCGCGGGGAATGAGAAAGCACCGAAATGTCAGCGACATTTGACCTATGTCACAAAAGGTGGGAACGTTTACCACGGACATGCTGTGTTTTTCCAGAACGCTTCAAAATTCTTTAGCACCTTGATATACAAGTTGGGAAGAACGGAAGAGCTCTGGTCATAGGAATGTGAGGGGTCAAAAACACTAACTCTTTTTGCAAACTGCTTCCTCAATCTCTCCTTTTTAAATACGTTTAGGTTTTACACTTTTGTGTATTTTACAAAATCTACACTTTCTTTAACGAATGCCTTTCAAATTGCCAAATTTTATAGGAATACGCAGAAATTCGGTGGAAAAGTCGTCACCTTAATCTTTGCAAAAAACGTATTAAATATAAAAATACCTTCAGACAAAATATTATTTGGTATTGCTTCCAAATACTTACTTTGACCTTAAACCTACTTGAACATGAAATACTGGCAAGTGTTATGGTGGCAAGCCAAGAGTGTGTAGTTTGCTTTTGAAAGGAAATTAAAATGTTGAAAACACATAGAAAATGCTACTGGATAGAGAAGCCAATACAGAACCGAGCTGGGGAATTCCTAGTGGATAAATAGAATTGTTTCTCTCGAACATCTGTCCACTTTCACAAGCACTTTCCGGGTGATTGTATAAATTAATTGTAGAAGAGTTCTTTGCTAAATAAGCCGTCAGTGGCGGCTTAAGGAAGTTAGCGGCAATGAATAAAACATTGCAGAAGTTATATTTCTAATGCCGGTGGGATCTATTAAGAGCACTGTAAAATGTAATAGGTGCAAATGTTTACAATACTTTTTGAAGGGCTTTTCGGAACAATTAAAAAAATAACAGTACGGCACCACAGAAATGGCTGTTTTTTCATTATTTTAATACAGATAAAAAAAAAGTAACATATAAGGTGACTAAAATACAATTCTCTGTTTCATATTCTCACATGATTAAAATGTGAGAATGGTCCCAGCTATCTGCCAAGCTTTGACAGTGTGATAGTTGTGCGTGTAAAATATTTAAAGAAAAAACATTTTCTGGATCAAGTCTAACCCTTAGTAGGGATGAGCTGTTTGGTTCGATCTGTTCGGAGTTCGCATCGAACATCGGCCGTTCGCGAACTACGAACATTTCCACGTGTTCGGTTCGAGTTCGCCCACAATGCACCACAATGGACCACAATGCACTTTTCCACTGGCCTGAAGCTTGTAATTGGCTACAGCCATGCACCTGACCACAGGTCAGTTGCAAGACTATGCCAATCACGGCTCAGAGTCCGGATTGGGCAAATTTTGCCCAATCATGGGCTCACAGAGCTAGGTCCCGCAGCACACTATGTAAGGCTTCACACACCCCCAGCACGTGTTTTTTGAGAGGAGATTGTTCTGTTAGTGTGTCTTCTCAGTGCCAGCAGCTATTGGGGGGGTCTCACTTCTACAAGATATCTGGGAATTGTTGTAATCTGTGTGTTCTCACTACCAGCAGCTATTGGGAGGGTCTCACTTCTACAAGATATCTGGGAATTGTAATCTGTGTCTTGTCACTGCCACCCATCAGGGGGTTTCACTGATTTATAGGAGGTTGATGGGAATTGTAATTTGTGTCTTGTCACTGCCACCCATCAGGGGGTCTCACTGATTTATAGGAGGTTCCTGGGAATTGTAATTTGTGTCTTGTCACTGCCACCGATCAGGGGGTCTCACAGACTTGTAGCGGATATCTGAAAATTATAACCTGTGTCTTGTCACTGCCACCCATCAGGGGGTCTCACTGATTTATAGGTGGTTTCTGGGAATTTTAATCTCTGTCTTGTCACTGGCTGCCAGCTATCAGGGTGTCTCACTGAGTTATACCAGAGTTATGGAAATCTTTAATCTAGATAACACAGTTGAATAAGAGTTCTGCATATCTCCAATTTTTATAACAGAGTTAGAAACATAGAAACATAGAAAAATGTCAGCAGATAAGAACCTTTCGGCCCATCTAGTCTGCCCAATTACATGGATACTTTACCTGGATTTATCTTTTGTTTAGGATAGCCTTATGCCTATCCCATGCTTGCTTAAATTCAATTACTGTTTTGGCCTCTACCACTTCTACTGGAAGACTGTTCCATGTATCCACCACCCTCTCAGTAAAATAATGCTTCCTGAATCAGAGTTCTGTATATCTTTAATCTATATATCACTCACCATGTCAGAAAGACCACAGAGGACAGGCAGTGATGAGGTCACTGACTCCACCTGGGTGCCTGATCGAACAGAGGAGTCAAGGGAGGAGGAGGAGGAGGCACAACAAAAACGAGGCAGAACGTCCTCTATGACCAACTGTAGCCAGTCCAAGGCATCAGAAGTCACAGCTGTTCAGGTGCAGACCTCTGTTGTCTCAATTCACATGTAAAGGAAGTCTGCTGTCTGGGAGTTCTTTAAGAAATGTGCAGCAGACCGCAACGTTGCTATTTATAATCTATGTCAGATGAGGATCAAGCGCGGGAAAGACATCCCACGCTTGGGTACCATGTGCTTGAGGCGACATATGACCACCTGCCACGCATCCCGTTGGCACAACACTTTGCATAGGTCCTCCTCATCTGTCTCTACCCCCACTATATGTCCTGCCATGTCATTGCCTACAACCTCCACTGACAGGGATGATGCTACAGTAATGGATATACCACGTACTTCCTCAGAATGTGACAGCATCCCATTAGCTGCTCAGTAGAGCGGCCTTTTGGTACATGTTAGGTACTCACTCTGTAAAGAGGTGCCGTGAAGTGGCGAGTGAGCTTACGTTGCAATGGCCATTGAAACAAACAAAAACCTCAGTTTTGTTGTACATGGAACACATAAAAACGAGCGCAGATGACACCTTTTTTCCTTGTTATGTTTTATACATTAACTGGGCTGTTACTCCTGGCAGTTGCTGCCGCTCCGGTGAGTATGGGCGCGACGCCATTTTTTCTGTATTTATGTATATCATTCTTGTAACACCAGTCCGTCGTTCTGCAGCTGTTCCTCTTTCCATGTTTTTGTTTTTAATCCCAAATGGGAAGTGTTTGGTGCGTGTATAAATAAATCCTACCATATCTTTGCCTCTCCTTGGCTGAAAAGCAGCAGGAGGGGCTTGGAGCTGCTCAGTAGAGCGGCCTTTTGGTACATGTTAGGTACTCACTCTGTAAAGAGGTGCCGTGAAGTGGCGAGTGAGCTTACGTTGCAATGGCCATTGAAACAAACAAAACCTCAGTTTTGTTGTATATGGAACACATAGAAACGAGCGCAGATGACACCTTTTTTCCTAATTACCTGACTGTGTTCACCTACTTAAGGGTGGAGCACCTAGAATGCAGTGCTTCTGCATTTGTTTTCAAGCCAGCAAGCCAAGCAGACTGTGATCCAGTATCCTGTATCCTCTGCCATCCAGAGACTTTATCCAAGTCCCTAGCATCCTGGTTTTCAGTTCCCACAGATCCTCAGCCTCCTGATATAAACTCTACAATCAAGAATCCAGTCAGCCCTTTTCCTGTCCTGCCTGTCTCGTATCCCCAGTAAGTCTCCTAAGAGTATCTGCCCTCTGTGTCTCCCTGTACCGTGTTTCCTCCATCCCTTTGTGTCCCCAGCCTTGCATATTCCTCTGGTCACCCTCATTCAAGTATTGCCCACTTCATTGCATTATCTGGACTCTTTGCTACCATTAACCTGAACCTGGCAATAAACCCCTGTTTTCCCACATCCTGTTTCCGTGGCATCACTGCATTTTGGGTTCGCAACATTGCCCTGCACGCTGGTACCTTACAAAATGCAGAAGCCCAAACCAAAAGAGCCCTCGGTGACGCAAGCACTGATGGGTTAATTGAGAAAGCCTTTCAGGAAGCTCTCAAGAACCTGGTTGTTTTCCTGAGTGAGTTACTGCAGAGACTGTGGGGTCCTTCTATTAATGAGTGTGTTCCTGCTTTAAAGGTAGCCCTTGGTCCTTTATCCCCGGCAGAGTGTGCCAGGAGGCAGGCGGCTGGCCTTTGTATCTATTGCGATTCCAGGGCCATTGGATCCCACTTTGCCCATTAAGACCACCAAAACAACAAACCCAGGTTCCAAAATCTGTCACCAGAAGTGCACCAGCAACCAAGCTGGTTCCTGTCCCGAAGCCTGATCCTATTCCTAAGCAGGCTCCCAAGAAATTGTCACCATCTGAACCCAGAAAGGCTTTGTTCCCCAAGCCCCCCGCTACCAAGTTAAAAGACCCCTTGTCTCTCAGCCCCTTACCCACTGCTGTTGGTCCCTTCAAGGGTCCAGAAGGGACCGGGTCTGAGGAAAATGAACTGATTGAGCCTATGGAGCTAAAGCCTGCTGAATCCTTTGGCACAGAGTCTGCTGGGCCTATGGAGCTAGAACCTAATGGCCTATGAGCCTGTACCTGAGCCGATGGAAATCATGTCTATCTTTGCCTCTGCTGTGACCCCGGTGCCAAACCAAATCACCGGCGGTGCCGCTCAAGCTGTGTTGGTATCCAAAAGCCCTCAGGGTTCTCAGGGTCTGTGTGTCACTGCTGACCAAGACATTTCTGACCCGGCTCCCTCCACAGAATACCAGGAGGTTGAGCAAGGAGACCTTGGGGTGCCCACTGCCAAAACGGAGGTGCCACTTACCTTGGAGACTGCGGTTCAAACTGATGACATCACAAGCCAGTCTTCAGGATCTACAGTGGCTGACCACACCATTGCCTCAGTCGAACGACAGGTGAAGACCCTTGCTAAAGCGATGGAGGTATTTTGGCAGAACCTGGCAACACAGCAGAAAGACGATAAGCCAACCATTACTCTGGCTACCTACCTGTGTGAATCCACCACTCCCAAGAATGTCCCTGGAGTGTCTAAAGTGAACTTTCCTATCCCCATAATAAAAAAGATAATGTCTAAAACCAGTTTGGTGACTTCTGTATCAGACCACAGCACTGGCAGAACTACCACCACTTTACCGAGCTACAAACCGTGGTTGGACTTCGTGGCCCCGGATTCCAGTGGCGATGAAGAGGTGCCTGTCCCGGAGGAAGCTGTGTGTGTGGACACCCCTTACACGGTTCAAGGAGTATTTGTGATGCCCCCTAAGTACAGCATAATCCATACAAACAGTGTCACTGATTCCACTCGCCAGTTGCCCACAGCTGTCAACCTCCCAGCCTATGAACAATCCTTGGCCACCCGGAGTGTGGCCATAGAGGGGGAGAACTGTCAAGACCCCTGCCTGGTGCCCCCCAGCACTCCACGAAAACCCCGCCATTGTAGTGGCAAGAAGGGTAAACCTTGTGTGGTTTCATCCTGAATGCCGGGCAGCACCTTCAAGAACTGCTCTACCAGTTTCCAGCCTTTGCTTACCACACTGCAGGTCCAACAGGTGCTTTCAATTACCTGATTACCATTCAATTACCATTATCTGAACTAATTTCTACCATTAACCTGAACCTGACAATAAACCCCTGTTTTCCCACATCCTGTTTCCATAGCATCACTGCATTTTGGGTTTGCAACCTTGCCCTGCACGCTGGCACCTTACACATCTGCTACCTCAGCCACTGTCATAAGAGTCTTAAGGAGTCTGTTTGCTACACATGGGCTGCCTGATTCAATTGTGTCTGATAATGGAACACAGTTTACCTCATCTGAATTCAAAACCTTTATGGGAAGTAACCTTATTCAACATGTAACGATTGCACCATTCCACCCGTTATCAAATGGTCAAGCTGAGCATATGGTGAAGACCACCAAAGACTCATTAAAGAGAATTATTGAAAGAGATTGGAATCATAGACTTGCTAGTTTCCTTCTGCAACAACATGTAACACCATGTTCAAGCACTGGCTGTAGCCCAGCAGAGCTCCTCATGAACCGTCATCTAAATATTTTTTTAGATCGTTTACATCCTGAACTGATCTGACATCTGAGTTACAAGAGAAGCAATTCAATAAGGACTCGAATGCTTCTACTGTGGGAGTGTTTGCATCTGACAGTGCTGTCTATATCAGAAACTATGCTTCTGGACCTAAATGGATATCTGCAAAAGTGCTTGTACAGGACCTTTGTCGTACAAGATACAAATTCCTGATGGCAGAATATTAAGACGGCATATCGATCAGATCCAGGAGCGGAGTGATGAAATTGTGCCTGTTGCTAGTTCCCGTTCTACTGGGTTTTCTGGGATGCCAGATGTTGGTGAACTACTGGATGATACAAGTGCAAGTTCTCCAGGAGTTGCTGTTTGTAGAGCCAGTTTCTGATGGTCCATCTGAGAGAGCACAGGAAGTAGGAATTGGTCCAACTGATAGTCCAGTCGAAGCGGCTCCAAACATGGCCCTTGGGCGCACAAGAAGAAATATTTGCCCTCCCAGTTATCTCAAAGACTTTGAGATCTGGGGGGAGGAGTGTTATGTATTGAGGTATTATGCTGTCCTCCATCCAGCAGATGGCAGCATATTAATAGCCCCCTCTATACTCCCAATTCATATTAATATCCCCCTCTGTACACCAATTCATATTATTAGCCCCTCTCTACACCAATTCATATCAATATTCCCCTCTATACGGCTGTTCTGTATTGCGGTATTATGCTGTCCTCCATCCAGCAGATGGCAGCATAGTAAATGTGTGCATTTGTTCTTATGTGTAGTTTGTGTCTCTTGTGTGTATGTCTCTGTGTTTTAGTTTTATGCTGTAATAAACCAGTGAAGTACTCTCCCACATGCTTGTCTGTATCAGTGAGCAGTTATTCATTCAAATACACTAAAACCCTAAATTCATATTAATAGCCCTTTCTATGCCCCCAATTCATATTAATAGCCCCCTCTGTACACCAAATCATATCAATAGCCCCCTCTGTACACCAATTCATATCAATAGCCCCCTCTGTACACCAATTCATATCAATAGCCCCCTCTGTACACCAATTCATATTACTAGCCCCCTCTGTACACCAATTCATATCAATAGGCCCCTCTATACCCCAATTCATATTAATAACCCCCTATATGCCCCAATTCATATGAATAGCCCCCTCTGTACTCCAATTCAGATCAATAACCACCTCTATACTCCCAATTCATATGACTAGCCCCCTCTGTACACCAATTCATATCAATAGCAGCCTCTATACCCCAATTCATATTAATAACCCCTCTGTACACCAATTCATATTAATAGCCCCCTGTATGCCCCAATTCATATCAATAGGCCCTCTATACCCACAATTCATATTAATTCATATTAATAGCCCCTCTGTACACTAATTCATATCAATACCCCCTCTATACCCCCAATTCATATTAATAGCCCCCTCTGTACACAAGTTCATATCAATAGGCCCCTCTATACACCATTCATATTAATAGCCCCTCTGTACACCAATTCATATTAATAGCCCCCTCTGCACACCAATTCATATTATTATTTTATTTATTTTTTTGGAGAAAGGTTTTTACCAGGAAGGATATATTGAGATTTCTCTCATTTTCAAGTATGTCCTGGGTGACGAGTCTTGCCCAAGGACACTTACTGGAGAGGTGATCGTCGGGATCGAACCCATGACTCCACAGGCTCTCTCCACGCAGAGCAGTGATGTTACCTCTACTCCACCCAGCCGGTACTATATTATTAGCCACCTCTGTACACCAATTAATATTAATAGCCCCCTCTGCACACCAATTCATATTAATAGTCCCCTCTGCACACCAATTCATATCAATAACCATCGCTATACTCCCAATTCATATTAATAGCCCCTCTGTACACCAATGCATATAAATAGCTCCCTCTGTACACCAATTCATTTTAATTGCCCCCTCTGCACACCTGCTGTGCGAGTCAGAGGCTGAGCTGCAGAAGCGGAAGCCGGGGCGAGCATCTCACGCAGCTGTGTCTGACTTCCCTGCCCTCTAGATCCATGTGCCTAAATTCACAGGTTAGGCGGCCATCGCATACCTGGTGCTGGCCCGCCAGGAGCCTGGAGGAGACACATGCTGGCGCAGCCTAAGAGGCAGGGTCCGCCCACACACACCTTAATCCCGCGCTCATCAACCCTTGGCCTGGCTGGTCGCATGTGTGTGTGTGCATGATCAGCCGGCAGCTGAAAAGATTAGTGCAGTGGCACAAGTACGTCTAAAAAAATAGTGCAGCGATGCCAGTGTCAGCTTCAAAAATTTGCCGCCCCACAAAATCTGCCTCTTGGAGCCGTTGCTCCAACCGGCTCTATGGCCTGGCCAGCCCTGAATGTAAAATATCAGAAACATAAAATAAACACAAAAAGGGAATTACATTTTTTGGTGGTAGTGTCACTTTTTTTTCTGCTGACAATTTAGCAACACATTTTTCAGTTTGCATATATCTGTCTCTCTTTTTAGTTCTCTTATTTCGCACAGGGTTTTTTATATAATTACTTCCCTTCCGTAATCACCCTACCTGTTGTCTTTGCTTTCAAAACTTGTTCTCCGCAACATGCTGACATAGTGACACGCATGCTAATGTGTGTGCAGATTAGGTGTCGCAGGTCACTGTGCAGCAGATTTAACGAATCAGGCATTACAACTTTTAATTGCTGTATATCTGATAGGTGCTTGGCATAGAAGCCAATGCGTTTTAATGATAGGAAACAAACGAGACGATTTAATAGAGGGGTACTGTTACAATATATGGATCACTTGTTTTAATTAGATGGAATAAGACGCAAAGGGAAAAGACGTTATTGCTTGTGTTTGCGCTTGTGCACACCTTGTCCCGGAAAAGAACAGTGTTAAAGACATGTATGATTCATGAAGGCTTTTATAGATTCTGCAATTAAATTACAGTCTTTCAGGTATAACTTTGCATGGATGCATAATAGACATGTACCATTCATTTCATTACCAATCGCATTTCGTCTGAAATTTCGGCAATTCGAATGTAGGACATAGACTCCCCCCAAAAAAAGGTTAAAAAACACACATAAACCGCACAGGGGATCTCTAATGCCAGTTTTAGAAAACAAAACTAGGGATGTGCAATTCATTTCGTACCGAATCGATTCCGGATGAAATTTACCATTTTCGTGCTTCCGAGGGCATCCCGAATCAATGCAAAATGTCGACCACACGAAATTTGGATCAAATTTGGATCAATTAGAAATTTCGAGTCATTTGATTCGATACTTCGAATGATTTGAAATTTCGGGTCGATACGAAATTTCGGATCGATTCGGCGATTCGGGTCATTTTGGCGTTTGGATCATTTCGGCGATTCAGGTGATTCGGTTCAGTTTGGTTTTTCGTTTTTTAATGCGTTATTTGGATTTTTATTGCTTATTTAAGAATGGGAAGTAGATTTACCACCTTTACTTATTTATTCTTTAAAAGAAAATCAAGCATTTTTTGGGTGAAATTTTAGGTCTCTTAACTTTTATTAAAGAAACAAGGCTTTTTAACCCATGTGTTTCAATGCAGCATAAGATTCCGCACACTGCCGGGCAGCACCTCTACAGTATAATAATGCAGCATATGATTCAGCACACTGCGGGCAGCACCTCTACAGTATAATAATGCAGCATATGAATCCTCACACTGCGGGCAGCACCTCTACAGTATAATAATGCAGCATATGATTCAGCACACTGCGGGCAGCACCTCTACAGTATAATAATGCAGCATATGATTCAGCACACTGCGGGCAGCACCTCTACAGTATAATAATGCAGCATATGATTCCTCACACTGCCGGGCAGCACCTCTACAGTATAATTAATGCAGCATATGATTCCGCACACTGCCGGGCAGCACCTCTACAGTATAATTAATGCAGCATATGATTCCGCACACTGCCGGGCAGCACCTCTACAGTATAATTAATGCAGCATATGATTCCGCACACTGCCGGGCAGCACCTCTACAGTATAATTAATGCAGCATATGATTCCGCACACTGCCAGGCAGCACCTCTACAGTATAATTAATGCAGCATATGATTCCGCACACTGCCAGGCAGCACCTCTACAGTATAATTAATGCAGCATATGATTCCGCACACTGCCGGGCAGCACCTCTACAGTATAATTAATGCAGCATATGATTCTGCACACTGCCGGGCAGCACCTCTACAGTATAATAATGCAGCATATGATTCTGCACACTGCCGGGCAGCACCTCTACAGTATAATAATGCAGCAAATGATTCCGCACACTGCCGGGCAGCACCTCTACAGTATAATAATGCAGCATATGATTCCACACACTGCCGGGCAGCACCTCTACAGTATAATAATGCAGCATATGATTCCACACACTGCCGGGCAGCACCTCTACAGTATAATAATGCAGCAAATGATTCCGCACACTGCCAGGCAGCACCTCTACAGTATAATAATGCAGCATATGAATCCACACAATGCTGGGCAGCACCTCTACAGTATAATAATGCAGCATATGAATCCACACACTGCTGGGCAGCACCTCTACAGTATAATAATGCAGCATATGAATCCGCACACTGCCAGGCAGCACCTCTACAGTATAATTAATGCAGCATATGAATCTGCGCACTGCCAGGCACCACCTCTTATGAAACAAGTATTGTATATTGTGAATATGTGAATCCCATTATCCTCTATAAGGTCTCCCCTCTTCCCCAAGTTTGGGTTTTTAGCTGGATGTGCAGTCATTTTTTAACATTTTTTTAACGGTGATACCATGTATCTGTTTCCTTGATACGGAGTTCAACAAATCCCCAAATATAACAAGGGTCTTTTTGAAGAAGAGAACTATTATAAGAACCATTGGGTGCTGGATACGAGATCGGGGAGAATCGGAGAACGAAAGCAAAACCGACCGCGTGTATGTGGCACTTCTGACTTCTGGGTACAGCCGGAAGTGACGTTTCGGGACTTGGAGAAGCGGTGATAGCTGGGATTTCCAAGCGGAGGAAGAACGAACGTTTTGATTGGACCTGGACATTGGAGAATCAGAAGATGGCCATATATGGAGAATGCTGAGGATTGTGGACACTTAAGAGGTACCTAGAGACACTTTGAAGGTATAAAAGGATAGAAATGGGAATATGGGCTTTATAATTGATTTTGTTTTTATTGATGATACATCGCCCTTGAGAAAGTCTGGGTCATCAGACGAAACGCATCAGGCTTTTTATGTTTGCAGCTATTTTGTTTTAAATTAAATTTATTTGTATGCAGAATAAATTCTCTATTTTCTGTTATGCTCTGGCGGCTTTCTGTTTTTGGGTGATTGCAGAACCTTCACTGCTGGTAATAGAAGGAGGATTGCCTATACTTCTAGGACTACATCCAGAGAGAGCTGCCGGTTATTCAGGAGTTTTCATGAAGCTGCCAATCTTCCCAAGGACTTTTGTGAGTCTCAGATATTGAGGTTATTATTCCATAAACTTTGCACCATTTATTATTCATTTATTTAGGATCTCATATCTTCCGTGTATACTCTATTGTCTGATTAAGGAAAACGTGAACCATCTCCTGGAAGATATTCCTATACCTTTTAAGTTAAGTATATTGTATTCACCAAATTGTTTTTTCTTGATTAAAATTATTGTGGCTCCCCTGGCCTTCCTTTTGGATCTATTAAATGCAGTGTAATGATTCTACATGCTAAGGAAAAAAGGTGTCATCTGCGCTCGTTTCTATGTGTTCCATGTACAAAAAAACTGAGGTTTTTGTTTGTTTCAATGGCCATTGCAACGTAAGCTCACTCGCCACTTCACGGCACCTCTTTACAGAGTGAGTACCTAACAATTGTAACCAAAAGGCCGCTCTACTGAGCAGCTCCAAGCCCCTCCTGCTGCTTTTCAGCCAAGGAGAGGCAGAGATGGTGGGTTTTATTTATACACGCACCAAACACTTCCCATTTGGGATTAAAAACAAAAACATGGAAAGAGGAACAGCTGCAGAACGACGGACTGGTGTTACAAGCATGATATACCTAAATACAGAAAAAATGGCGTCGCGCCCATACTCACCGGAGCGGCAGCAACTGCCAGGAGTAACAGCCCAGTTAATGTATAAAACATATCACTGAAAAAAGGTGTCATCTGCGCTCGTTTTCTACATGCTGTTGGGTGGCATTTATCATGGAATGCCCATCAGCCTTAATTAATATACGTGTGCATATAAACATGGATGATTTGGTCACCTTGGAGGACTTTAATACTGCAGAGGGTGAAGTTATTCGCTGGATGTGTTCATACTTATTCAAGCTTGTGAGGGCGGGGGATAGGTATGGCCCGGCACTCTGCACTGGAAAAAAACAGTTCTATCCTGTACACAACCGCATTGGCGCTGGGACTCAGCCCGAATCTTAGCGTTTCCCTAGTGTGCCGGAATGAATTTTGTACACTGACAACCGCGAACAAGATGATCTGTTGGTGGGTCATCAGGCGCTACATTTTAGCGGCTCGCGCTAGATTTTCATGTAGCGTCAGCGTTTTAGCTCACACCAGGTGATAGCGCCCATAATATCTATATATTGTTAATCTGCTGAGTCTGCTAAAAAAGAAGATATGTAATTTGTTTGGGTCGGACATTCAAACATGACTTCAAAACGCGTTTAAACATGATGAGCACAAAATGGTAAAAATTAGTTCAGCGCACGGGGTGATATGGCTCAGCAGTGAAAGCGTTAATGTCATTTTGACAAACTTTACATTTTGAAAAAGACACTATGGTTTCCCATATCCCATACACCAGCGGTAAGCAACCTTGGCCCTCCAACCTCCCGGCAGCAAGGCAGTTCTCAAAGCATAGAATGCCCTGTAGTCTCTGAGGCCTTCCTTCGGCCCGCCTCCTGTCCCGGCGGGCTGAAAGCGTCATTGGCTGCGGCAAGACAACCTGATTTTTGGCAGTCCCGAGGCAGCCAATGACATGCTCCGCGCATGCATTGAGGGCAGGACGTCGGCAGGTATGGGGAGTCAGCAGGGCGAGCTATGTTGGCCTGCTGCGTTTAGACCCACTTGCAGCCAGGATGACATAGCACGCCCCACGGTAGGAAGGGGTTAAAGAGCCATTGCCCAATATGCAATATCGCAGACATGGTAAGGATATTTTATAGTATTGATGAATCGATATGGCGTCACTGCATTTGCTTTTAATTGAATAAATCACAGTGAAATGTTGGTGTATTAGGACCAGGACTCTTAAGGTGTTGGCGAACACGTGAAGGAAACCTGTGTCTTTGTATCTAGTAAATACATTATTGTGGCAGATGTGCATCGCTTGAATGTCACACTAACATGATTCATAATCTGAAATGATAGATAAGTAAGCCAAACTTAATTTAAACCTGCTTCAGTTTCTGTTCAGTAATTCATCTTATGCTTGCACTGGCAACAAATACATAAATCTGTCTCTAAGATAAATCGTGACAAGGAACAAAGATTGACAGCTAATGTCTCGTCAACTTGATGCTCGGCTACTTCAACACTATCGTTATTTACACAAAGAATTCCACTTCTTCGTGACTAAGCACAAGGTCATATGGAGTTCTAACATGATAAATAAAGTGTGTGAGAATACATTGTAGGTATTACTAGGTGGTATATGCTTTAACCCCTTCACTACCAAGGGATTTTTCATAAAACTGCTGTCAGGAACCAGTGTTTTTTGGTTTTTTTAATCATTTTTAATTAATTATACAATAAGAAATATTTGGGAATATCCCCAGTGTATTCCTTACTGTAATATCCCATTTGGCAGGGAGATGTCACCATCTGAAGGTCAAAAGGAGTCACTCCAGTTCTTGGCTCTGTGCAGGATCAGCTGGAGAGATCTCATTCAGACACATTCCCAGCTGGTATTAAAAAGTGTTAGCACCTCGGACATCATGCCCACAGTACTACAACTTTAGGAGCATCTTGTGGACCCCAAATGAAAACAAATTTTGATTGCAGTAAATTAAATTCCTTTGCATTGCTCCTGTGGATTGAAATATCAATTATACATGATGGTATGAGGAGGTGTCTTGCAGATATTTCATTTATTTAATTCTCGATTGGCAGGTAAAGGACATACTTGAAAACGAGAGAAATCTCAATGTATCCTTCCTGGTAAAATCCTTTATAAATAAAATAAATAAATAAAGGTGCCCTGACTATACGCTGAATACAATATTACAATATTGTATATACTTACAGGGTTATTCAGAGAGCACCAAATTGTCAAACATTTTGGTGCACTCTTGCTCCCTGCACTTCGGGGAATCAAATTCCCAGACCCTGTGGTGAATTCAGCATTCACCGCAGGGTTCCCAAAGTGCAGGGAAAAGTCGCAGTAAAACTGCAGATTTTAAAAAAAAACATGCGGCAAACCCGCCGAAATTATCGGACCTTACAATTTCGGAGGGTCTCGGCGGCTTATCGGATCGGACGTGATCTGCAGAAATTAACGGATCCGATCCGATTAGCCGTCGCAAACCTGTCGAACGTGTCTGGAAAAACACGCCGATTCGTCGAACACAGTGCTGACTAGACATGTGCACAGCACAAAATTTCGTTTTGAACTAATGGATTAGTCCTAAAATGCAATTTATTTAGTTGCTAAAGAAATTCGTTTTCAGTTCTTTAGTATGAAAACTAATTTCGTTCATCCGAAAACCAGTGGATACAATTACTATTGTAGTGGGCTCCTCAGAGGGCTGAGATCGCTGCTTTTACAGTATCTCTCACTCTCAGCACAATGTGGGCCATATTACATAGTTGGTGCTAACTTAACCAGAGCTGTTGTAACCTTCCCAGAGCCATTATAGCCTATGGAGGTTTTCAGTTTACAACAGCTCTGGTTAAGTTAGCACCAACATTGTAATACTGCCCCGTGTCAGGCAAAGCTGTTACAAAAACTGACTGCTGCTCATCACAGCGCTTCAGAGTTTCTGTAACACTAGTAAATAATATTTTTATATATAAGAGGTTAGAACAATATTATTTCCTTGTTTTACTGAAACTCTGAGCGCTGTTACAGTCAGTTACTGTTACAATTGAGCCTGATACATTGTACTGAGAGATAATGTAACAAGCAGCCGATCTCAGCGCTCACAGCCACTGGATTTAAAGGGCTAAAAAAAAAGGCTCCTCTCTGTATAATGTTTAGAACATCCTCCTGCATTAATTAATACCCCTCTTTGTATAAGGTAGATAACATCGTCCTGCATTAATGTCCCTCTCTGTATAGAACATTCTCTCTCATTTATACCTTTCTCTGTATAATGTATATAACATCCTCCTGCATTAATACCCCTCTCTGTATAATGTATAGAACATACTCCTGCATTAATTAATGCCACTCTCTGTATAGAACATCCTACTGCATTGGCATGTGGAGTGTGCAGAACTTTGGATGTTGCGATCTTCATTGCTGGTCTCCTTCACTCAATGTAATATCACAAAAAGGACTGAAACTAAAATGTAGTGCATTTTATTTTAGTTTCTTTCGTTTTTGTACTGAGCAGTTTCGTTTCTCTTGAGTCATACTAAAACTAAATTATCCCAAAATTCGGACTAAATCGCTTTAGTACTAAAACGAATGCACATGTCTAGTGCTGACCAGCCGCTGGAAAAAGCCGATAAGCTGACGAAGGGGGTAAAAAAAAATAACGATTGAAACTCAAAAAATTTCAAATGCTGTTTGCGAAAAAGCTACTAGACGAAATTGTCTGGAATTAACATATAAGTTCCTATGAATAATAATAAAAAGGTCTGTTACAGAAAAAAAAAGCTATTTAACAATAAATAAGCAAATAAATCGAGAAAAAAATCCTAAAAAAAATTTAAAAGAATAAACGGTTTAATAGATATTGATAAAAACAGAAATATTTTTAACATTGAAACCTATGGGATTCGCCTGAATGAACCTGTCGAATGAAACCACTGGACATCAGGTCATTTCACTGACATTTCACTACTGTTTGGTGTCTCTGAATAGATTAACCATTGCTTCTCTATAGGGGATTTCACTGCCATCGAACAGCACCCTATTTCACTGGCAATTCGTCAAAATTTGGCGAACTGCCTGCTCTCTGAATAGCCGAATGACAACGAAATTGCACCGTATGGGGAAATTCACTGTTCGGTGCAACTTTGGGGCCAGTTCGGCTGTCTCTGAATAACTCCTTTACTGTTCCTCTGATCGTCAGCTTCTCCCACTCCAGAATGGCTAATGGAGTGTCTGGTCAATCCAAAGGAACCACCGGGGTGCGGACACATCATCACTTCTGTTACAAGATTAAATATTTATGGATTCCCAAATGATTAAACACGAATTAGCCTATCATCTTTGTTTGACATTGTGCAGTACATAAATATGTTTTGACTATATTTCCAAATGGTTGACTCATCTGTGAAAGGTTATTATCACATATCAGTTCTTCATCTTCTCCAAGAAAATGTGAACCTTCTTGCACCCAGTTTATCCAATGCCAATTATTTAACCTATTCATTAGGGATGAGCCGAACACCCCCGTGTTCGGTTCGCATTTGAACAATTTCAAAAGTTCGAGTTCGAACTCGAACACGATCCGAACTCAATGTAAGTCAATGGGACCTGAACGTTCGATTTTTAAAGTGCCCTCCAAGATATGCTAGATATTTTCCATAAAAGGTGAATGGGGGTCCGGGTAGTGCCCTGTGGGACAGGAAACAAGGACGAAAAGTTTCAAAAAAACGTTTTTAAAGGAACAGTGAGTTTTCCATGAAATAAAGGTTAAGAATAAAAACAAAAAATTCCTTCAAATATCATGCCTAGGAGGTCCCCATAACCTGCCCATGAAGTGGCGGATTTGTAGGATGTATAGAAACATTTAAAAACAAAATAAAATGACATTTCAAATGACGGTAAATTGTTTTCTTTTAATCTATTCATAAACAACTGCTTGGGGCAACAGCCTGTATGAAAAGAGGAGACGTTTTAGGAGACGCAGAACAGGTTTAGTGATTTTTTTGGCTCAATTATGGTGAAACTTATGCAGGCTTTGGATGAAAGTAACAATAGGTGCTTTAAAATTGGACATTTAGTGTCAGCAACAGTGCCGTCACACCGTAACCCCTCTGTAGTATTGTGGAAGAGTGCAGGGTTGGACCCCGCGGTTAATTATTAAAATGATATGAATCTGGTACAGGCGTCAGTGCACCCAAATATTCTGCCTTTGGTGGCAGCAAGTGCCTTCACACCGTAACCCCTCTGTGGTATTGTGGAAGAGAGCAGGGTTGGACCCTGCGGTCCAATATTAAAATGATATGAATCTGGTATAGGCGTCAGTGGCAGTGCACCCAAATATTGTGCCTTTGGTGGCAGCAAGTGCCTTCACACCGTACGTAACCCGTCTGTGGTATTGTGGAAGAGTGCAGTGGTGGAGGTTTTGGGAATGCAGAAGAGATCCCTGATCTATTCAGTTACGTCAGCATCAGGGGATTGATAGCTGCTGATCTATTATTATTATTATTATTCTTTATTTATAAAGCGCCAGCATATTCCGCAGCGCTGTACAATAGGTACAGTATAGACAGGGTTACAATACATTGAACAATATTTGACAAACAGTACAGGAGGAGATGAGGGCCCTATTCCCGTAGGAACTCACAATCTAGGAGGGTTGGGGTTGGAAACAGGAGGGCAGGACTGTAAGGTGAGAGTGATTGATGGTTGCGTCAGTGAGTTGGGTGGTAGGCTTCCCTAAATAGGAACGTTTTAAGGGAGCGTTTGAAGGAAGAGAAGTTAGGGGAAAGTCTGACAGTACGAGGGAGAGCGTTCCAGAGAGTGGGGGCTGCGCATGAGAAATCCTGCAGTCTATCATGGGAAGAGGTGATGCGGGGAGAAGCTAAGCGCAGGTCACGGTTTGACCTTAGGGAGCGGGCTGGGGTGTATTTGGTGATTAGTGAGGACAGGTAGTGGGGAGCTGAGTTAGTGAGGGTTTTGTAGGTAAGGATAAGGATTTTGAACTTAATTCTGCAGTGGATGGGGAGCCAGTGAAGGGACTCGCAGAGCGGCGGGTGAGGTGAATTAGCCTGGTGGAGGCGTTCAGGATGGATTGTAGGGGGGAGAGGCGGGACAGAGGGAGGCCAGATAAGAGATTATTGCAATAGTCGAGTCGGGAGATTACCAGGGCGTGTATGAGTTGTTTTGTGGTGACAGCGGTAAGAAATGGCCGAATTCTGGAAATATTACGCAGTTGGTATCGGCAGGAGGAGGAAAGAGACTTGATGTGGGGGATGAAGGAAAGAGCAGAGTCAAGTGTAACTCCAAGACAGCGAACTTGGTTTGATGGGGAGATGGTGATACCCTCCACCGTGATAGAGAAGTCAGGAGGTGGGGAGGCATTGGAGGGAGGAATAAGTAGGAGCTCAGTCTTTGACATGTTGATCTTTAGGTGGTGGGAGGCCATCCAGGAGGAGATGCCAGATAAACAGTCACTGACTTTTGAAAGGACAGGGGGAGAGAGATCAGGGGTAGAGAGGTAGATCTGAGTGTCATCAGCGTAGAGGTGGTAATTAAAGCCAAAGCTGTTGATGATTTTGCCCAGGGAGGAGGTGTAGATGGAAAAGAGCAGAGGACCAAGGACAGAGCCTTGAGGTACACCAACAGATAGAGGCAATGAAGAGGAGGAGTTACCAGCAAAGGACACACAGAAGGACCTGTTGAATAAATAGGAGTCAACCCAAGCAAGTGCAGTGTCACCGAGACCCAGAGAGTTGAGGGTCTGTAGAAGTAGGGGGTGGTCAACAGTGTCAAAAGCAGCCGAGAGGTCAAGCAGGAT
Organism: Leptobrachium leishanense; assembly: GCA_009667805.1. Taxonomy (NCBI): domain Eukaryota; kingdom Metazoa; phylum Chordata; class Amphibia; order Anura; family Megophryidae; genus Leptobrachium; species Leptobrachium leishanense. The sequence goes on along the minus strand of CM019064.1, from coordinate 425,986,461 downwards.
GAGAATAGAATAGTGGCCGTGGTTTTTAGCAGTTAGAAGGTCGTTGGTGACTTTGGTGAGGGCAGTTTCAGTTGAGTGTAGGGGACGGAAGCCAATTTGCAGGGGGTCAAGTAGGGAATTGGAGGACAGGAAGAGGGAGAGGCGGTTTAAGACTAGTTTTTCTAAGAGCTTAGAGGTAAAGGGAAGCAGGGATACAGGGCGGTAGTTGGATGGAGAGTTGAGATCGAGGGATGGTTTCTTTAGTAAAGGGGTAACTAGCGCGTGTTTGAAGGCGGATGGAAAGGAGCCAGTGGAGAGAGATAGGTTGAAGATGTGTGTGAGAGCAGGGTTGAGGGAGTAGGAGAGGGGAGGAATTAGATGTGAGGGAATGGGGTCGAGCGGGTACGTGGTGAGATGTGAGGAGGACAATAAGGAATTGACTTCCTCCTCAGTGGCTGGGAGGAAGCAGCAGAGGGTGACAGAGGGGACCTCTGGGAGTGGAGGTGGCAGATAACTATCTTGTGTTGGGATGTGGCTTCTGATAGTTAGAGTTTTACTGAGGAACTAGTCTGCCAGGTCTTGAGCACTGAAGGTAGCTAAGGGGGGAGGGGCAGGTGGGTAGAGGAGGGTGTTGAAGGTGGACCAGAGCTGTTTAGGGTTGGAGGACAGCGTAGATATAAGAGATGAGAAGAAGGATTGTTTGGCCAAGTGGAGGGCAGAGGAGTATGACCGGAGAATGAACTTGAAGTGAATAAAATCAGCTTCAGAGCGGGATTTCCTCCAGGCACGCTCTGCAGTGCGGGAGCATCTTTGCAGGTAGCGAGTTTGGAGGCTGTGCCAGGGCTGAAGCTGGCGGCGTGGTGCCTTACAGAGTCGAAGAGGAGCAAGAGTGTCTAGAGCAGAGATAAGAGTAGTGTTGTAGTGATTAGTGGAAGCATCAGGGCAGGTGAAGGATGAGGTGTGAGGGAGGTGGTGAAGTAGATTGGAGAATTGATGGGGATCCACAGCATGTAGATTTATGCGAGTGTGTGTGCGGGGTGGAGGAGCAGGGTGTTTAGGAAGTCCAGATAGGTTGAAAGAGAGAAGGTGGTGGTCAGAGATGGGGAAAGGGCGACAGTTGAACTCAGAAATGGAGCAGAGGTTGGAAAAGACAAGGTCAATAGCGTGACCATCGCGGTGGGTAGGGAGGAGGGAGGATTGTGTGAGTCCAAGGGAGGACGTGAGTGAAAGAAGTTTGGAGGCAGCAGGGGCGGAAGGATCATCAATGGGAATGTTGAAGTCCCCGAGAATTAGGCATGGAAAATTAGAAGACAGGAAGTGAGAAAGCCAGGTAGCAAAGTGGTCAAAGAACTGGGAGGTTGGTCCCGGTGGGCGGTAGATGACTGCCACCCTGAGAGCCAGAGGAGAGAACAGGCGGATGCAGTGTGTCTCGAAGGAGGAGAAGGAGAGGGATGGGGTGGAGGGAGATGCTGGTAGGTGCAGGTGGGAGAGAGCAGGATTCCGACCCCGCCACCATTTCTCTCACTTGGTCTCGGGGTATGGCTCAAGTGTAGACCGCCATGTGAGAGAGCAGCAACGGAGGCCGTGTCAGAGGGAGTTAGCCAGGTTTCAGTTAAAGCTAGGCGGTTGAAGGAGTTTGAAAGGAAGAGGTCATGGATTGCTGTGAGTTTGTTGCACACAGAGCGAGCGTTCCAGAGGGCGCAGGAGAAAGAGGACAGACGCTGAGGGATTATGGGAATGAGGTTGCTGGGTTTGCAGGGAGGTGATTTATGTGCGATGGAGATAGGATGAGAGGGAAGTATTGGATGTGTTGTGGGGCCAGGGTTAGGGGATATGTCACCTGCATAGAGTAACAGCAGGAGGGTGAGAAAAAGAAGGTGGGAATGGGATTTGTGTGAGTGATTGGCAGCACGAGAGTTAGAGGGAGACCATGTTCTGAGGAAACAAAGGAGCTCATGTGAGGCCATCATGTGGGACGAGAGGAGGGAGGGAGAGATGCAGATAGTGTAGGGGTCGGTGGTAGAGGGGCAGGAGTTCCATTTAAGGAGAAAGGTAGAAGTGAAGAGTAGAAGCGTGAGAGAAAGCATGATATAGATGTGCGTTTACCCAGAGTAAAAAGTGGGCCTTGCAGTTCCTTCCTCCAGTCCTGCAACTCCAGGAAATCAACTCTAAACGTCCACTTAGGATGCCACAAGAGCCACGGCTCAAATGGAGCCAGTCTTAGCTGTTATATAGGGCAGACTAATTGCATTCAGGCAGTTAAAAGGTAAACACCTGATGCTGGATGGGCTGTGTCAATAGGGCAGGAGATTTACATGCTAATTAGCAAAGCAAATGGTCGAGAAAGGAGACAAAAATAAATTTAAAAAAAGAGACCAAGGTAACGTTACAATGTGGGTGCCTGCAAATACTGGGTGATAGAGTCTTACCAGCAAACGTATGCAGGGGATCAGTTGAGATGTGGGTGTCTGTGGATACTGGGCGATAGAGTCTTACCTGTGGAGAGAGGAGACACAGGAATTAGGGATCATGATGGTGGATGGTAGACATGTGCATTCGTTTTAGTACTAAAACGATTTAGTCCGAATTTTGGGATAATTTAGTTTTCGTATGAGTCAAGAGAAACTAAACTGCTCAGTACAAAAAACGAAAGAAACTAAAATAAAATGCACTACATTTTAGTTTCAGTCCTTTTTGTGATATTAAATAAAGTTCAGTTCAGGTTGCTGCCACCCACCTTTGAGCTGCCACTGGAAAGTCCTCACTCCAAGGACGTAGCACAATATCAAGAAAAATACTCCAGTATATAGCAGGAAATGTTTTGGTTTAATTTCATCAACAGTAGAACAAAGACCTGGTTGCAGGTCGAAACGTTGTTCTACTGTTGATGGAATAAAACCAAAACATTTCCTGCTATATACTGGAGTCTTTTTATGATATTACATTGAAGAGTGAAGGAAACCAGCAATGAAGAGCGCAACATCGCAACATCCGAAGTTCTGCACCCTCCACATGCCAATGCATTAGGATGTTCTATATAGAGAGGGGCATTAATTAATGCAGGAGGATGTTCTATACATTATACAGAGAGGGGTATTAATGCAGGAGGATGTTATATACATTATACAGAGAAAGGTATAAATTGAGGAGGATGTTCTATACAGAGAGGGACATTAATTAATTCAGGTGGATGTTGTATACATTATACAGAGAGGGGTATTAATTAATGCAGGAGGATGTTCTAAACACTATACAGAGAGGAGCCTTTTTTTTTAGCCCTTTAAATCCAGTGGCTGTGAGCGCTGAGATCGGCTACTTGTTACATTATCTCTCAGTACAATGTATCAGGCTCAGTTGTTACAGTAACTGACTGTAACATCGCTCAGAGTTTCAGTAAAACAAGGAAATAATATTGTTCTAACTAGACATGTGCATTCGTTTTAGTACTAAAACGATTTAGTCCGAATTTTGGGATAATTTAGTTTTAGTATGACTCAAGAGAAACGAAACTGCTCAGTACAAAAAACGAAAGAAACTAAAATAAAATGCACTACATTTTAGTTTCAGTCCTTTTTGTGATATTACATTGATGAGTGAAGGAGACCAGCAATGAAGATCGCAACATCGCAACATCCGAAGTTCTGCACCCTCCACATGCCAATGCAGTAGGATGTTCTATACAGAGAGTGGCATTAATTAATGCAGGAGTATGTTCTATACATTATACAGAGAGGGGTATTAATGCAGGAGGATGTTATATACATTATACAGAGAAAGGTATAAATTGAGGAGAATGTTCTATACATAGAGGGACATTAATGCAGGAGGATGTTATCTACATTATACAAAGAGGGGTATTAATTAATGCAGGAGGATGTTCTAAACATTATACAGAGAGGAGCCTTTTTTTTTAGCCCTTTAAATCCAGTGGCTGTGAGCGCTGAGATCGGCTGCTTGTTACATTATATCTCAGTACAATGTATCAGGCTCAGTTGTTACAGTAACTGACTGTAACAGCGCTCAGAGTTTCAGTAAAACAAGGAAATAATATTGTTCTAACCTCTTACATATAAAAATATTATTTACTAGTTTTACAGAAACTCTGAGCGCTGTGATGAGCAGCAGTCAGTTACTGTAACAGCTTTGCCTGACACAGGGCAGTATTACAATGTTGGTGCTAACTTAACCTGTTGTAAACTGAAAACCTCCATAGGCTATAATGGCTCTGGGAAGGTTACAACAGATCTGGTTAAGTTAGCACCAACTATGTAATATGGCCCACATTGTGCTGAGAGTGAGAGATACTGTAACAAGCAGCGATCTCAGCCCTCTGAGGAGCCACCACAACAATAGTAATTGTATCCACTGGTTTTCGGATGAACGAAATTAGTTTTCATACTAAAGAACTGAAAACGAATTTCTTTAGCAACTAAATAAATTGCATTTTAGTACTAATCCATTAGTTCAAAACGAAATTTTGTGCTGTGCACATGTCTAGTTCTAACCTCTTATATATACAAATATTATTTACTAGTTTTACTGAAACTCTGAGCGCTGTGATGAGCAGCAGTCAGTTACTGTAACAGCTTTGCCTGACACGGGGCAGTATTACAATGTTGGTGCTAACTTAACCAGAGCTGTTGTAAACTGAAAACCTCCATAGGCTATAATGGCTCTGGGAAGTTTACAACAGCTCTGGTTAAGTTAGCACCAACTATGTAATATGGCCCACATTGTGCTGAGAGTGAGAGATACTGTAACAAGCAGCGATCTCAGCCCTCTGAGGAGCCACCACTACAATAGTAATTGTATCCACTGGTTTTCGGATGAATGAAATTAGATTTCATACTAAAGAACTGAAAACTAATTTCTGTAGCAACTAAATAAATTGCATTTTAGGACTAATCCATTAGTTCAAAACGAAATTTCGTGCTGTGCACATGTCTAGTGGATGGCATAGGGCACCATGGATAAAACTCTAGGACTGATTCATTTTTATAAATGTCAGCCGGTCTACAGAGTTGGTGGACAGACACACTCTTTTGTCTGTGACAAAACCTCCAGTGGCACTGAACATCCTTTCAGAAAGCACGCTGGATGAAGGGCAACCTAGTAGCTGCAAAGCATATTGGCTAAGTTCTAGCCAGTGATCCAATCTCAACACCCAGTAAGCCAGTGGATCATCTGCTGTAAAGGTATCCAGGTCTGCCCTTGCCCCTAGGTAGTCCTGCACCATACGGTGAAGACGCTAACAATGGATGCCTACATTTGACATCCCTGGGCGTCGTGGACTAAAAAAATTTAAAAAAGCATCAGTCAAGCGGCCCCGGCCTTCACCACTCTTCCTCTGATCATCTGCAGACTCAGAAGCACCTGTGTCATCACTTGGTAACCTACCAGTCCCTGGAAAGGTGTTACACAAGTGTCGCTTTAGAGCGTCCTAAAGTTGTTTCATCCTGTCCTCCTTCTGTGCGGGCAGGATGAGCTCTGCAACTTTACCCTTGTATCGTGGATCAAGAAGGCTTGCCAACCAGTAATGATCCCTCTCCTTGATAGCACGAATTCTGGTGTCCTTTAGCAGGCTTTACAGGATAAGGGAGCTCATGCAGCGTAGGTTGGAGGTGGCATTAGCTTCCGAGTCTTCCTGGTCAATGAGGATGACCCCATCGTGCACTTCCTCCTCCCAGCCACGTACTAGTCCTTGGGTTTCTGGGAACACAAAATCCTCCCTTGAGGAATCCCCACCTTCAATGCCCCCACTACTTAAATATTCCTCCTCCTCCTCCTCCTCCTGTCTGATCTGAGGACCCGCAGGAATTCTGTCTGCGTTAAAGACTGGGGACTTGAGAGCTAGGGAAGGCCTCCTCTTCCTCCCGCTGCTCTGCCTCTAGAGCCACATCTATAATTCCCTGCAGAGTGTGCTCCAGCAGGAACACTAAAGGAATTGTGTCACTGATGCAAGCACTGTCCCTGCTCACCATCCTCGTTGCCTCCTCAAATAGCGACAGTACAATGCATGCATCCTTGATCATCAGCCACTGCGGGGGGGAACAAGTTGACCTGAACCTGTCCTTGTGCCATACTCACACAGGTACTCGTTGATGGCCCTCTGATACTTGTGCAGATGCTGCAGCTTTGCTAATGTCGAGTTCCACCTGGTGGGCATGTCACAGATCAGACGGTTTGTGGGAAGGTGGAATTCTCTTTGAATTTCTGCCAGGCGAACACTTGCTGGGAATGACTGTCTGAACTGGCTGCAGACTTTTCTGGCCTGGCTGAGAAGCTCTGCCCGCCCTGGGTACCTGGATAGGAAAAACTGTACCACCAGATTTAGGACGTGTGCTAGGCATGGTACATGCGTCAACTTACCCTGGTGTAGGGCGGAGAGAAGGTTGCTGCCATTATCACAGATGACCATTAGCAGCTGAAGCTGGCGTGGTGTTAACCATCTCTGCACCTGCCCCTGCAGAGCTGACAGAATTTCTGGCCCGGTGTGGCTCCTGTCCCGTAAACAAACCAGCACAAGCACAGTATGGCATCTTTTTGCTTGAGCCATTGCGTAGCCCCTGCCACGCATCGGTTTAACTGCCACTTTCCCAGAGACAGAGAAGGAGGAGGAGGACTAGGTGGAGTAGCAGACAGACCTCATACAAGCAGCTTTCTGGAGGCGTGGTGGATGAACATGCTCCAGCACAGAGCCACATCCTGGATCCCTCCCAGCTGCAAGCAGAGTTACCCAGTGTGCCGTGAAGGAAATGCAACGGCCCTGTCCATGCTTGCTGGACCACGTGTCTAAAGTCATGTGCACCTTGCTGCTGACTGCCTTTCCCAATGACTCCTTTAACATTGTGTTCCAAATGCTGGTATAGTGCTGGAATGGCCTTCCGTGAAAAGAAATGGTGTTTTGGAACCTGCCACTGTGTTACAGCACATTCAGCAAATTCACGGAAGGAAGCAGAGTCCACCAGCTGGAAAGGCAGCAGCTGTAATGCGAGTAATTTTGCTAAACTGGCATTTAGACGCTGTGCTTGGGGATGGTTGGGTCTATATTTTTTCTTACGCTGCAGCAGCTGGGGCAACGTAATCTGACTGCGTAAATCTTCAGCTGATGTGATGCTGTCACATTGTGAGGAAGGACCTGGTACACCCATTACTGTAGCATCATCCCTGTCAGTGGAGGTTGTAGGCAATGACATGGCAGGACATATAGTGGGGATACAGACAGATGAGGAGGACCTATGCAAAGTGTTGTGCCAACGGGATGCGTGGCAGCTGGTCATATGTTGCATCAAGCATGTGGTACCCAAGCGTGGGATGTCTTTCCCACGCTTGATCCTCATCTGACATAGATTACAAATAGCAACGGTGTGGTCTTCTGCACATTTCTTAAAGAACTCCCAGACAGCAGGCTCCCTGTACATGTGCTTTGAGACAACAGCGCTCTGCACCTGAGCAGCTGTGACTTCTGATGCCTTGTACTGGCTAAGGGTGGTCATAGAGGACGTTCTGCCTTGTTTTTGTTGTGCCTCCTGCTCCTCCTCCCTTGACTCCTCTGTTCAATCAGGCACCCAGGTGGAGTCAGTGACCTCATCAGCGTCATCACCCCCTATCTCCTCGTCACTGGAGCCAACCTCGCAATATGCTGCAGCTGCTGGGGGAACATGAGTGCCAGTTCTTTGTGTGTCACTGGCACCCCCTTCTTCTAGGCTGATTTTACTCCCTTCCTCAACCTCAGAATTATAAGAGCACTGGAGTTGCTGCACATCCTCAAGCAGCATGTCACTGACACTGTCACTGTAGTCAAACAATTCAGTTGACTCCTCCGTGTATGATAGTGAGGCTTCGGCAGGAGTAGCTGTGGACATGGAGACTGAATTAGATGTTTTGGCAGCTGAGGTGGACTGTAAACCACTACAAGCCTAGCTGCCAGAGGACTGGGAGGATGAGGATGGCCTGGTTAGCCAATCCACCAAATCCTCTGTATATTGCTGCTGCTTAAGATGGCCAGCACCAGTTAGAAACAAGGACAACGTGCCCCTGCAGAGGATGCACCACGTCGACGACGACCAGGGGCACAGCCTTCCGACACAGAGGCTGCTTGCCCTCTTACCTGTGTCCGGGAGCGTCTGCCTGTCCTTTTTGGTCTTTCTGACATGGTGAGTGATATACAGAACTCTGATTCAACTCTGTTATAAAAATTGGAGATATGCAGAACTCTGATTCAACTGTGTTATCTAGATTAAAGATTTCCAGACCTTTGGTATAACTCCGTGAGACACACTGATAGCTGGCAGCCAGTGACAAGACACAGATTAAAATTCCCAGAAACCTCCTATAAATCTGTGAGACCCCCTGATGGGTGGCAATGACAAGTCACAAATTACAATTCCCAGGAACCTCTTATAAATCAGTGAGACCCCCTTATGGGTGGCAGTGACAAGGCACAGATTAAAATTCTCAGAAATCTGTTAGAAGTATGTGGGACCCCCTGATAGCTGGCAGTGAGAAGACACAGATTACAATTCCCAGAAACCTCCTATAAATCAGTGAGACCCCCTGATGGGTGGCAGTGACAAGACACAGATTACAATTCCCACATATCTTGTAGAAGTGAGACCCCCCAATAGCTGCTGGCAGTGAGAACACACAGATTACAACAATTTCCAGATATCTTGTAGAAATGAGACCCCCAATAGCTGCTGGCAGTGAGAACACACACTAACAGAACAATCTCCTCTCAAAAAACACGTGCTGGGGCTGCGAGGGACGCCTTATATAGTGTGCTGCGGGACTTAGCTCTGTGAGCCCATGATTGGGCAAAATTTGCCCAATCAGGACTCTGAGCGGTGATTGGCATAGTCTTGCACCTGACCTGTGGTGAGGTGCAAGGATGTAGCCATTTACAAGCTTCAGGCCAGTGGAAAAGTGTATTGTGGTCCTTTGTGGTGTATTGTGGGCGAACTCGAACCGAACACGCGGAAATGTTCGATGCAAACTCCGAACAGATCGAACCGAACAGCTCATCCCTACTATTCACTACCAAGATCGACTATACTCTGCAAGGTGCCTCCTGGTGCCCCGATATTCAGTATAAATGAGATAGTGCTCTAGAAGAGGGATACAATGGAATTTTGTTTAGTGCAAAAAGACACACTAATTTAAATCTGAAATGAAGGAATTAGGGCTTACAATACAAGCCCAGGCGTGGCTGCGAGCCTTTACGGCTGATGGGAGGGGCCATACGATATACCCATTAATGGAGGTGAGGCGCAAGGTTCTATACAGGTGGTCCCGGTATGAGAAAGACACATAACCGGAAGACTGCGCCAGTCTACTGGCGCTGTCTTCTTGGAGATGGGACTATGCTACACATCTGGTGGTCGTGCACGCAGCTCCATACCCTATGGCACGATGTCGCACAATTTGTAAAGAAAGTGACGGGGGAACCTATACATCAGATGGTTATTTACTGGGGATGCCAGCACCTAAACTGTTGTTCGCACAACGTAAAATGTTTAGTTACAGAAAAAATGGCGTCGCGCCCATACTCACCGGAGCGGCAGCAACTGCCAGGAGTAACAGCCCAGTTAATGTATAAAACATAACAAGGAAAAAAGGTGTCATCTGCGCTCGTTTCTATGTGTTCCATGTACAACAAAACGGAGGTTTTTGTTTGTTTCAATGGCCATTGCAACGTAAGCTCACTCACCACTTCACGGCACCTCTTTACAGAGTGAGTACCTAACAATTGTAACCAAAAGGCCGCTCTACTGAGCAGCTCCAAGCCCCTCCTGCTGCTTTTCAGCCAAGGAGAGGCAGAGATGGTGGGTTTTATTTATACATGCACCAAACACTTCCCATTTGGGATTAAAAACAAAAACATGGAAAGAGGAACAGCTGCAGAACGACGGACTGGTGTTACAAGCATGATATACATGAATACAGAAAAAATGGCGTCGCGCCCATACTCACCGGAGCGGCAGCAACTACCAGGAGTAACAGGCGAGTGAGCTTACGTTGCAATGGCCATTGAAACAAACAAAAACCTCAGTTTTGTTGTACATGGAACACATAGAAACGAGCGCAGATGACACCTTTTTTCCTTGTTATGTTTTATACATTAACTGGGCTGTTACTCCTGGCTGTTGCTGCCGCTCCGGTGAGTATGGGCGCAACGCCATTTTTTCTGTATATGTATATCATGCTTGTAACACCAGTCCGTCGTTCTGCAGCTGTTCCTCTTTCCATGTTTTTGTTTTTAATCCCAAATGGGAAGTGTTTGGTGTGTGTATAAATAAAAACCACCATCTCTGCCTCTCCTTGGCTGAAAAGCAGCAGGAGGGGCTTGGAGCTGCTCAGTAGAGCGGCCTTTTGGTACATGTTGGGTACTCACTCTGTAAAGAGGTGCCGTGAAGTGGCGAGTGAGCTTACGTTGCAATGGCCATTGAAACAAACAAAACCTCAGTTTTGTTGTACATGGAACACATAGAAACGAGCGCAGATGACACCTTTTTTTCCTTGTTATGTTTTATACATTAACTGGGCTGTTACTCCTGGCAGTTGCTGCCGCTCCGGTGAGTATGGGCGCGATGCCATTTTTTCTGTATTTATGTATATCATGCTTGTAACACCAGTCCGTCGTTCTGCAGCTGTTCCTCTTTCCATGTTTTTGTTTTTAATCTCAAATGGGAAGTGTTTGGTGTGTGTATAAATAAAAACCACCATCTCTGCCTCTCCTTGGCTGAAAAGCAGCAGGAGGGGCTTGGAGCTGCTCAGTAGAGCGGCCTTTTGGTACATGTTAGGTACTCACTCTGTAAAGAGGTGCCGTGAAGTGGCGAGTGAGCTTACGTTGCAATGGCCATTGAAACAAACAAAACCTAAGTTTTGTTGTACATGGAACACATAGAAAAGAGCGCAGATGACACCTTTTTTCCTTGTTATGTAAAATGTTTAGTGTTATTGATTCTTGTGCCTTCTTATTGCCAGACATTGAAAACGCACTGATCGGAGAGGTTTGGTGCCTGGTCTCCACTCTGAGAGATTACGAAACCATGGTCACCCAAACGTACAGTCTTCACATATCTAAAAGAGATCATTAGCTGCCCTGGAATATTGTGGGGATAACTTGAGTTCCTCAGGCTGGTAGACTGACACCAGGGGGACGGGGGACATGGTCTTCCCAAGGTCGACACATTTACCTTTATGCCATTTTTTTTTTTAGAAAGGATTTTACCAGGAAGGATACATAGAGATTTCTCTCATTTTCATGTATGTCCTGGGTGGCGAGTATGTACTGTTAGGTGTCTTGCTCAAGGACACTTACTGGAGAGGTGCTCTTGTCGGGATCGAACCTGTGTCTCCACAGTTTCTCTCCATGGTTAGAGAGCTATGATGTTACCGCTACTCCACCCAGCTGGCACTAACCTTCAGACCCTTTGATTGACGGCTCCAATACATACAATAGTTTTTTTTCCCCTTTTATGTTATGTGATGTTTTTCTTCTTCCATTTTGTACCTTATTTATGTGCTTTAATAAATAAAACTTTGAATACAAAAAATTATTTAAATGAAAAGTGAAAATAAAAAAGGAATAAACAGAATTCTGATCGTGGCGGCTTGAGGTCACTTAGAGCTGAAATATCTCTTAGAAATACAAACAATTACATACTCCACATGAGATTCAGAGTGTTTATTTAAAAAGATTCAATAGAATATCGTTGCTTTGGGGGGGAAAATCCATCAAAAATTAAAGATGCGAAATGCAAGACAGGTAAGCACTTAGCAATTGTCATATCTTACGGATTTGTCAAAGTAACAGTGTGCATTACTGTCTTTAAGTAACATTTGTTTGGCATATTTTTGAACTAACACAAGAGACACAAAGGATTTTAAATATACATTTGGAATTTGTATAATTTGATGTGCATTTTAGTAGCTAGAAAGCTATTTTGAATATAGTTTAATCTGCAATATATGTATTGAAAACACAATACTAAACAATTTGTATGTCCCTACCAAGATGTTAATATTAAAAAAATGATTATAGTAATAATTGTATCAGATCTCCGTACCCTGACTGAGTCACATCTGTTAATGCCACTCCCTTGCCAGACCCCGTTCCCCCACCAGCAGTCCTTTTCAGCCTTTCTCCAGCCCTTGGCCAAAGTTTAAGGGTGGGTACCCCGGAAGCGCAGTAATAGCATTCGCCAGAAATTAGGCAGCACGCAGATCTTGAGATTAGAACAGTCTGACAGGGATCTCAACTTTAATGATCTAAATATGTGCAGTGCCAGGAGGGCCCTAGCGGCCAATGGGAAATCACTCCCTGGTATATTGTTGTGACAGCTTAGAAATCGCTGCTTGGTGTCTGGGATATGATTAGACCAGGGACAGATAATAGAATTAACTCTGGTCACCAAGATGCATTATGCTACTGTAACCGATGTAAATATGTGTGTGTCTCTTTAAGAGCACAGTATGTGTTAATTCCCCTAATATCCCCCATTTTAGAGAAACTCCTGTATTATTCTGAGTGTCTCACCCAAAGAAATCTTTTGGTTTGTTTTAATTTTGTGCAGCCATTTAGGAGTTAATGCTATTATGCTAATGAGGCATGACCTCATCCCCTGTGAGCCCGGGCTTTTCCTTAGCCCTTCAGATCACGAGACAGCTGCTTGAGGTAGGAGGTGTTATGTAGAGCTCTCACACAGTGGTGTAGCGTGGGTTGTCAGCGCCCGGGGCCAGCCAAGAATTGTGCGCCCCCCCCAACCTGTGGACACGTTATCGATATTGCCCCAGCTCTCACATGGATATTTCCCCAGCTCATGGGATTTGCCCCAGCTCTCACATGGATACTGCCCCAGCTCACACATGGATATTGCCCCAGCTCTCACATGGATATTGCCCCAGCTCATGGGATTTGCCCCAGCTCTCACATGGATACTGCCCCAGCTCACACATGGATATTGCCCCAGCTCTCACATGGATATTGCCCCAGCTCTCACATGGATACTGCCCCAGCTCTCACATGGATATTGCCCCAGCTCTCACATGGATATTGCCCCAGCTCTCACATGGATATTGCCCCAGCTCTCACATGGATACTGCCCCAGCTCTCACATGGATATTGCCCCAGCCAGCTCTCACATGGATATTGCCCCAGCTCTCACATGGATATTGCCCCAGCTCTCACATGGATATGCCCCAGCTCACACATGGATATTGCCCCAGCTCTCACATGGATATTGCCCCAGCTCTCACATGGATATTGCCCCAGCTCTCACATGGATATTGCCCCAGCTCTCACATGGATATTGCCCCAGCTCTCACATGAATACTGCCCCAGCTCACACATGGATATTGCCCCAGCTCACACATGGATATTGCCCCAGCTCATGGGATTTGCCCCAGCTCATGGGATTTGCCCCAGCTCACACATGGATTTGCCCCAGCTCACACATGGATTTGCCCCAGCTCACACATGGATTTGCCCCAGCTCATGGATATGCCCCCAGCTCATGGATATGCCCCCAGCTCATGGATTTGCCCCAGCTCACACATGGATTTGCCCCAGCTCACACATGGATTTGCCCCAGCTCATGGATTTGCCCCAGCTCATGGATATGCCTCCAACTCATGGATTTGCCCCCAGCTCATGGATATGCCCCCAGCTCATGGATATGCCCCCAGCTCATGGATATGCCCCAGCTCTCACATGGATTTGCCCCAGCCAGCTTACACATGGATTTGCCCCAGCCACCTCACACATGGATTTGCCCCAGCTCTCACATGGATTTGCCCCCAGCACATGGATATGCCCCAGCTCTCACATGGATTTGCCCCCAGCACATGGATTTGCCCCAGCTCTCACATGGATTTGCCCCCAGCACATGGATATGCCCCAGCTCACACATGGATTTGCCCCAGCTTACACATGGATTTGCCCCAGCTCTCACCTGGATACTCGGGCCAGCTCCGGCAGGGGTTGAGGAGACCCAGATGCCGGGCAGCGCGAGAGTGCCTGCCCGGTCCTGAACAGTCCGTCCTGTTGAAGTGGAGGCGGCTGCGTGCGTGCGCAGGTCACGTGGTCCGGCCAGTCAGGTGGTACAGAGACTCAGTACCACCTGATTAGCCGGACCACGTGACCGGCTGCGCCTGCACGCAGCCGCCTCCCCTTTAACAGGACGGACTGTTTAGGACCGGGCAGGCACTCTCGCGCTGCCCGGCATCTGGGTCTCCTCAACCCCCGGGCCAGTTTTAGGGGCGCAAATGCACCCCTAACAAAACTGCGCCCCGGGGCCACGGCCCCCCCAGCCCCCCCCCCACGCTACGCCACTGCTCTCACATTCTCATCCCTTAGAGTTCTAAACCCATGTAAAAGTTCTCCCAAAACAGTTTCTGTGTTTAGATTTAACCCTTATATATGTGTAGTTGTTATGTTAGTTCTTCTAGGAGGTTCATGTGTGCAGAGTAAAACAGCTCTATTGTTTAGCACAGGGCTTTGAGTGTAAAATATCAGCACAACAAGTGATAAATCTGTGCTAATCCTATGCTTGGTGTCTGTAGGTGGATGTCACAGAGGATATTCTCATTGCCGTGTTTTATATATGTTTTTATTCAGCTATGATTTGTTTTATTCCCATTTTTATGTTTTATTTGTATTTCCTTGTTGAATTTATGTATTTTTTTGTGTATATATGTATATATTTTTGTATTGTAATGTGACTATATTACTCAGCATCGCAGATCACGAGGCAGCTGCTTGAGGTGGATGTCACAGAGGATATTCTCATTGCCGTGTTTTATATATGTTTTGTTCAGATTAAAATCGCATGTTCCCAGCGATCCAGTTGCCAGTCTCATCTTTGATGCTCAACAACACACAAAACACAACGCAGAGTCCATATGAACGGGCAGCGAGGGTGTAGGCCGGTTACACTACATACCAACAAAACAGATCAAAAGGACAATAGCAGATTGTAAGGAGAAACAGGGGATTCAGATCATACAGTATCTAATAACGGTGCAGTGTTTGCCAAACAAGACAAAGACCACTCCAGCCTTTAAAAGATGTAAACATATTTCAGATAGGGGAGTTGGAAAGGGCCACAGTGACCCACACAGTAATCCTATTAGCAGAGAGTAACAGATAAACATAGACAATAATGACAATAAGAGCATTCATGCATAGCACAGATGACACAAACATCCTGCGCCTAGAATTGTAGGTACAGGGTGACTTCAACATAGCAGAAGCAAGGGAAACAATATAGAACATCAGGTCAGCACCTCCCAAATGCATCTCTAGGTCCGTGTACCACAAGTTCAAAGTGACTCTCGTCACACTAATAATTACTGATACAATTTACTGCCATTTGATGCAATGGAAAACTACGTAAGCCAAAAAGCAGAAGCACTCAAAAACGTAAAAAAAAAAGAATAAAAAAAACACATTTATGATGGGAAAACTTTATAATGATATATAGTATCAAAGTAACAGTGCACAAAATAAGGATTATAATATCTCTGCATTTTAATGTAGATGGTGTGCCCCTGTTTTCTGCAGGACAGATTAGCAGGTCTTAAAGTGATAAACTAAGGTGAAAACAGGGGACATTGATCCCTTTCCTAGCAAATGGTTTTCAATAAAAGCCATTGACAGGGGCCAATGGTTATAATTGTAAATGACCACTTATCCACCACAAACACACCTAAACCCACAGGTATATACAGTACATATACACACAGTCTAAATGTACGTCCATTACCATTACAATTAATCTAAAAACTGTACGCACTGTATTGACCTGGCATTCAGTTACAGTTATAGGTATTTATAAAGCGCCAGCATATTTTGTAGCACTTTACAATGGGAGAGAACTAATATGAGACGTACATGATAAAAGAGGAAAGACAACACTGCCCGTAGGATAACTGTCCAGATAATACAGCACTTTAACCAAGTGCTCAACCAGACATTCCGTGATCTTACAATCTAAGGGATGGGGTAAGTGAAACAAATGGGAGCAGAGGGAAGATGAAGTTGGTGGCTAGAAAGAGTATAGCAGGGCTTGCATGGGAAGCACCAGAAGCTTGGGCTTAGTAAGAGTAATTAGAGAGAGAAGTGGAAACAGCTGGAAAGGAGCGCTGAAATTTGGGACTGAGCCTGGGTGGGGGGTGTGGATGGGGAAGGTGGGTGGGACAGCAGAGGGAAGAAATGGAATTATGTCTGCAAGTGTGCTGTGTGGAAAAAGAGTGAGTATTATTAAGAGAGCCTAGGTTGTAAAAGTATTTACGATGTAGGGGGAGGGAGAAGCAGAGAGCAATATTCTAGCAAAAAGAGCAGGAGATTTAAAGGACAGCTTTTCAGCCAGAAATTAATAAATGCTGACATAAAATACAATTGTAAGAATAGAGCCGTTTGGAGTAGAGTGGTGACGGCATGTTGAATCTCGATACCTTGTTGCTGGTTCCAGGGAGCAGAGGGAAGAAATGGAGTTCTGTCTGCCAGTATACTTGATGCTGGTGCTGGTTGCAGTGAGTAGAGGGAAGAAATGGAGTTCTGTCTGCCAGTATGCTTGGTGCTGGTTACAAGGAGCAGAGGGAAGAAATAAAAACCCGTCAATAATTCAACCCTTCTTTATATGTTTTCTCTAATTCACAAGAACATCCCTTCCAGACCACTCTGGTCAGCAGGCGACCTCCTACTGTGCCCTGTCTTCACCCCCACCGCGGGTTACCTCTACTCCATCCAGCCAGTATAATAATGTTACCGCCATATAAAAATGACTACCACTCTAATTATTGTCCCATTGACAATTTACAAATTCTGGTTTGGTAATGTAAGCTGACAAGAACAGTATTTTACCCTCTGCCCAAACAAGTCTAACTTTTTTTAAATTATTATTTGGGGTTGAAATATGAGCCAGTTTTAACATTTCTATATGCCAGTAACATGATACTATTATACCGACTGGATGGAGAAGAGGTAACATCACTTCTCTATAACTGTGGAGACCCAGGTTCAAATCCTGGCCAGAGCACCTCTCCAGTAAGTGTCCTTTGGGAAGACACCTAACGTTGCATCTCTGCTCTTTGACCATGGAGAAGCAAGTCAAATCCCATTCAGCACATTCCTCCAGTACAACTGTGGAGAAGCAAGTCTTGACTTTACAAGAAGCGGGTTCAACCTAGCCACCAGAATATAATAGTAGTGTATTTTTTTTTTATCCGCCACATATTTTGCATTTTGAAGTACATTTCACATATATTCCAAAATATACTCAAAGCATATTTCACAATGCATTCCAAAATACACTTTGAAATATATTTCAGCATGCATTCTGAACATATATTCAATAACATATTCACAAATATATTTCAAAAATATGTTTCAAAATATTGAATATGACCAAAATTATTGTATTTCAAATAGATTTCAATATATTTGGGAAGAATATATTAAGAATGTATTTTAAAAATATATTTCAAATCTATTTCTCTTCCATGTGGGTGGGACTGAAGGGTATGCCCTAGGAAATACATAAAATCGAATGAACTTGAGCGGATATGCTCACGGAGAAATGTGAGTGGTCAGTTGTCTATCAGCACCTATATATTTAATATCTGTCACGTACCTCCGGCGCCCAGCATTGTCCTCCATGCTGTTCGCTGGCCGAGCGCTGGCTGATATGCACACCGGCATCAGGATTAAAACCCTTCAGTCAGCTCAGATCAGCGCCCTGACGTGGTTCTTGTATCCTGCAGTGCTACTTGCGTTTAAAGTATCTTGCATTCCTGTGTGTGACTTCTGGCTCTGGCAAATAACGACTCTGGTGTGTGACTTCTGGCTTGGCAAATAACGACTGTGGTGTGTGACTTCTGGCTTGGCAAATAACGACTCTGGTGTGTGACTTCTGGCTTGGCAAATAACGACTCTGGTGTGTGACTTCTGGCTCGGCAAATAACGACTCTGGTGTGTGACATCTGGCTTGGCAAATAACGACTCTGGTGTGTGACTTCTGGCTCGGCAAATAACGACTCTGGTGTGTGACATCTGGCTTGGCAAATAACGACTCTGGTGTGTGACTTCTGGCTCTGGCAAATAACGACTCTAGTGTGTGACTTCTGGCTTGGCAAGTAACGAGTCTGGTGTGTGACTTTTGGATTGGCAAATAACGACTCTAGTGTATGACTTCTGGCTTGGCAAATAATGACTCTAGTGTGTGACTTCTGGCTCTGGAAAATAATGACTCTGGTGTGTGACCTCTGGCTTGGCAAATAACGACTCTGGTGTGTGACTTCTGGCTTGACAAATAACGACTCTAGTGTGTGACTTCTGGCTTGGCAAATAATGACTCTGGTGTGTGACTTCTGGCTATGGCGACGAACACCCCCAAGTGTATGATCTCCATTTCTGTTTATCCTACTTATAATCTTTGGTATTACAGTACACTCTATAATAGAGATATATATATACATCAAGACGTATCGACCATTCTAAGGATCGGAGGGGTAGATATAACTCTGCGTACAGGGACCGGTTTCAATTATTCTGGGGGATTACAGGACAATATCGTGTGCAGAATTATGCTATGTACTCAATGTTTTTGTTTATTTGCATAATATACTGAGGAAATCTGGAAGCTTTACGCCCAAATTGACAATTTGAAAGCACCATATATCCTATAATCAATGTAAGCCGTTTTGTGGAATACCCTACCTCGCCCTATCAGACTCTCCCTAAGCTTCAAACCTTCAAGAAATCCCTCAAAACCCATCTCTTCAGAATAACGTCAGGTTATCCGCGCTTGGCTGTCCTGCTGCACTGCAGGTTTCCCTTGGTTTGACTTTTTTCTTTCTTTCTTTGACTTCAAGTAGTACTTTTTAGCAGGTATGTATATGTGTGCAACATCATTTGACTGCTTTCTGGGGTTTTTTGCTTTGCCCCAGTGGTAATTGGTACCAGTTATATGTACTGACTAATTGGCTGAGCCAGGTGTGTTTTTTGTGGGCTTATACATTCTGTGATTATTTTCTTTATCATTTGTGTGCCCAGTATATTGATTTACTTTACCTCCTGGTATTTATGGTATTTACATGAATTTTGTTGCTTTTTGATTCAGTCGATTTATTAGTGTTGTATATTTGGGTTTTTCGATAAAGATTCCCCTTTATTTTATTTCATTTATGGTGTGCTTCTGAGTTTATATATTGTCTTAATTTTTCTGGAACTGGTTGAGGAGTGGTCCGATTTTTTTGGGTGGCACCCAGTTACTTCATTTATATTCAGTGTGCATTGCAACAGTCTTTCGTTTGCCTTGTTAGCCATCCAACCACAAAATAGTTATGGAAGGAAACACAGGTTGGGTACCCCTTATCAGAAGATTCAGGAAACTGGAACACTCCAAAATCTGTAATTTTTAGAGTCTTCCATACTTCGGTCTTTCTTAGCTCACTGACGCTCCGGACAAGTCCTGCATCATGCTGATGCTTTTATGCTGGCTGCAGCACCATGAGGAACATTGTTGGAGACTCAGTACAGCTCCTGCTGCGACAGGCTTCACAGAGACATGGCTCTGGCTTAGTGCAGCATGTCCCCTGAAAAGGATCTCTCAACTGGTGCTGTAGCAGGAAGTGAATTGCAGCTCCCCTGTCACTTTCACCCTCCCTCCAACTTCAGATTCTCCCGGATTCTGAAAAGCAGAAGAATCTGGAATTCTTGGAGTCTTGAGCATTCCAGATAAGAGATGCTCAACCTGTATAGGTTAAATACCCATAGAACATGAATTATAGGCTGGTTATTGAATTTTAAACTTTTAATCCTGGGGCAGGCGGGCTTGAACACCATGAAGCGGCATAACACAACTCGGCAACTCCTTCGGCCCACCACTTTGCTAGAAGCCAATCAACGTCATTGGCTGCAGGGGGTTAAAGCAGACCCACTGCAGCCAATGATGGCCACCGGCAAGGTAGGTGGGCCGGAGGTGCTGCCAGAGAGCTG
The DNA here is from genome assembly GCA_009667805.1 of Leptobrachium leishanense. Taxonomy (NCBI): domain Eukaryota; kingdom Metazoa; phylum Chordata; class Amphibia; order Anura; family Megophryidae; genus Leptobrachium; species Leptobrachium leishanense. The sequence continues at coordinate 425,966,480 of CM019064.1, read as the reverse complement.
AGGATGTGAAATGCTACCCCTTGGCATTCAGGCCCACTCATCCCCCGGGGACAGCATATCAGTCTCGGAGGTGTTAAGTGTTTAAGGCTTCCTTTTCTTGTGTCATTATTTCACATTACCATCACACCGTTATTATTACCAATTCTAAGGTTCCATGAAATCCTAATGAGGAATTCACTATTTATCATTCGACAGCTGCCGTCTCGTCACATCGTGTCTCACAGTTAATGCCTTTGGAAGGCTGATATGGCGAATTCTGTTGAGTGAAGGCCTTTCAAACTGCTCCTTAATTACAACATTAAAGTGAATCAGTCAGTCAAGATATGCAAAACTCCGCACATAAACTTAATGTAAGAACAAACAGCATTTGTTTTAATGAATATTTCACATCCGACAATAACACAATTTATTGTCCAATGTGAAGCTTTTATTTCAGTTTTATGTTTGAAACTTAAATTGAGCTTCTTCTAGCAGGAAAATTATGTCCAGAACAGAATTCATTAAGTTCTACAAACGAACATTTCCCCCGCACAGATTTCCTCTATCTTGCTAAAACGGCAAAAACTGCTTTATGGGAAACACAAATTGTGGTGGCAGTTGTTATTTTGTAGATAAACCATCAATTATTCTAACTCTAATTCTTCTAGTCATTCAAAACTGTTCAACAAATGACCACTCTGAGTTTTGAAGAGGACACTAATCACAAATCTTTTAAAACAGTCCAATGTATAATGCTTTGATACCAAAAGGGGTTAGTCAGAGAGCACCAAAATGGCACCGACATTTCGGTGCTTTCTCGTTCCCTGCTCTTCGGGGAATCAAATTCAGCATTCAGCGCAGTGTCCCCGGAGTGCAGGGAACGGACTCCAAAATTTGCCGCAAAACCCGCCGAAAATCCACCAAAAACAAACTGAAAAACTACAGAGAAAATGCATCCTATACAATCTAATGTATCGGATCACTCGAACCACCGCATAAAGCATGCCAAACACTTCTGGAAATTCTGCGGGCTCTGTTGTGTATATAATTCTGGGGGTCTGCTGTATATATATAAATGACATAAAAATTTTAACTAAGAGCTTAAATGAATATGTCTTATCTGTTAAAACACTATATTTGGATGTGTGAGTGGTTACTTTTGGCAATAATCAGAATCAGGTGTTCCAATCACTTCCATGACCACAGGTATATAAAATCAAGCACCTAGGCATGTAGACTATTTTTACAAACATTTGTGAAAGAATGGGTCGCTCTCAGGAGCTCAGTGAATTCTAGTGTGAAACTGTGATAGGATGCCACCTGTGCAACAAATCCAGTCGTGAAATTTCCTCGCTCCTAAATATTCCACAGTCAACTGTCAGCTGTATTATAAGAACGTGGAAGTGTTTGGGAACGACAGCAACTCAGCCACAAAGTGGTAGGCCATGTAAACTGATGGAGCGGGGTCAGCGGATGCTGAGGCGTATAGTGTGAAGAGGTCACCAACGTTCTGCAGAGTCAATCGCTACAGACTTCCAAACTTCATGTGACCTTCAGATTAGCTCAAGAACAGTGCGCAGAGAGCTTCATGGAATGGGTTTCCATGGCCGAGCAGCTGCATCCAAGCCATACATCGCCAAATGCAATGCAAAGCGTTGGATGCAGTGGTGTAAAGCACGCCGCCACTGGACTCTAGAGCAGTGGAGACGTGTTCTCTGGAGTGATGAATCGTGCTTCTCCATCTGGCAATCTGATGGACGAGTCTGGGTTTGGCTGTTGCCAGGAGAACAGTACTTGTCTGACTGCATTGTGCCAAGTGTAAAGTTTGGTGGAGGGGAGATTATGGTATGGGGTTGTTTTTCAGGAGCTGGTCTTGGCCCCTTAGTTCCAGTGAAAGGTACTCTGAATGCTTCAGCATAACAAGACATTTTGGACAATTCCATGCTCCCAACTTTGTGGGAACAGTTTGGAGCTGGCCGCTTCCTCTTCCAACATGACTGTGCACCAGTGCACAAAGCAAGGTCCATAAAGACATGGATGACAGAGTCTGGTGTGGATGAACATGACTGGCTTGCACAGAGTCCTGACCTCAACCCGATAGAACACCTTTGGGATGAATTAGAGCGGAGACTGAGAGCCAGGCCTTCTCGTCCAACATCAGTGAGTGACCTCACAAATGCACTTCTGAAAGAATGGTCATAAATTCCCATAAACACACTCCTAAACCTTGTGGACAGCCTTCCCAGAAGAGTTGAAGTTGTTATAGCTGCAAAGGGTGGACTGACGTCATATTGAACCCTATGGATTAGGAATGGGATGTCACTTAAGTTCATATTCGAGTCAAGGCAGGTGAGCGAATACTTTTGGCAATATAATGTATATACGTAACAATGTTAACCCTAACCCCAACCCTAAACCCTAACCCTATTTAAAAGTACATAACTATTTACATAAAGTGTATGTTGGTCTTTCACAATGCTACATGTAATTTTTGTTTACTTTAATTAAAATCTACAATGTAATGTGATGTAATGGATCATTTTGTTTAATAATAAACATTTAATTTAAAAATTGAATTTATTTTAGATAACATACGCCTATTTTGTTTTGTGAGTTATTATTACATAGAGAGAGTTATTATCCCATATATAAAAATGATTGGGGAGTTATTATAATATATACAGGTGAAACTCGAAAAATTAGAATATCGTGCAAAAGTTCATTTATTTCAGTAATGCAACTTAAAAGGTGAAACTAATATATGAGAAAGACTCATTACATGCAAAGCAAGATAGTTCAAGCTGTGATTTGTCATAATTGTGATGATTATCGCTTACAGCTCATGAAAACCCCAAATCCACAATCTCAGAAAATTAGAATATTGTGAAAAGGTGCAATATTCTAGGCTCAAAGTGTCCCACTCTAATCAACTAATTAAGCCATAACACCTGCAAAGGGTTCCTGAGCCTTTAAATGGTCTCTCAGTCTGGTTCAGTAGGAATCACAATCATGGGAAAGACTGCTGACCTGACAGTTGTGCAGAAAACCATCATTGACCTCCTCCATAAGCAGGGAACGCCTCAAAAGGTAATTGCAAAAGAAGTTGGATGTTCCCAAAGTGCTGTATCAATGCACATTAATAGAAAGTTATGTGGAAGGGAAAAGTGTGGAAGAAAAAGGTGCACAAGCAGCAGGGATGACCGCAGCCTGGAGAGGATTGTCAGGAAAAGGCCATTCAAAAGTGTCCACAAGGAGTGGACTGAAGCTGGAGTCAGTGCATCAAGAGCCATCACACACAGACGGACTCTGGACATGGGCTTCAAATGTCGTATTCCTCTTGTCAAGCCGCTACTGAACAACAAACAATGTCAGAAGCGTCTTACCTGGGCTAAAGAAAAACAGACCTGGTCTGTTGCTCAGTGGTCCAAAGTCCTCTTTTCTGATGAGAGCAACTTTTGCATCTCATCTGGAAACCAAGGACCCAGAGTCCGAAGGAAGAATGGAGAGGCACGCACTGCAAGATGCATGAAGTCCTGTGTGAAGTTTCCACAGTCTGTGTTGATTTTGGGAGCCATGTCATCTGCTGGTGTTGGTCCACTGTGCTTCATTAAGTCCAGGGTCAACGCAGCCGTCTACCAGGAGATTTTGGAGCACTTCATGCTTCCTTCCGCAGATGAGCTTTATGGGGATGCGAACTTCATTTTCCAGCAGGATTTAGCACCTGCCCACACTGCCAAAAGCACCAAAACCTGGTTCAAAGACCGTGGGATTACTGTGCTTGATTGGCCAGCAAACTCGCATGACCTGAACCCCATAGAGAATCTATGGGACATTGCCAAGAGAAAGATGAGAGACATGAGACCGAACAATGCAGAAGAGCTGAAGGCCGCTATTGAAGCATCCTGGTCTTCCATAACACCTCAGCAGTGGCACAGGTTGATAGCTTCTATGCCACATTGCCGCATTGAGGCAGTAATTGCTGCAAAAGGGGCCCAAACCAAGTACTGAGTTCATACTGTATGCGTGCTTATACTTTTCATTGGTCCGATATTGTTCTATGTACAATCATTGTTTTATTGATTGCATGTAATATTCTAATTTTCTGAGATTGTGGATTTGGGGTTTTCATGAGTTGTAACCATAATCATCACAATTATGACAAATCACAGCTTGAACTATCTTGCTTTGCATGTAATGAGTCTCTCATATATTAGTTTCACCTTTTAAGTTGCATTACTGAAATAAATAAACTTTTGCACGATATTCAAATTTTTTGAGTTTCACCTGTATATTAATGACTGGGGAGTTATTTTCCAGGAGAGTCATTATTACACATTGCAGGGGCGCCCTGATCTGTAAAAAAATTTTTTCTTCTTTACAATTTACAGTCATTTAGACCCCTGTATCTCTCGAGCCGTAAGGGCTAGAGGGACATATGAGGTATCTTTGGAAAGGTCAGACTATGGCCTTTCCAGTGCAATCAAATATAACCAGGTTAGAATTATGTAAAAAAATACTCATATTTTTCTTTTTTTTTCTAGCACAGCATAATTATTCAGTTTACAATTATAAAGTGAACAGTGATGCTGCACTAACTCACCTTCTCATTTCCCACACTGCCAGCAAGTGTGGAGCTGATGACTCAATGTATTGTTTCATCAACAACCTAGACAATAGCGCTGCAGTGACAAGAAACAGTGGGACTTTGGAACCTGCATCTTGGAACTGTACATCACACATGGTTAAGTGAGGTGTCATTGGAAAGGTCAGGTTCTGGTCTTTACAATGATACCAAACATGACCATGTAATGTGTAAAAATAAAAAAAATTAAAAAAGTAAAAGCTGAATTTATTTTTTTCTCTGTTCTGAGGCAATATATGCTTTTAAATATAAAACAAACAATGCAATGCAACTAACTCAACTAAGACAACAGATTCTGTCCCTTCTTTTGATTTGAGCACAAAGAGAAACTGTTTTTCAGTTTCTTTTTATCTTATTATTTTATTTTGCCCCAAAACGAAAATTTAGAGTCCTTTTGGCATGTTTCTATTTTTTTGTTGGAGGGGGGTGGGGGTGCTCCACATTTCTGTGCCTACAGGCTCTTGAGATGTGAATCCGGCCCTAGCAGCATTTTGACTTTGTCAAGCCTAATGTGTCAGAGCAACAGTGTGTCTGTAATACATATTAACAATTGGTAATCAACCAATAAATGTGCAACAGATCATTTTAAATTTAGAAACACATTAGCCACAATATAGTTACATAGGCTGAAAAAAGACGTGCGTTCATAGAGGTCAGCATTTCACACATCACCTATTGTGGCTGATCCAAAAGAAGGCAAAAAACCCAGTCTGAAGCGCTCACCAATATGCTGAGAAAAAATTCTTTCTTGACCCCAGATGGCATCAAATTTCTCCTTGGATCAAACAGCTTTTACCCCCATATTAAATATTATAACCCTTAATATTATGTTTTTGCAGGAAGTCATCCAGTCGTTGTTTAAAAGTCTTTACAGTCTCTAACCCAACCACCTCAGGAGGCAGAGAATTCCACAGCTTCATTGTTCTCACCGTAAAATAACCCTTCCTATGCTTTATGCCAAATTTCCTTTCGTCCAGTCTAAATGGGTAACCTCGTGTCCTGTGTATAGTCCTATTAATGCACCAGGTCAAGGCTGTGGTTAACTTTTTTTAACCGCAGCCAGACGTTAATCAGCGTTAGGGCTTTGTAATCCTAGCGCTGATTAACAGTTTGCGCTCTCCATGTTAAGCATAAGGAACGCAAAAGTACAGTAACCTCGCGCTGAAAAGTGCAAGGTACCAAACGCTAATGGGTTTTTTAACCCGTCAGTATTTGGATTGTAATTTGCATTGGCTACCTGGGCTAAATTAATGCTCACTTTGGTGACCGCTAACGTTAGCACCCAGAATGTAATGTAGCCCTCTATCTTTTAGCCAGTTTTCTATCGAAGAACAAGTATTTTCATCTAGACCTATTTTTCTTAATTTAAATAGTAAACTCTTGTGTGGAACTGTGTCCAAAGCTTTGACAAAATTCAAGTAAATCACACCCACTGCAACCCTTTGATCTATACTGACACTTACTTCCTCATAGAATGCAATTAGGTTAGTCTGACATGATCTGTGTTTCATAAAACCATGCAGATTTTTGCTAATTACATTATACCTCCCAATAAATTCTTGAATATTATCCCTTAGTAACCCCTTTGTGACGGTCTGGGTCCCTGGCGCCCCCTCTGGCATATGTGGACATTGCCATTTATGTTCTGGACTTTCATTTACTTTTGGATTTCAAGCCCTGGAGCCACACCTGGACTCACTTGTTCATAATGAATTGTGTATATAAGGAGGCATCGCCCAAAGAAGGGCGCTGCCTCATTTTGATCCTCACTTTGATCCAAGCCTCATGTTGAATCTGATCCTGATTCTTTACCTTACAGTTCTGGTTAGGTGCTGTTTGCTCTGGACCTCCTGTCTGTATTCAGGTTTATGTTCTTGATTCATGTTTATTTCTGCTTTAGGTTCCAGTCTGATATTGTCTTTGGATATAGTGGTTTCCCCTATACCATTACACACAATAATGAAAACAATAACCTGGATCGGCGCAAATACTGCTCTCTGGGATCCTGGATCCTCGCACATATATATATAAAGGAGAAAAACAACAATAGTGCAACACTGTTTTGTAAAATATACTGTGAATGTAAGTGATGAACACCCCCACTTACAAGTGTAGAGCCGTGCACTTGCTCTAAGTGGGTCCAGACATGTGGGTAATTGTCTTCAATTTCTTAGGTGACCCCCACCTTACAGCAAGATTTTCTCTTTTTCTTTGTTCGACCAGTGTCCCGGAGACCGGCACGTCCTCGCAGGTATAGCGGCCTGTGCTCTGCGCATTGACCAAGGAGCAGCAGGAGCCGGAGGATTTTCTCTTCCTGTTATCCTTTCCACTGTCCAAACCTCGAACAAAGAAAAAGAGAAAATCTTGCTGTAAGGTGGGGGTCACCTAAGAAATTGAAGACAATTACCCACATGTCTGGACCCACTTAGAGCCAGGGCACGGCTCTACACTTGTAAGTGGGGGTGTTCATCACTTACATTCACAGTATATTTTACAAAACAGTGTTGCACTATTGTTGTTTTTCTCCTTTATATATATATGTGCGAGGATCCAGGATCCCAGAGAGCAGTATTTGCGCCGATCCAGGTTATTGTTTTGATATTGTCTTTGGTTCATGCTTATGTCTGATATTCATGTTTTCATCTCATGTTTTCTCTAGTTTATGTTCTTGCTTATTTTCCTCAAGTGTTTAGTCCTCTCTTGTTGTTTTAATTTAGCAATCCTGTTTCTTGCATTCATTCTGATTTGGATTGTTTGGTATTATGCTCTTGCTTTAGTTGTGTGTTTATTTGAGTTACAAATAAACCTAGTTCTTTTTCTGTTTTAGATCTGTTTCACATCTGTATTCATGTCAGATCACTGCGTATTTAGCTCACACCCTTTCTACACCATGTCAAGCCAGGTCCACCATAACACGGTTATATGCTTTCCCAGCAACAGATGTTAATCACACAGGTCTATAATTCCCAGGCACAAATTTTAAACCTTTTTTGAATATAAGAACCACATCAGTTTCTAAAAACTTAAAAAAGCTAGAAAGTACAATAATAATTATTATTATTTATATATCATCCACAGTCTCCACAGCACTTTAAAATAAGGAATGGGAAATTAAACATACAAAATCTGAGACAAACGTAGGAATCAGAGACACGGGAGATGTAGCAGGCCCTGCTCACAGGAGATTACAATCTAGAGGAGTTGGGGTGGAGGAGAAGAGAAGGAGGTAGCGTCTTGTTTGTTGTCAGAATCATAGGACGCACTTATATCAGAAATGGTGAGAGGCACAGTAGAAAAGCAAGCTGGGAAAAGTATAATATGTGGGAAGGGCAGGAGAGGAGGGAATGAGATACACTAATCTAAAAAGATGGGTTTTGAGGGATTTCTTGAAGTACCAAAGATTAGTGGAGTTTGGAGAGTCTGAAAGGGCGAGGTAGGTCATTCCACAGGACCGGAGCTGCCCTTGAAAAGTCTTGGAGGCGAGAGTTAGTGGTGTGGGTGGAAACAGAGGACAGGCGGAGGTCACCTGCTGACCGGAGTGATCTATATCAGGTGTACTTGTGCACTAAGGAAGACATATACAGAGGGGTAGATTTATTGAGGGGTGCGAATGTCAATACTGATTTTTGCAGTACCTATCCAAATGCATGCGGTTGTCTTAAATGCATGCTTTTCAAAAATACATCTAATTACCTGTACTCACAGGCTAATTGCCAACTTAAATGTGTCCAATGATATTATCAGGTAATAAAATAAACAGTTTATTATTCAATCTCTTTCCTATAATGTGCTGCATTATCCCTGCCCTGCTGTTCTGTTATCCAAGTACAGATAGTGATTTATCACTGTCATACCTCATCACTGTCTGTGCTGTGCGTCTCGGACATGCAGAAGGCGTCCCTTACCTTATGTATTTTAATAGAATGACCTCAGTGTCAAGCCTTGCTATCAATAATATCTTTCAATATATCACAACAAAAACAATGCTCCAAGAAAACAGATATGCTTTTAAAGGGACACTACCACTTACATAAGCTGTAACTATATTACTTGTGTATTACAAACAATTCCACTTTATAAAACACATTATAAACCACCTTATAAAACACATGCTGCGGTTTTGTTTTCTTTGGTTGAAGTAATTGCATGTAGAAAGGAAAAATTTATATTTGGGGATTTTATCTCCTGTTTCCATTTTGGAATTTTCGGATTTTTCCATCATGAAGTTTTTACTTTTTGGCTGTCCTTTATCCTATACAGTATTTAACAATTAATGAGGTGTAGGAGGGAATGTTTAGTTAATTGTGTTGTCTATGCTCCTCCAGATTAGGCATGAGCCGAACACCCCCGTGTTCGGTTCGCATTCGAACTTGAACAATTTCAAAAGTTCGAGTTCGAACACGAACCGAACTCAATGCAAGTCAATGGGACTCAAAAGTTCAATTTTTAGCGTGCCCTCCAAGAGGGCATACAGTATATGCAAGATATTTGCCATAAAAGGTGTATAGGGGGCGGGTTGTGCCCTGGGGGACAGGAAACAAGGACAAAAAGTTTTTAAAAAAATATGTTTTTAAAGGAACAGTGAGTTTTCCATAAAATAAGGGTTAAAAATAAAAACGAAAAATTCCTTCAAATATCGTGCCTAGGAGGTCCCCATAACCTGCCCGTGAAGTGGCGGATTTGTAGGATGTATAGAAACATCGCCATCAGAGACCCACACATGACACCTAGCCACCCTTAAGGGGTTAAAATGCACAGGGACTGGCTACTATCCTGTTAGATGAGGGAATGTATTATATGTATAAAGCAAGGTATATATGACAAAGTATAGTCAGGGACTCTAGGGACTCAGCTTGTACGCTTTATGATAGACATTTTCACGTTGTGTTGTGTTACTAATGCAGAAGCAGCAAGCCCTTCCACCACGCTTGCACCAAAACTATAGATCTAACACAATAATAATTGTATGCTCACATAGGCCCTTCGGGAGAGATACATGACATACAAATACTGGAACATTACGTTTAAATCTAAGGAGTGTGATAAAGATTTTATTAAGCCCTTGATGACAAATGACGTAACATCTACATCATTAACCTCCCTGGCGGTCTAATTTTTTCAAAATTTTGTGTCTAAAGGCGTCTCAATTTTTTTTTAAAGGAAACGTGTTTTTGTACATAGTTAACCTGTAATAATTAGGAATCACGCACTGAAATCCGTGAAATCAAGAGTCCTTACTGGTTAAAGCCTTTATAAATTAATTAATTAATTAATTTTAAAAAAAATAGTAAATACACTGAGTCCGATAAAGTTTGAAACACGACATAATAATTTATTATCCCAAAATAATGCAAATAAATGATATTCAATAAAATACAACAAAAAACACTGAAATCTGTCTGAGAACAAGGGTGAGACGATGTATGGTCTATTTCTTATCCTGTACTGCCACCTAGTGGCCGTTCATAAACATTGCATTTTGTAATCAGTGTTTATTATGAATGAAATTTGCTGCGGTGCAGCCCCCCTGCATCATGTGACTCGCAGGGAGCCTTCCAGGAAGCAGCTCGCCGTGATCACACTGCGGGGGACAGCGAGGGAGCCAGGAGGAGGTGAGTATGTATCCAGCCCGAGTGTGGTTCGGGGTTACCGTTCGTGGTAGTGAAATTTAACCCCGAGTCACACTTGGGAATACAGCCAGGGAGGTTAATGATTGGCTTTACAGAGCCCTGGTCCTTAAGGGGTTAAACAGCATATCAGAAGAACATGTAGTAGATATGAACACTTCTTAGAATTCAGAAGCACAGTGTTCATACATGTGCAAGAGCCACACCCAGTCTGCAGGCAATTTATCAAATTCATGAGACCAGACAAATTAGAAGCACATGTTATTTCCAAACACTAATTAACACCTGTTGTTTATGCCGTTTGAGAGCCCTGCTGTAAGCACATGTCATTTAGAGGTGAGAATCTTTGCACCTAGACATTAGGCAGACTATAAAGCATGCTTTCCTTGTAAGTTAGAAAATCCACATCACCCATTGCAGCATTTTAAAGATGAAACACACAGGTGGCGCAAAACATCCTATGCAAGCCTCATGCACAGTGCCAGGGGTCTCAAACTCATGGCCCCCCAACATGATTTGGACTACAAGTCCCAGGATGATTTCAATGCAATACATGGCGAGGGAATCCTGGGAGTTGTAGTTCAAAAACATCAGGGGCACCAGAGTTTGAGAGCCCTGCTGCGAGCACATGTCATTTAGGGGTGAGAATCTTTGCACCTAGACATTAGGCAGACTGTAAAGCATGCTTTCCTTGTAAGCTAGTGTAGCGCTGTCTAAAACTATGTTGCTGTAATGTTCCGTTTTGGCCACCAGAGGGAGACAAGCGCATGTAAACTATACTGGACAATGGGACTACGTTTTCCAGCATGCTCTGGGGCAGAGACAGGAAGTGGGAGTGGAAAGAGGAGAGGACATCCGCAGCCTCGTGGAAGGAGAGCCAGTGTGAGCCGAGGAGTGAACCAAGTGAGACGCATGTGAGACTGTGAGCGATTGTAACCAGGCCGGAGAGCAGGCACTGCCTTGCCGACGCTGGGGATCGATATAGTGACTTGCCAGAGACCCAGTAACCCACTGCTGAGAGGTTTTACACAGACAAAGAGTTGCAGATTCGACCCCGAGTTAGGAGACCGCGACTGATCCACTGGGAGAGCAAGCGGTAAGCTGTGAATCCTGTTGTAAAGACGGACAAGCGAGAGAAGCGTATCCGGTGACACAGAGTCTCAGCACGATTCAGCGGAGAGACGTCCTGATTGGGCAGCGGAACAGATTGTCTGGTGGATGGGTGAGAGGCCTCCTAGGCCACAGTTAAAGTTTAAAGAAGCACGCTGCAGCACTGCTAATATCTACAGGGCCCCAACGTGACTAGTCGAAGATTTATTTAAATATATTCACTTGCCAGTTGAAATATAGTACCCGGGTACCTGAGCTCACACACACACTTTTTGGGACATAACCTGCACGGGACTTACACTTCAGAAATGAAGGGGGTTAAACTTTTCTTTTACCGCTGCACGTTTCTCGCATTACGAAATCCTGTTTCCATATACCGTGTTTACTTTATATATGCCGCTTTATTGAGACCAGTAAAGTATATATGATTTATAAAATCCACAACAGTGCTGGTATATATTTATTCCCTAGTGCGGAGAGACTAACCCAAGGTTAAATTCAGCGGCTCCTCCGGGAATGAGCGCTACACGTGAGGGCTCGTCCGGGATTTAGTCTCTAGATTAAACCGCATATAAAGGGTTAAATATGGATCCAGACAAAGCAGCAGAGTGGTGTAAAGCACAGGGTGGCCAGTTAGATTTGAGTGTAGTAATGGATATTCCTGCAGGCACCTGGGCAGAAGAACAGATCCGCCAGGCCGTGGCAGCGTTGGCGCCTGATCAGCGGGGGTTTCTAGCGGACATGAAAGTGAACCCAGAGACTTTTCACACGTATGTTCTTTTTGAGTGGCGAAAGGGTGTTCCCGTGTGTTTTCAGGGCGTGAGTATGCAGCTAACCAACGACATGGAAGTTCGTCTGATCAAGCCAAGTAAGCCACGTGGTGATTCTGCAAATATTCCTGCGTCCAGCCCACTGGCCATGATCGGGCCGGAGTTCATTGCTGCTATTGGAGACCTCGTAGTTAAGTGTCAGAGGGCCCACCCTTCTTACATCAGCTTCGGATATCGGAAGTTGGAAAAATTTTCAGGAAACTTGACAACTCCGGTGGGAGAAGAAACCTTTGAAGAATGGGTGGAACAGGCGATGCAGGCTCTGGATGAGTGGGACGTCTCTGAAGCGCAGAAGAAGCAAAGAATTACTGAGAGCTTGAAGGGACCTGCGTCAGAGGCTGTCAGGAATCTGAAGCTGAGTAAGCGAGACTCTACTGCTCTAGATTACCTGAACATATTACAGGAAGTCTTCGGGGAACAGAAAAGGCTGCTGAGCTCATGTACCAGTATGAACATACTTACCAGCAAAAGGGTGAGAAGATGACAGAATACATGAGGCGCCTGGATAAGATACTGTACCAAGTACTGTTGAAGAAAGGAACAGACCCCACTACAGTAGATCAGGTTAGAATGCGGCAGATATTGAAAGGTGCTTTACCCTTAGACCCTGTGATGTTGCAACTAAATACTCGAGAAGGTAATAAAGAGTTAAATTACCTAGAACTGATTCGAATTGTTCGGGAAGAAGAAGCCCTTCTGGAAGAGAAGCTTGCAAGAAGGGGAGAAAAGGTCTATGCGCAACCCATAGGGTATAACGAGTGTTCATCAGATGAAGATGATCCGGAAGAGACATATGAGCTGGAGATAACCCAAAAGTCGTCAAACCAAGTGTATGGTGAGATACAAAAGACTCTTAAGAAAGTACAAGAAGCCCAAGTTAAGATGGAACAGACGCACATGGATCTATGCCAGGCAATCTTGAAAGTAGCAGAAATGCAGACTGAAATACAGAGGTCTCTCTCAGATATACGAACAGCAGCGGTTGCTGTGGCCTCCGACAGGGGAATTTTAAATGAGCCACAGGAAGAAAGTGTGCCCTCAACTTGGAGACAAGTTCTCTTTGCCTGGTCCGCCTATATCTTGTCCGATTTCTATTACTCGGTCTCACCAGTTATGTTCTGTTAGAGAGAGTGAAGAAGACAGTGACGAAGAAGGCTGGTGTCTGAGCTGGGCGTGGACACCTGAGTCCGAGGGCGTCAAGCCAGTCTCTGACCGGGGTGAGAGTTATTTAGAGCCTGATACTTCTGAAGTTATGACTCAAGCACCTGAAGTACCTGAGACCTCGGAAGTTCCTGAAGTTCTAGAGGAAATATTCATAGATTACAGTTCTATGCCTTCCCTGGAAGGTTCATACACCAAAGATGTATCTACTCAGTCTGCAGGAGAGAGAATTGAGCCTGTGGAGTCAGCTCTCCCGACCGAAGAGGGTCCTGAAAAATTTGAGTCTAAACGTTCAGTACGACCCCCTCAGAGACTCACATATGATTCACCAGGACATAGCAAGGAGGAAGCTGTATAACTGTGGGGAGGTTTCCTGAAGTGTCAGCCCTACTTGTAGAGGTGTCTAGGGGTTTAGGTGAGATTGAGGATATTTGCTGCCTGTTGTCAGCCCTGAATATATAGGTTAAAGTGAGAACTGTTGTGTTATGTTATGTTATGCTGTGTTATGTATGACCGATACATGTACCCGTTACACGCCCTTGGGAGGAGCCAAGAGTTTAGGGGGGAGAGTGTAGCGCTGTCTAAAACTCTGTTGCTGTAATGTTCCGTTTTGGCCACCAGAGGGAGACAAGCGCATGTAAACTATACTGGACAATGAGACTACATTTTCCAGCATGCTCTGGGGCAGAGACAGGAAGTGGGAGTGGAAAGAGGAGAGGACATCCGCAGCCTCATGGAAGGAGAGCCAGTGTGAGCCGAGGAGTGAACCAAGTGAGACGCACGTGAGACTGTGAGCGATTGTAACCAGGCCGGAGAGCAGGCGCTGCCTTGCCGATGCTGGGGATCGATATAGTGACTTGCCAGAGACCCAGTAACCCACCGCTGAGAGGTTTTACACAGACAAAGAGTTGCAGATTGGACCCCGAATTAGGAGACCGCGATTGATCCACTGGGAGAGCAGGCGGTAAGCTGTGAATCCTGTTGTAAAGACGGACAAGCGAGAGAAGCGGATCCGGTGACACAGAGTCCCAGCACGATTGAGCGGAACAGATTGTCTGGCGGATGGGTGAGAGGCCTCCTAGGCCACAGTTAAAGTTTAAAGAAGGATGCTGCTGCACTGCTAAAATCTACAGGGCCCCAACGTGACTCGTCAAAGATTTATTTAAATACATTCACTGGCCAGTTGAAATATAGTACCTGGGTACCTGAGCTCACACACACACTTTTTGGGACATAACCTGCACGGGACTTACACTTCAGAAACGAAAGGGGTTAAAATTTTCTTTTACCGCTGCACGTTTCTCGCATTACGAAATCCTGTTTCCATATACCTATGCCGCTTTATTGAGACCAGTAAAGTATATATGATTTATAAAATCCACAACAGTGCTGGTGTATACTTATTCCCTAGTGTGGAGAGACTAACCCGAGGTTAAATTCAGCGGCTCCTCCGGGAGTGAGCGCTACACTAGATAATCCACATCACCCATTGCAGCATTTTAAAGATGAAACACACAGGCGGCGCAAAAAATCCTATTCAAGCCTCATGCACTCTAAGCACATGTCATTTTGAGGTGTGAAAGTTTCAGAAAAATGTACACGTGTGCAAATATTTTAAAGACAGAATAATTTTATGACAGTCACATTTGTCTGACAAACAGATAATACATTACGCTGCAGCATGTGTTGACATATGTTGGTAGATGTATGTAATGTGTGTTATGTGTATGTAACATGTTTATGCTATTATACATACCGCTTCTTGACGACGTACACAGTCTGTCCATTGCCTCCCACCGCGTTGACTGCGTCCGTAATCATCGTCCCACATGCGTGCCTTCTTGCCCTGGGTAGTTTTTTAATTCAATATCTAATAAACCGTTGCTTATAATATTCTGCAGTAAAGAGTCTCTTTATTTCTAGATTTTTTAGTATTTTTTAAACAATTTTTATACTTTTTTCAAAAAAAATATTTACTTCTAACTCGAACCGAACACGCCAAAAAGTTCGAAGTTCGCGAACTTTCGAACTGCCAATGTTCGAGTTGAACTTCGAACTGATCGAATCGAACAGCTCATCCCTACTCCAGATAAGAGAAGGCAGCCGTAACAAGACAGGGAGCTTAAAAAACTTCTAATCTACCAACTGGTGATATCCTTTGAATACATCCCACGCAATACAATGATTTGTGTCATAGATCGACCCGTTCACTCCATTCTATGGCCAAAGCCACACAGTGAGGAATAAGTGCTGTAAAGATATGAGGGGGGGAGCAGTTTACATCACAACATATCACACAATGGATGTACCCAGTGACACATATAGAGGTAAATGTTTTGTTAACTAACCATACAAGAGAAAACCAAACACATGTAAGATATCAGCAACATTCAATAAACACAATAAGGGCATTTAATTATTTTGGTGGTAGTGACCCTTTAAATGTTGCTTTTCCAGCATATTTGTGGTACAGCACTAATTCTGGTCCAAGATTTGACAGTGTTCAGATATTCACAAGTAAATATACAGTGATTCCTAAAAAAAAATGTCATTTGAAAAACTAAATGCTTATTCAGAGAGCACCGAAATGTCACCAATATTTGAGTGCTCTCTCATTCAGAGCACTTTGGCGAGTTCAATTCAAGTGCGCCGAAACGACCTGCCGAGCTTATCTGATAAACCTCCAAATTGATTGGATAAACTGCTGAAAAACCTCTGAATCCATCCGATAACCCATTGAAAAAGCACTGAATCGATTCTATGAACTGTCGAAATACCGCCGAACGAATCCGAAAAACCACTGTATACATCCGACGATCCGCCAAACAGATTGCCGAACGCCTCCTAAAAAAGCAGACAAGCCACCGAACCGGGGTAAAAAAAAATAACATTTAAAAAAAATAGTGCATGAAAATGCATGGAAATAATATATAAGGTCCTATGAATAACAACAAAAAGGTCCGTTGCAGAATATAAAAAAAGCACCATTAAAAAGATCGGAATCAAACATTTCGCCACAAAAATCCTGAAAAATTACAAAAGAAATCTAAAAAATTTATAAATAAAGAGAGTATTTGCAGCACATGAAAAGAATAAACGGTTGTATAAATATTTAATAAAAACAGGATAAATTTTACATTTAAGCCTGTGGGATTCACCTGTTTAAACCTGCCAAACAAAACCACTGAAAATCAGGGCATTTTGACAACTTTTCTCTGCTGTTCAGCGTTCTCTCTGAATAGATTAACCAATACTTCTCTATGGGGATTCCACTGCCGCCGAAGGTCAACGTATTTCTCTGGCAATTCACAAATATTTGGCGAATCACCAGCTTTTTGAGTAGCCAAATGGACAGGAAATTGCATCATACGGGGAAATTCACTGGTTGGTGCAATTTGGTGGCCAATTAAGACCTCTTTGAATAACTCCTTAAAGCTTAGCCTACCTTTATAAACAGGTACAACTGGAAAACTGCTGTACAATGCAAAGAAATCTAGTAAGAAGGTCAACAGCAACATCCATTCATTATACACTGCCTGGCCAAAAAAAGTAACCAATCAGCACCTGGATTTTAAGATGCAAGCCTTCCATTGGATAATTACTGTAGTGATTAATATGTTTGCCCCTGCCGGCATGACAACCTGGTCACCCTTGACTATCAGGGTTATTCAGAGAGTGGTGAAAAGCAGGAGAATGACTGAAGAATGGAAAATTCTAGGTCAAAATAGCCGATTTGGAAAGTGAGATGAAAGGAAGAATTTTTCTGGTTTGGCTATTTTGACCTAGAATTTTCCATTCTCCAGTCATTCTCCTGCTTTTCACCTCTCTTTGAATAACCCTGTAAGTGTCCATCCACGAAAAGAACTACACTGGAATTGTTAACATGGACCTTTTGACATCTGCATATTAGGGTCATTGTTGGCTACCTGGCTATAAAGCCGGCAATGAGGACATTAAACCCGGAGAATTGCTGCAAACATGACATCCAGTGATATCTCTTATGGATAGGGACATATTGGAAAAGCCTGTTTGCAAACACTGCTTCATTGTGTACAGAGCAATTAAATGCATCAGATTTCTTACCTTGCTTCACAACACTTAATTAGTTCCAGTAGCCCCACAAATTGTTTAAATACGAACTGTCATTATGAATAAGTATTAGAGTTACAGAGCAGAGAAAAGCTAATTAATCCAAGCAAACTGCTCATGAGAGCGAAAAGAATAGTTTATTGTATTTTTATATAAACATTATCAACTATAACAAAGTCTACTTTTAAGAAACCCAATGGTAGAACTTCAATGTTTGGCTGGTTGGGGTTTGGGTCAAAATCCCTACAACCAGGTTTCCTAATGTCAAAATCCCGAAGGCCAACTTCCCTAAACAGACAACTTCCTGACGGCCAACTTCCAGACATCCAAAATCCCAGCGGCTAACACTAACCCTACTCCCTAACCCCCTAAACCTAGCCCTAACCCTAACCCCCCAAACCTAGCCCTAACCCCCCTAAATCTAGCCCTAACCCTAACCCCCCTAAACCTAGCCCTAACCCCCTAAACCTAGCCCTAACCCCGCTAAGCCTAGCCCTAACCCCCTAAACCTAGCCCTAACCCCCCTAAGCCTAGCCCTAACCCCCTAAATCTAGCCCTAACCCTGCTAAGCCTAGCCCTAACCCCCTAAACCTAGCCCTAACCCCCTAAATCTAGCCCTAACCCTGCTAAGCCTAGCCCTAACCCCCTAAACCTAGCCCTAACCCTAGCCCTAACCCCCTTAAACCTAGGGTTAGGGTGTTAGTATTAGCTGCTGGGATTATGGATGTCTGGAAGTTGGCCGTGAAGGGAAGTTGGGATGCCCGGCACTTGTTCTATCTGGAAGTTGGCCGTCGGGATGTTGGCATTAGGGAACCTGGCTGTAGGGATTTTGTCCGGCACCCGGCTGGTTGACATATTCTGAAAGTAAACATTGTGGTCCTGTCTTATTCAATTTTCAGATAGTCCTTTTTAAAGTGCTCCAATCATGGCCAACAACTGCAGCTCAGTTAAACGTTATCCCAAATCTGCTTATTCAGTGGGTAGTTTTTTTTCAAAAATACCTTGTAAAGAAATCTGACTGAGCTTCCTACTTGTTCTCTGTGCTTTAGGATGCCACATGCCGTGGTTCCCTGGGGAGGGATTTATGGCTCTGCACAGCAGGAGACACACCCCCGGAGCTGTTGTCTTTCTGCTTTCAAAATCCCTATGGCAAGAGAGCACCGAAATGTCGCTGACAATCTCGTTCCCTGTACTTCCCTTCACTTCAGGGAATCAAAGGTCCCCCACCCTGCCGTGAATTCAGCATTCACAACAGGGTCCATGGAGTGCAGGCAGGGAAAACCCGCTGCAAACTCGCTGCGATCCTGCCAAACCCCCCGCCGCACACCTGCTTTTCCCCTGCCGAAATTCCACCGAAAACCCGCCGGAACCGCCACAAATAACACGCCAAACGCGTCAGAAAAAGCCGATGAGCTGTCAATCACAGCGCAGAGCAGCCGCTGGGTAAAGCCACCAAGGTGACGATCGGGGTAAAAAAAAAAACAAAAAAACAATACGCCTGAAAGTGTCATAATTGAAACGTTGTTTGCAAAAAAACTACTGAATGAAAATGCCTGGAATTAACATATAAGATCTTATGAATGATAATAAAAAAGTCTGTTACAAGAAAAAAAAGACTGAAAAAATATTTTGCCGAAAAAATCCAGAAAAATGCCTAAAAGATCCTAAAAAAAGTCAATAAATAAAGAGACATTTTACTGCAGATTAAAATAATAAACTGTTTATTAGATATATAATATAAACGGAATATTTTTTTCCATTGAAGCCTATGGGTTCACCTGAATAAATCTGCCGAATGAAGACACCGAACAGCAGGGCACTTCGGCAACTTTTCACTGCTGGTCGTTGTTCTCTGAACAGATTAACCATTGCTTCTCTATGGGGGATTTCACTGACTTCGAACAAGCACCATACTTGCTGGCAGTTCGCCAAAATTTGCCGAACTGCCTGCTCTCTGTATAGCCGAATGGCCCTGAAATGGCACTGTACGGGGAAATTCCCTTTTCAGATCAGCTCTCTCTGAATAACCCCTTTAGAGAGCATTTGCAGCTGCCTTTAGATGTGATTGGGAACCCATCCCTGCTCTACTGTATGTAGCTGTATCCTTGGTAAGGTTTCATTAGTATCCCTTTCTTACATTGCTTTGATGCCTTTGCCAGTGCCAGCTAAATAAACATGTATAGTTTGGTGGTGATTGTGTAAAGTTTATAATTGTGGAAGACATTTACACGTCCCAGCAATTCAGAGAACTGCTTTACCCCCAGAACTCATGTGCTACATTCTCCATATGCAGCAAAGAACTCTGGGTAGGGCATGCAAATGAAGTTCATATATATATATATATATATTTGTGTGTGTGTGTGTGTTTGCACTTTCAGCTAAGCAGTGGGATGGGAAATAGAACAAAAGAAAACCTGAGTTGTGACAGTTAATATTACGTTTATCCTATACTATCTTAACACTCCCTCTCCCTCTGAGTACTCCCGGCTGCACACAGATGAGCTGTTAATAAGCTTTTAGAAAAAGGTGACTTCCACAAGCAGATAAAGATGGCAGACTATATGAGAAGAGGAGTCAGGTTAAGTACTAATGAAAACTCACAAAATTCCATTGGAAGTTGTGAAATACAAGGGTTTCCTGGTTACATTAAAACACATATTAAAAACTCACTCACTCATGTCTCACCTCAGTTGCCCGGCTGAGGTATCATGGTGGCCTCGGGCATCTTGCTGGGTGGGGGACGCCAGGAGTTCGGGATTCCCTCGCCATCCGGGCGTGGTGTTGAAAGGGGAATAGCTAGAGATGGCCGCCATTTTGTACCCTGGCAGCCATCGTGCATGATTTTTATACAGAATAATACTAACTACTAATATAATCATTTTGTTAGACACTAACATTCCAAAGATTCCCTGCTGTAGCACTTAAAACCTTAGAATCCAACTAGAGTAAATAGAGTTGCCAAAAGCCTTGATTTAAATGAACGAGGTCACGCAGGCCTTGAGCCTGGACCAAGAACGAGCAAAGCAATTCGTTTTCGCAGCTGCATCCTTATCTAGCGGGAGGTGCCACCATGGCTGTGAGAAGGTACACCAGATATGCCTCCCTTCTAAATCAAATTTGTGTCCAAACTGTTTATTGAGAGCGTAATTGCAATATCTTCTTTGTCTTCGAGATGGAGGGAGGGGGCATTTGGTCAGGGGATGTACCTGGGATGTACCTTTTTACGATTCAATGTATAAAAATTGTATCTTTGTTGAGAAACTTCACTTGAGATTTCTGCAGTTCATCCTGCTCAAGTCTGGTACCAAATAAAGAACGCCTTTCCTGCCAATTGACTCGTGTCCAGAGTGTCATTGTCCGCATTACGTCGACCTTTCTCGAATAAATCAACAGATTGCTGGTTACAGTGTCTTCTATGTCCGATGTTCGGGAGATGTGCTGCCTCTGTCTCCCTCCAGTCAGTTTCCCACGTGGTTCCATATCACTTGCGGGTGGTGGGGATGCGGTCTCTCACTCGGGCCACGTAAGAAGGCTGCTAGGTCTCCATGAGGCTTGGGGGAGGCAGCGCTTCCCTGTTCACCTTCAGGGGCTTATGTGGGTTCTGGACAGGCTGACTCAGTGGGAGGGAGAGGCAGGAGGTGGGCCCCTCCCCAGAGAAGGGGCTGGGCTCATTATCCAGACTCCCAAAGAGATGGTGCTCAGTTGTCAGCAGTCCACTGACCTTAGAACCTTGTACTATCCCTTGTTACTTGACCTGCTGGATTTTGACCCCTGGAATTGGATATTTACTGCGAACAAACTCTGCCAGTCACGACCCTTTTGACCATGTCTTTTGCCTATCCTTTATTGTACGGCACTCAGACCTTGCTGATCTCCTGGATACTGACCCCTGGCTTCCACCCCCTTTAATGAACGAACTGCGACTGCCTTGACCTCTTGCCTGATTGCAACCACGCCTATTTGCCTAAACCCTTGTTTATACAGCGATCCAGTACAGTCATTAACTCCAGGTACTGGTCTCCTAAATTTCGAAACATGGCAACACTAGACAAATGGTACTTTAAGTACTCATATCTCGAAAAAAAAACTTCACTTGAGAAAGTGCAAGCATTATCTTAGTAAAACCACTGTACCTGCCAAATGGTATCCACCGATATAATGATTACTTCTAGGAACATTTTTTGGTGCCAATTGAAATTTTTTCTTCTCAGAAAGAGCACAGGATAGAATGAAATGTCCCAGTCCCACAATTAATACCCTCATTATAACCCCCTGGACTGAACACAACACGAGGACCTGTCTTAACGAACCCACAGTGGACAAAGGTCATTACTGCCTAGAGACAATAAAAAAAAAAAACAATCAGTAACACAACAATCAATTCTGGGTGAATGTGCTAAATTTGGAAGAAATGAGTGGGAGTATTCTTACGGATTCTATTTTGCTCTGCAATTGCTCATTAAATATATGGACCATTGTGTTTCCGTAGGCAAGAATTAAGTACACATCACAACGGAGGGATAATGATACCCAGACCTGGATATTGTATTTTTTTACCTCGTTTTTATTTTCGCTATAGATTTGATATATCGGAATGCTCCTTGGGGTGCAAAAATGTACGGAGATACTGTAACGCACTAGTAAAGAACACCGACTCCCTGGGCGGCATACGTGTTGTAACAAAAATAAAACAATAATAATAAAAATGAAAAACAGCTCGGAAAAAGGAGGAAAGACTATGTGACACGCAACACGAATAGTATTCACTGTTTGCAGAGTGGATCGTGTATTCTAATGGAATTGTTCCTTTATTTAAAAATAATCTTTTTAAAATCAAATTGCAAAGGGAATACGCAACATCACAGGTGATTTCATTAGAAATATATCCCACAAAATTACATTTCTGCTGCTATTTCTACTCGTACCCCAGGGCTACGAATGGAACTGGATGTAATTTACAATTTCTTAGAAATATGGAAGCTCTGAGCTACAGAGACAGGGATTTTTTTTTCGTGGCGTAATATCTAAAAAGGTAAGCCATGTGTAAAAAAACTATATATGTATTATTTAAAGACGGAATCTTCATTCAGTTCTTGTAAAGTTCTACAAATATTGCCTTCGAGTCAAATACAAGTCAAATGATGTTATAGCAGCACTTTTAAATGCTGTAGAATGTCCGCTCAGGGTTTCAGTAAATACATATTTATATTTAATGCCTCTGATTCGTGCTATTATTACAGCTTTGACTGTTTTGGGATATGTCCTAGTTAGCAGGTACCTTTTAGTCTCTTGTTCCTCATCCCTGCTATATGATACATGTTTTCTATGTGCAGGGGTCGAATCCTAATAAAATCAGTCTAGAAACTCACCAATATTTCTACCCCTCCCCAAATAAAGTGCTTTATTGACATCTTACACCTAACCCACCACCCCACTGTCAGATATGAAGTAAATTTGCATATGTGTTATCCTAATTTTCATTATACTTTAGTTATATAGCTCCAGGGCCAGATTTATAATTAGGCAAAGTAGGCATGTGCCTACAGGTGCCTAGCACAGGGGGGCCCCTTGTTATGTAAAAATAAAAGTTAATACATTTTTTCTCGTTTTACATGCAAAAGTGCACACATTTTTCTCTGAAAGTAAAAATATAAACAAAAAGCTAAAACTTAAAAAAAGTAAACATAAAAAAACCCTGCATAAATAAAATTAGAAAAATATTCAAAAATTGAATTTCCTCTTTTTTCTACAGAGTTTTTTTTTTAAAACAATTTGCAAAGAAAGGCTCCCTATATGTTTGGTAACTTTCTCTATAAAATTAAAATATTATTAAAAGAAAAAAATATATATATTTATTTATTTTTAGTTTTTTTTTTCCATTTTGCGGATAAAGTCACTCTCTACTTTGCTCTAGCATGGTGGTCAACTTTCTCTATAAAACTAAAATATTTGGTAAAAAAAAAAAAAAAGCTTTGATAGCCTATGAAAAAAATCTCTGAAAAAAGAGCGGCATCAAAGAATGAAGTGGTAAAAAAGTCAAAATTTGAAAAAGACCCTCAGCCGAAATTTGATGCCCAGAATTTTGGTTTCTCAGGGCCAAAATGTATTTTCCATAGCTAGGGTTGGAAATTAGGGGTAGGCTTAGAAATTAGGGTTAGGTTACTATTTGTGCTTGTTTTAGGGTCAGGGTTAATCAGAGGCATTGATGATATTTTTTTCATCTGGAGAGGGAGGGAGGAAGATTTGTCAATGTTTCTAGATAGTCTCAACAATGTTGAATGGGGCATTAAGTTGGATTGTAACTGGAGTACACAGAAGATAAATTTCCTCGATCTAGAAATCTATGTAGAAGAAGACTGTATTAAATCTAAGACATTCTTTAAAGACATAGATGTTAACACCTACATTGACTATACCAGTTGTCACCATTCCACTTGGCTTAGAGGCGTCCCTAAGGGACAATTTATTCGCCTGAGGCGCAATTGTACCGATACTGGAGTCTTTAAAGAACAAGCAGAAAATATGAAAAAAGATTTTGTGGAAAAAGGGTACAAAGAGACAGATTTAGACAACACTATCTCCGATATTTTATTGAAAGATCGTAATGATCTATTAAGGTATAAGCCCAGAATTCAAAAGGAAGAGGGTGAAGTTCGATTCATTTGTGATTTTAATGACAAGGCTAATAATATCAAAAAGATATTTAATAAACACTGGCACGTTTTACTGAACGATGGTGATCTTAGACAACACATAGGAGCGACACCTAAAATAATTTTTAGAGGAACTAAAAATGTTAAGTCTAGCTTAGTACACAGTAAAACCAGAAAAAAGGATAACCCAAAAAATTTTTTGGATTGAGGGAAGGCTTTTATCAGTGTGGACTGTGTCTGGCCTGTAAGTCCACGAACAATAGAAAAAAACATATAGGTTCCTATTTTAATCAGAAACAGAATAAAATGGTGGAAATAAAAGGTATTTTAAATTGCTGTTCTAAAAATATAATTTATATGTTGGAATGCCCTTGTGGCTTAAAATCTATAGGTCGAACTAAACGCGCCCTTAATGTTAGAATAAATGAACATGCTAGGAACATCAGAAATGAGTTTGAGAAGCATTCTGTTTCTCTGCATTTTAAGTTGCATCACAATACTTCCCCCGTAGGTTTGAAATTCTGGGCAATAAAACAAGTTAAAAAGATAGAAATTGAGGAAGATATCATAAATAAATTAGGGAAGGAGGAAATGAGATTAATTTTCGAAAATGGTACATTAACTCCGAGGGGTTTGAACGATGATTTTGAGATTGTACATTTTCTGTGAAGATCTTCCTCCACTCTGTTCTATTGAGGCTATTTTTTTATTATAATTTTACCCTCAGGATTTAGCCCTTATTATCTCTATGTTTTTAGTCCATTTATGGTTTTAGCATATTCCTATTTTAAATAGTAATATAATATAATATTTAACACTTAGCACTATTACATTAGGTCCTAATATAAGATGCAGGGCTATCACATACATCTATATGGGTACCACCAGATAAGGATTATACACAGTCACCAATAGCACAGAATAATTAAGCATTTTAATTAATTTTGAACGCACTAATGTTAGTTACATTGGCGTAATTTGCAAGTATTTGCACATATAATATTTTATTGAGTAATCACTTTATAATTAACTATAGAACCATTGTTAATTATTAGAAACATTTGATTTCTTTGTATCTAGTTTTAAATAAGCACATAATATTTTGATACACCTATGATAGATATAATTCATATCAGTATAGTACTATTTTTGATTGTAAATGGTAACATACAATTAATAGAAATGTAATTTATACATTCTTCTTTTTGTTGGTGATAGGGTTACTCTAAGATAGAGTCTGAATCAGCACTTTAATTTAAGCACTTTAAACTACAGAACCATTGTTAATGATCAGAACTGTTTAGTTGTTCTATTTTTAATAAGCACATTAAAGTAATTATTTAGATACACCAATGATAGATATAATTCACATTCTTTAATTAGTGTATTATTGTAAATAGTAATACACATGGTTTATACTATTTTATAGAAATGCCAACTATACATTTTCTGTTAGCGATGGGGCTACTCAGAGATAGAGTTTAAAATAGCACTTTATTGAAGCACTTTAAACTATTGCACAAACACTTTAACTATATTGAATTAAGAATATTTAGCATAGATAATAATAAAAAATATTTTTATAGGATTTGATATTAAATAGCTCTAATTTATATTATCAATCAACTTTGGCAATAAGTATGTACATCATTTTGGGTTTTTAAATTAATCGGATGCTATTTATGGACGCATCTTCAAAGATCCCCTTTTTTAGATCAGAGTTGGGGAAGATTTAATGTTTATGGAATCTGTGTCCTAAATTGCCTTCCTTTGTCTCATTTATTCTGGCTTGAGAACATGATGCTGTTAGTTATAAAGAAGAATTGGAATATCTATGCGGTGAAGGATTCAGAGCGTGATACACAGTGAAACGCAAACTACTTCCTGAATCCAGCGTGACCCGCAAGTTGGAACGCATGTGTCATTACAGCGCATGCGCAAGATGGCGGCTTCGTTCCCACCGCCGTTGATGCGGTTTGGGATAATGAGTGCATGCTCTAATTAGGGAATCTGGAACATGTGGGGATTTTTAAGTATTCAAGTGTTAGTCTGTAAACCAGCTGAAGAAGCCAGCACGTCTGGCGAAACGCGTTCTGGTCTTCTGGCTGAGCCAGTATTTTATTTATGTTTTAAATAAATATTTTAATTTAATTTCCCTACTGTTCCGGATTTTTCGGATTCTTGGTTCCCTGAAAGAGGTTTTTTTGGGTTTTACCTATAGAATAAACCCTAAGGCGCTTATACCAAGAGCTGGGTCCACAGCTCCATCAAATGTGAGTTGATTAAACTAAATCTCTATTCTCAATTCCTTGGAAGACCTGCACAAGGAAGTTGTCTTGTTTCTCTTTTTATATCCACTTGATGCAAGTCCTGCTGTAAATTCTATAAGGTGTGGGTCACCTTTAGAAGTGGAGAAGTTAAGCACCCAAGAGCCTCGATCCACTCAGAGCCAGTGCTTGGGCTCTTTAATGCGTGAGTGGAACATTATATAATCATTCAATCTGTGTATTTACCATCTGCACTATATATTGTATATTTTCCTTTACATGTTCCATATGGATTGTTGTCAACTAAGGAACCGTCAGCTACCAATTAGCGATTGTCTTCGCGCCGCCAGATACGTACCATTTTCTTCATTGTTTACTGGTTTGGGGGAAACCACTAAAATTTCTGGCTGGCATTGGTTGGTTGGTGGTAGCACAAGTTTGGGCGCCTGTTCATTTTTCTTGTTAATCAGAGGCATAACTAGAAATCTCAGGACCCCTTCATTCATGAAGGGGCACCCCCTCTCTGTATAAGCGTATTACAAAGCTTCACAGCAATAAAACTCATAGGAATGTGCGGTGTGTATGAGCGTATCACAGAGCTCCACATCAATAAAAATCACAGTAAAGTGCAGTATGTATGAGTGTATCATAGGATCCCCAGCAATAAAACTCACAGTAATGTGCGGTGTGTACAGTATGAGTGTATCATAGAATCCACAGCAATATAACTCACAATAATGTGAGTGTATCACACAGCTTTACTGCTGTGGAGCTCTGTGATACTCTCATACCATGAGTTTATTTATACAGAAAGTTGACCACCACGCTGGGGCAGAGGAGGGAGAGACTTTCTCTGCGAAATTAATTTTAAAAAAATAAATAATTATAATTATTTTTTTCTTTTACAAATATTCCGTTTCATTTTATAGAGAAAGTTACAAAACATATTGGGAGCATTTCTTTGCAAATTGTTAAAAAAAAACTGTAGAAAAAAGGAGGAAATTAAATATTTTACATTTTGTT
This sequence comes from Leptobrachium leishanense, assembly GCA_009667805.1. Classification (NCBI taxonomy): domain Eukaryota; kingdom Metazoa; phylum Chordata; class Amphibia; order Anura; family Megophryidae; genus Leptobrachium; species Leptobrachium leishanense. The sequence goes on along the minus strand of CM019064.1, from coordinate 425,939,099 downwards.
AATTTTATTTTTACAGGTTTTTTTCATGTTTACTTTTTTTTTATAACTTTTTGCTTGTATTTTTACTTTCAGAGGGAAATGTGTGCACTTTTCCATGTAAAACTATAAAATGAATTAACTTTTATGTTTACAGAACAAGGGGCCCTCCTGTGCTAGGCTGTAGTAAGGCCCTGTTCACACTGTGCGATTTGAAAATCGCGCGAATTTCCGCGCGATTTTCATATTCGCGACATGGGGCGATAATGTCGCGCGACATCGCTGTTTTGTGCGATTTTTGCAAAGCACCACCAATACAAATCGCGGACAGCAAATCGCAAAAAAAGGGTCATGTACCAGCGACATGCTTATGCGACGTCGTGCGGCAAGATGTGAACAGCTCCATTGAAATGCATTGGAGAAGCTACACAGCGCGACGTCGCGGCAAAATCCGCGCGATAAATCGCACAGTGTGAACGGGGCCTAAGACTACAGGCACACTCAGAGACCTCACACACATACCCAGACCACACACATACAGTTGTGTTCAAAATTATTCAACCCCCACTGAAATTGAGTGTTTTGGCCAGTTTGACATTGATTTTGATCATTCAGTCATCTTGCTTACAATTAAATCAAAGAGGCACGTGTAGGTCAGACAAATATAACATAACATTTATAATGAAATAACCACAAATGTCTTTTCTGTGCTCACATCATTATCAGTTTTATTCAACCCCCAAGTGACATTCAATCTTAGTACTTAGTACAACATCCTTTTACAGTTATAACAGCTTTTAAACGTGAAGCATAGCTTGACACAAGTGTCTTGCAGCGATCTACGGGTATCTTCGCCCATTCGTCATGGGCAAAAGCCTCCAGTTCAGTCACATTCTTAGGCTTGCGCACTGCAACTGCTTTCTTTAGTCCCACCAGAGGTTCTCAATCGGATTTAAGTCAGGTGACTGCGATGGCCACTCCAAAATGTTCCAGCCTTTAATCTGCAACCATGCTCTAGTGGACTTGGAGGTATGCTTGGGATCATTGTCCAGTTGAAAGGTCCAACGTCTCCCAAGCCTCTGGTTTGTGACGGACTGCATCACATTGTTATCCAATATCTCCTGGTACTGAAGAGAATTCATGGTACCTTGCATACGCTGAAGCTTCCCTGTACCTGCAGAAGCAAAACAGCCCCAAAGCATGATTGACCCCCCGCCATGCGTCACAGTAGGCAAGGTGTTCTTTTCTTCATAGGCCTTGTTCTTCCTCCTCCAAACATAGCGTTGATTCATGGGCCCAAACAGTTCTAATTTTGTTTCATCAGTCCACAGAACACTATCCCAAAACTTCTGTGGTTTTTCCACATGACTTTTGGCATACTGCAGTCGACTCTTCTTATTCTTTGGAGACAGCAAGGGGGTGCGCCTGGGAGTTCTGGCATGGAGGCCTTCATTACGCAGTGTGCGCCGTATTGTCTGGAGTTGAAACTTCAGTACCCACATCTGACAAATCTTTTCTCAGTTCCTCAGCAGTCACACGGGGACTTTTCTCCACTCTACGCTTCAGGTAGCACACAGCAGTCGAAGTCAGCATCTTCTTTCTGCCACGACCAGGTAGCGTTTCAACAGTGCCCTTTGCCTTGAATTTGCGAATGATGCTTCCTATGGTCTCTCTTGGTATGTTTAACATCTTTGCAATCTTCTTATAGCCATTGCCCTTCCTGTGAAGAGTAATCACCTCTTCTCTTGTCTTCCTGGACCATTCTCTTGACTTCACCATGTTTGTAACCACACCAGTAAATGTCTAGAAGGAGCTGAGTATCACAGTCATTTTAAAGCTGCCTAATTGGTGCTTATTATGCTTTATTGCTGCTCCGTGACATCCACAGGTGTTTTCAATACCTGATTGAAAACACTTGAATGAACCTCTGTTCTTCAGAGTGGTAGTCTTTAAGGGGTTGAATAATTGTGTCAATGAAGAATTCACAAAAGAAACATTTACTACTGTATTACAAAACCAATTGATGTCATTTTAGTTGCATATGGTTCTTTAAAAAGTCCTTGTAGGATTTCATTCTGAATACAATTACAAATGTACACTAAATTCCCTAAAACCCTTTACAGCATTGGGGGTTGAATAATTTTTAACACAACTGTATACCTTCTAGCCATGACTTTGCTGCTTTTACTGTAAGTCTGCGGCCTGACACACTGGAAATCAAGGGAGTGCAGAAGATAGGGTGTCAGATATCACATGCCTCATCGCACTCTCCTGAAATCATCAGAGGGGGCCGACCAGCTGCCAACTTGAAGGATGCAGCGAGCAGGTATTTTAAAATATCCAAATGCTGGTTACCGCATTAAAGAAGACCCTACTGGGCCCCCTTACCCCTTCAGTATTCTAGGGCCCAGGTGCAGTGGCCCCCTCTGCACCCACGGTAGTTCCGCACCTGGGGATAACCCTAACCTTCTGCTCTATTTTTGCTTCATTTTAAGGCAACAGATTGTGCCTCTTCTTTCAATTTAAGTGCAGCAAGAAACTGGTTTTCAATATTTTAATGTGTATTTATTTTTCCATCCCCCCATAACAAAAATGTAAAACAGTATTAGTTTTATCACTTCTTTTGGGAGTTGTGGGGGGGGGTGCCCCAGATTTCTGTGTCAACAGGCTCCCTAGATTTAAATCCGGATCTGATTGGACTAACATATTCAGTAGCGCTTTACATCATATGTGACCATTGGGATGATATGTCTGGGCATTATTTCTGTAACAATTATTAGAGGAAAAACAAAACAAAGCAAGTGCTCACATAGCGCAATAACTCCTTATATGGTAAAAATCATATAGAGACTACAGCCAAATTTGCACTCACCGAGGTTGGAGCCTGTCAGATCTTTAGGCTCATTTCATACGCATGGGTGTTTCTTTTTTAGGCAAAAACACCTAAAAATGCCCCTCTGGTTGTTGATTCCACGATATAGTGGCTCAATGTTCCAAAGAAAGGCCCAACAGGTAAAATTTCAAACATTTAATGGATAAAATACATTTAAAATATATGCATAAAATAGCAAGAAATACTGAGACGCATTTCGGCCATATGCCTTCATCAGTCATTGTATGGAGGACCTACCTCGATGAGTGCAAATTTGGCTGTAGTCTCTATACGATTTTTACCATATAAGGAGTTATTGCGCTATGTGAGCGCTTGTTTTGTGCTTTCTTTGAGTGATCCATACCACATTACAAGATAAGAACAAGAACGGGAGAATACTGTGGGTTATTTCGGAGGATTACCCGAACATTACCCAAATACCGCTTCCTTTCTCGAGTTTCATCTGCCCCACCTCTTGCTTGCGTCGGACTTTCGTCTGGACAGTGGACATACCTAAACCTCCAATCCCGCATTACCGATATGTACTATCCGAAGATACTACTGTATATACGTATATACATAAAGAAAATATTTTTTTTGCGCTATCTGGTGATCTTTGTTTGTTTTTTGTATACTATTTGTAGTACAATCTTTTGTGAGAGTTTTTATTGTACTGTATCCCAGTGAAGCAGTATACCTGAAGTGGATTTATACCCCTTCCCTATTTTATAAAATAAATAGGTGGGGTAACAATTAACGTTGCTAGTAATTAATTAAGCGCCAGCACACAACCCCTTTGTTTTTCAATACTTTTATATGTGTAGCAGATCAATGTTAACCCCATTCACACCCAAAGACAAGTATACAAGTTATTTATTTATTTATTTATAAAGGATTTTACCAGGAAGGATACATTGAGATTTCTCTCGTTTTCAAGTATGTCCTGGGTTCGAGAACATTGAGTGGTTACAGAAATACAAAATAGTAAAATGCCAGATATTAACACAAGACCAAATATACAGATTAACAGAAAAATAAATATGTATCTCGATTTTGCATTGTAATTCATTGAAAAGCACTCATTAGCATAGCAAACGCCCATTTCACACATTTTTAAAGAAAGATTAGTGAGTCCCCTGCTAAGAAATGAAATACTTTGTTATAGGTCTCTCCAGGGTGTTTGGAGAGACATAAAACCAGCTGCAAATAGTGGCCCTAATCCTCACTGTAACAAAATATAAAACAATTTTAGTTTATACTTCACTGAATTAGCTGTACTTTTATCGCATGTGTAATAATTATATATGTGTAGCAAATCAATGTTAACCCCTTCACACCCAAAATCAAGTTCTCGATTTTGCATTGTAATGCATTGAAAAGCACGCATTAGCATAGCAAAAGCCCATTTTCACATCTATTTAAAGCAGTATTTGGGTCTCCCCTGTGGAGAAACAAAAATCCGTTGTTTTTGTGTTTTTCCAAGCACCATGGAGAGACCTAAAACCAGTTGCATATAGTATCCCTAATCCTCACTCTAACAAAAAGTTTAAATAGATGGCCATTTTTATCATTTATCTTTATCACAATTACTGTATCTAACACAAAGGCCATTTCTGCCTGTATGATAATAATACAGATCCCGTTTGGAAATTGTGTAAGGTAAGGGACACCATCTAGAGCTCAGAACCTTACATTTTAACAATATTTCTGTAAAAGATGAATTAATACATTAAAAATGAGCATTTTAACATTATTTTAATTTTTTAACTATCTCAGAATAACAATTCTGTGCAAAACTTCTATTTAACCCTATTTTTAATTGCTAACTTCACATCCCATTTGTCAAATTAATGTGATGATAACATGTTTTTCAACAGAAATCACTTGGTAGTGAAGGTAGTGAACCTGTATAACTTTACATTTATGTATCCCAGGGGTCAGCAACCTTGGCCCTCCAGATGCTCTGTAACTACATTTTCCATGAGGTTCAGCCAACCTTATGAGTAGTGGAGCATCATGGGAGATTTAGTTCTAAAACATCTGTATTGCTAAGGTTGCCGACCCCTGATGTATCCAGTAAAAAAGTAAATTTGACCATGGATTCATTTAATCTCTTACAACTTGGTGCACAATGTTCCGAGATGTCATTTTTTTCTCTGTTTTGGAGTCTCATGGAATCAGATGGGTATTTATAAATCTGTAATCGGCAGCCATTATAGCTTCACCATCTTAACCCTATCACTACCAAATATTGTAGAGTATAACATAACATTTCTTTAAAACTTGAAATATTTAGTTAATACTAAACTAACAATACAAAGTTAGCATGAGTTAAGATAGCAATTCATATAGAGACTATTATTCTGAGATGTCAAAAAGATTCAAATTTGCTCTTCTTTAACCCCTTCGCTGCTGAGCCATTTCACCCCTGTGTGCGGAGCCAATTTTTACCGGTTTCGCTCATCATGCTTAAACGCAATTTGAAGTCACATTTTATTATATGACCCAGACAAATTATATATCGTTCTTTCCGGGAAACTCGGCAGATTCATAATATATCATTATTATATGTATACATCATGTCCTGCCTGAATATTATAGCAAATAATGTAATAAAATTAGAATTTTTAATCATCTACAGCATGAACAGTGTTTTTTTTTCACATTTTATCATCTGAGCCTCAGTGGTTATATTTTCTATAGGGTGCGCTTGTTAAAAAAATTAGAAATGGGGACTCGTTACATTTTTTGGGGGGAAATTACGTGATTTTTAGCAAACCCCCCATAGAAAAAATCGTTAGTGCAGCATCATTGTTCACATTCTTTTGGTGCCCCTTACCTATGAGGAGGGAGAGAGGTCTCCCCTCCCCTTCAGGCACCTTCCCTGCACTGGCAGGGGGGTGCCTGGAATAGATGTCATCGCGTTCTATTTGTGCAGTCAGGGTCCAGGAGGCAGGGCTGAAATCCAAGATGTCAGCCCACACTGAGAGGCTGCAGCGATCAGTCAGAATCCTGGCCGATTGCGGCTGCAATGGCAGGACGCGCTCAGCACATCCTCCGCAGCCAAGTTCCCCCATGGCTAGACGCGCTGAGCGCATCCACCGCAGCGAAGGGGTTAATTTCGTATTTACCTGTTACAGAAATATTGCTGGGTTGAAAGGTTCTTAGCTCTAGATGACATCCCTCTTCTTAAATATCTTAAATATGAGATGCAAAGTTAACGACTGCTTGACCTCTCGGCTGCTTTTGACACTGTTGACCACCCCCTCCTTCAACAGACCCTCAACTCTCTGGGTCTCGGTGACACTGCACTTGCTTGGGTTGACTCCTATTTATCCAACAGGTCCTTCTGTGTGTCCTTTGCTGGTAACTCCTCCTCTTCATTGCCTCTATCTGTTGGTGTACCTCAAGGCTCTGTCCTTGGTCCTCTGCTCTTTTCCATCTACACCTCCTCCCTGGGCAAAATCATCAACAGCTTTGGCTTTAATTACCACCTCTACGCTGATGACACTCAGATCTACCTCTCTACGCCTGATCTCTCTCCCCTGTCCTTTCAAAAGTCAGTGACTGTTTATCTGGCATCTCCTCCTGGATGGCCTCCCACCACCTAAAGATCAACATGTCAAAGACTGAACTCCTACTTATTCCTCCCTCCAATGCCTCCCCACCTCCTGACTTCTCTATCACGGTGGAGGGTATCACCATCTCCCCATCAAACCAAGTTTGCTGCCTTGGAGTTACACTTGACTCTGCTCTTTCCTTCATCCCCCACATCAAGTCTCTTTCCTCCTCCTGCCAATACCAACTGCGTAATATTTCCAGAATTCGGACATTTCTTACCGCTGTCACCATAAAACAACTCATACACGCCCTGGTAATCTCCCGACTCGACTATTGCAATAATCTCTTATCTGGCCTCCCTCTGTCCCGCCTCTCCCCCCTACAATCCATCCTGAACGCCTCCGCCAGGCTAATCCACCTCACCCGCCGCTCTGTCTCTGCCGCTCCTCTCTGTGAGTCCCTTCACTGGCTCCCCATCCACTGCAGAATTAAGTTCAAAATCCTTATCCTTACCTACAAAACCCTCACTAACTCAGCTCCCCACTACCTGTCCTCACTAATCACCAAATACACCCCAGCCCGCTCCCTAAGGTCAAACAGTGACCTTCGCCTAGCTTCTCCCCGCATCACCTCTTCCCATGATAGACTGCAGGATTTCTCACGCGCAGCCCCCACTCTCTGGAACGCTCTCCCTCGTACTGTCAGACTTTCCCCTAACTTCTCTTCCTTCAAAAGCTCCCTGAAAACATTCCTATTTAGGGAAGCCTACCACCCAACTCACTGACGCAACCATCAATCACTCTCACCTTACAGTCCTCTCCTCCTGTTTCCAACCCCAACCCTCTCAGATTGTGAGTTCCTACGGGAATAGGGCCCTCCTCTCCTCCTGTACTGTTTGTCAAATGTTGTTCAATGTATTGTAACCCTGTCTATACTGTGCTTATTGTACAGCGCTGCGGAATATGCTGGCGCTTTATAAATAAAGAATAATAATAATAATAATAATATAAGGTAAAATAGACATTTTGCGCAGAAATGTTGTTCTGAGATACTAAGGGTAAGGGGGTTATTCAGAGGTGCTCTGTCGTTCCCTGCACTTCACTACACTTAAAGGAATCAAATTTCTCCGCCCTGCGGTGAATTCAGCAATCACCGCTGGGTCCGCGAAATGCAGGGAATCGGCCGCCAAATGCAGCCGCCAACCCGCAGACTGCCGCCGCAAAACCGTTGCCTGCTGCAGCCAACCCGCTGAACATCCGCTGCAAACCCACCAAAGGGCAGCCAAACGCAGCTGATTGAGCCGACAAGCACAGTGCCGACCAGCTGCCAGAGGGGTAAAAAAAACCAAGAAACAATAAGATTGAAAGTGTCACAATTAAAACGCTGTTTGCAAAAAAACTACTGAATGAAAATGCCTGGAATTTACATATAAGGTCCTATGAATGATAATAAAAAGGTCTGTTACAGAAAAAATAAAAACCGTTTTCAAGAAAAAAAGTGGAAAAAACATTTGCCGAAAAAACCTAACATATGCTAAAAAAAACAATAAAAAAAGAGATTTTTGTTTACTACCGAATTAAAGTACTAAATGATTTATTAGATATTGAATAAAAACGGGAATATTTTTAACATTGAAGCCTATGGGCTTCGCCTGAATAAGACTGCCGAATGAAAACATCGACCAGCAGGGCAATTTGGCAACTTTTCACTGCTGTTCGGTGTTTATTTATTTATTTATTTATAAAGTATTTTACCAGGAAGGATACATTGAGATTTCTCTCATTTTCAAGTATGTCCTGGGTGTTTCTGAATAGATTAACCATTGCTTCTCTATGGGGGATTTCATTGACTTCGAACAGGCACAGTATTTGCAGCCAGTTCGCCAAAATTTGGTGAACTGTCTGCTCTATGAATGGCCCCAAAATATCACTGTATGGGGAAATTCCCTGTTCGGTGACATTTCGGGGCTAGATCAGCTCTCTCTGAATAACCCCTTTAAAAAATGTATATAATGTGAATTTGCTCAATTATAATTTTTTCATGTAGTCGTTTATCCTTCACAGAAGTATTGCTGAGATGAAAGGTTCTAAACTCTAGATATTGTTCTTTATTTTACACATGGAATCTGCATTATCAGCATACAGGCAGAAATGGTCTTTGTTTAAACAGTGGCAGTAAAGAGCTAACTTGAAAAGTAAATGTGACAAAGATAATAAAATGTTCAGATCTCCTGCTTATGGGGATTTGTATTGATCATTAGGGATGAGCCAAACACCCCTGTGTTCGGTTCGTATCCGAACAGCCAAACGGCCGAAATGTTCGAATACGAACTCAAACACAATGTAAACCTATGGGGCCCGAACACACAAAATGTGTTCGCAGTTCTCCTAAATGTACCGGCGGCTGCCGGTACATTTAGGAGACCTGTGGCTGCGGCCCCCAGCCCCCGTAATTCACATGTCCTGCAGCTGTCCCGGCCTCCTGTTCCCCGGTCCGTCAGCTCCTCCGATCCGTCTGGCCGCGGCTCCTCTCTGCCCCACATCTTCATGCTGAATGATCTGATTGGACAAAGTCCTGCGCCTGACCTGGACTTTGCCCAATCAGGGCTCTAATTCAATATTGAGCCCTGATTGGGCAAAGTCCAGGTCAGGCGCAGGACTTTGCCCAATCAGAGCTCAGCATGAAGATGAGCTTTAACCAAGCTCTGATTGGTTAAAGTCTTGCACCAACTTTAACCAATCAGAGTTTGGTTAAAGCTCTGCCCCATGCCTCATCTTCATGCTGAGCTCTGATTGGGCAAAGTCCTGCACCTGACCTGGACTTTGCCCAATCAGGGCTCAATATTGAATTAGAGCCCTGATTGGGCAAAGTCCAGGTCAGGTGCAGGACTTTGCCCAATCAGATCATTCAGCATGAAGACGTGGAGCAGAGAGGAGCCGCGGCCAGACGGATCGGAGGAGCTGACGGACCGGGGAACAGGAGACCGGGACAGCTGCAGGACATGTGAGATACGGGGCCGGGGGCCGCAGCCCGCAGCCACAGGTCTCCTAAATGTACCGGCAGCCGCCGGTACATTTAGGAGACCTGTGGACGCATTTTTTATTATGGAATGTCCGCGGTCAAACAAACCGCGAACATCCCATAATGTTCGGCGTTCGCTGAACACTCGAACGGCCGATGTTCAATTCGAACTCACGTTCGAATTGAACCGAACGCTCATCCCTATTGATCATAAACAGGGTTATTCAAAGAGCTCTGAATTGCTGGCGAAAGGTAAGCGAATGCTGAAATTCAGAGTTCGGTTACCTTTCCTGGCCATTCGGCTATCCAGAGAGCAGGCAGTTCGCCAAATGTTGGCGAATTGCCTGCACATACTGTACCTGTTCGGTGCCTGTTCAAGGGCCGTGAAATCCCCATAGAGAATCAATGCTTCGGCTATTCAGAGAACAAAAACCATCAGTGAAAAGTTGCTGAATTGCCCTGCTGTTCGGTGGTTTCATTCGACAGGTTTATTCAGGCGAATCCCATAGGCTTCAATGATAAAAATATTCCCATTTTAATTCAATATCTAGTATAAACCGTTGATTATAATATTCTGCAGTAAAAAGTCTCTTTATTTTTAGATTTCTTAGGATCTTTTAGGCATTTTCCGGGATTTTTTTGCAAACATTTTTCTTTTTTCTGTAACAGCCCTTTTTATTATCATTCATTGGATCTTATATGTAAATTTCAGACATTTTCGCTCTGTAGTTTCTTTGCAAGCAGAGTTTTACTTTTCAAACATTCAAGCGTACTGTTTTTTTTTTTCACTCTATTCGTCTGTGGTGTCGGCTTTTTCCGGCGGCTGCTTTGCGCTGTGATCAGCTCCTGCTCGGGTTTATCCGGCGTGTTCGGCGGGGTTAATCCAGATGTTTTTGCAGGTTTCGGTGTGCGTTCGCCCTGGTTTTGCGGTGAGTTTTCGGCGGGTTTGCGGCGACTTTTCCCTGCATTACTGCAGCCCTGTGGTGCTTGCTGAATACACTGCAGGGTCGCCAAAATGGGATCGCCAAATCGCACTGAATGGAAGAGAACAAAAAGTCACCGAGCGTGCGGTGACTTTTCGATTATCTTTGAACAGCCCTGAATGTGATTATTAGCAAAGAAGCTTCCAAAAAATACCAATAGAATTTAAAAATAATATAAGTGTTCAGCGTTCTCTCCACATTTCCTCTAGCTCCACAGCTTCTATTTTTGTCAGATGCCTCTTTAAACTGGAATAATGCAATGTAGCCCTTTGCCCAGTATCTGTTATATTGTGTCATCAAGTCACCCTTTATTATCTGTAACTAACTGCCTATGCAAGGAAATTTACTATGCTTTTTATTTTAACTATAACTTCTGATTACAACTAGACATGTGCACAGCACAAAATTTCGTTTTGAACTAATGCATTAGTACTAAAATGCAATTTATTTAGTTGCTAAAGAAATTCGTTTTCAGTTCTTTAGTATGAAAACTAATTTCATTCATCCGAAAACCAGTGGATACAATTACTATTGTAGTGGCTCCTCAGAGGGCTGAGATCGCTGCTTGGTATAGTATCTCTCACTCTCAGCACAATGTGGGCCATATTATATAGCTGGTGCTAACTTAACCAGAGCTGTTGTAAACTTCCCAGAGCTATTATAGTCTATGGAGGTTTTCAGTTACAACAGCTCTGGTTAAGTTAGCACCAACATTGTAATACTGCCCCGTGTCAGGCAAAGCTGTTACAGTAACTGACTGCTGCTCATCACAGCGCTCAGAGTTTCAGTAAAACTAGTAAATAATATGACGTTAGAACAATATTATTTCCTTGTTTTACTGAAACTCTGAGCGCTGTAATGAGCAGCAGTCAGTTACTGTAACAGCTGAGCCTGATACATTGTACTGAGAGATAATGTAACAAGCAGCCGATCTCAGCGCTCACAGCCACTGGATTTAAAGGGCTAAAAAAAAAAGGCTCCTCTCTGTATAATGTTTAGAACATCCTCCTGCATTAATTAATACCCCTCTCTGTATAATGTATACAACATCCACCTGCATTAATTAATACCCCTCTCTGTATAATGTATACAACATCCACCTGCATTAATTAATACCCCTCTCTGTATAATATATAGAACATCCTCCTGAATTAATGTCCCTCTCTGTATAGAACATCCTCCTGCATTGGCATGTGGAGGGTGCAGAACTTCGGATGTTGTGCTCTTCATTGTTGGTCTCCTTCACTCATCAATATAATATCACAAAAAGGACTGAAACTAAAATGTAGTGCATTTTATTTTAGTTTCTTTCGTTTTTTGTACTGAGCAGTTTCGTTTCTCTTGAGTCATACTAAAACTAAATTATCCCAAAATTCGGACTAAATCATTTTAGTACTAAAACGAATGCACATGTCTAATTACAACAGCAAGTAGCAGAAAACAATATATTCAGTTAAGGTTATTCTATATGTAAGTCCATATTTTCCCATTATTTGATGGTGAATACAGTGAAATTCTTCTACAAATTCCTTTTATTTTTCACGTATATTCAAAGAGAAATATATGTATTTACAGTCATGACCGAAATTGTTGGCACCCCAGACATTTTTCCAGAAAATCAAGTATTTCTCACAGAAAAGTATTGCAGTAAGACATGTTTTGCTATACACATGTTTATTCCCTTTGTGTGTATTGGAACAAAACAAAAAAAGGGAGGAAAAAAAGAAAATTGGACATAATGTCACACAAAACTCCAAAAATGGTCTGGACAAAATTCTTGGCACCCTTAAAAAAATATTTGGTTGCACACCCTTTGGAAAAAGATCGAGTATACTCGGGCTTCAAAGCACATGCCAGTTCCCCGATATCGAGTATACTCGATCTGACCTCATTCTGGAGGAACGCAAAGGAATTTAGCTACTGCAAATTAAATCTGTTTGCAGACGGGCTCCAGAATGTGCTCCCCCTAAATTTTATCACCTCATGTATTACAGCTGACGTAACAAACCAGTTTGGAATCCATTTTTCTTTTTGCAAGTAAAAATGAAGCCCAAATTGTATTGTGGAGATGCAGTAGTACTTTTTGACCAGCAGATGGCACCATCTGTCTGTCAAATGGTGCATATGGTTTGAAATTGTGCTTACATTTGTGGAAAACAATTGGTTAGTGAAGGGGTTAATTATGCTATTTTTTGACCATCCTGCCATTCCGTCCACGCCCAGAGAGATTAGCTACAGTGCCATGGGTTGCAAACTTCTTGATAATGTTGCGCACTGTGGACAAAGGCAAATCTAGATCTCTGGAGATGGACTTGTAACCTTGAGATTATTGATATTTTCCCACAATTTTGGTTCTCAATAGTGATGAGCCGAACACCCCCGTGTTTGGTTCGTATTCGAACTTGAACAATTTCAAAAGTTCTAGTTCGAACGCGAACACGAACTGAACTCAATGCAAGTCAATGGGACTCAAAAGTTTGATTTTTAGAGTGCCCTCCAAGAGGGCATATATGCAAGATATTTGCCATAAAAGGTGTATGTAAAAAAAATTTGTTTAAAGGAACAGTGAGTTTTCCATGAAATAAAGGTTAAGAATAAAAATGAAAAATTCCTTCAAATATCGGGCCTAGGAGGTCCCCATAACCTGCTCGTGAAGTGGCGGATTTGTAGGATGTATAAAAACATTTTAAAAAAAAATGACGTTTCAAATGACAGTAAATGTTTTTCCTTTAATCTATTCATAAACAACTGCTTGGGGCGGCAGCCTTTATGAAAAGAGGAGACGTTTTAGGACACGCAGAACAAGTTTAGTGATTTTTTTGGGCTAAATTATGGTGAAACTTATGCAGGCTTTGGATGAAAGTAACAATAGGTGCTTTAAAATTGGGCCTTTAGTGTCGGCAACAGTACCGTCACACCGTAACCCCTCTGTGGTATTGTGGAAGAGTGCAGGGTTGGACCCTGCGGTCAAATATTAAAATGATATGAATCTGGTATAGGAGTCAGTGCACCCAAATATTTTGCCTTTGGTGGCAGCAAGTGCCTTCACACCGTAACCCCTCTGTGGTATTGTGGCAGAGTGCAGTGGTGGAGGTTTTGGTAATGCAGAAGAGATCCCCGATCTATTCAGTTTCATCAGCAGCTATAACAAAACTGGGTCAGCAATGTTTAGGCACTTGTACTGCGCTACTGTATATGGTGAGAATAGGCGCACACCAGTAGCAACAGGAAGCAAACAGAACAGGCAGGGAATACACAGAGAGAATAGTCAAATGGCAGGCAAAGTCAGCAACAGATCGGGTCCTCAGAACAAGCAGGGTCAGTAACAAGTATACAAACTGATTCGGTAAGCTAGCGATGCGGGAATAAAGGCTGAGACACACTGAGCGTGTAGCGACGCACAGCGTAGCGAAGAGAAGCAAACATTTTGCAGGCTTGATTTCACTCCACTCCGCCTCGCAGCGTGTCTACACTGCATTATGTTTGCTTCTCACCGCACTGGACAGGAATCCACTAACTAAATTAAAATGTACACACAAAACCGTTTTATTTTCACAAAGCACATGTTATATAGGCAAAACAAAGTTTCTACTGAATAAAATACATCAAAAATTACTGATAATTTAATAGGAATAGTATAAAAATATAAAAAAATGGTAACCCCTGATCATATATATTATAGGGACACGGAGCGCTGTGTATAGAGTAGGGATGCATTGATACCACCAGGGCCGGCGCTAGTGTAAGGCGGCACAGACGGCCGCCTTACTGTCCTGGCTTGCTGTCAGTGTGAGGGGCGGAAAAATTCTGTTTTTAAAAGACATCGACCAGGGGCCCAGCTGCGCACTCTCAAATCGATGCAGTGTGCCTGCCTCAGTCCCACATTCTAAACATGAGCAGGCACACTGCATAATTTGGCACCGCCCTCCTCATGTGACAGGCATAGCCAGGGCACGCAGCAGCACAAAGGCCGGAAGGACAATCCCCAAAGTTTAGGGTGCGGCCCTGCAGCAGAGTAAGCCTGCGTGCTTCCACTGTAGTGTGAAGGAGGACTGAACAGAGAGGCCGAGAGAAGATTTTTAAAAGGTTTGAATAAAATGAGGGAGGGGAGGGGGGTGTGTGTGTAATGTTCTGCTCGGGTGGGTGTAATGTTCTGCTCGGGGGGTGTAATGTTCTGCTGGGGATGTAATGTACTGCTGGTGGTGTGTGTGTGTGTAATGTTCTGCTAGGGGTGTGTGTGTGTAATGTTCTGCTGGGGTGTGTGTGTAATGTGCTGCTGGGGTTTGTGTAATGTTCTGCTGGGTGTGTGTGTGTGTAATGTTCTGCTGGGGGGTTTGAGTAAACTGATATCGGTACATTACTGTGAGGTTTATTGCTGTGGAGCTCTGTCATACGCTCATACACCCCGCACATTACTGTGAGTTTTATTGCTGTGGAACTCTGTCATACGCTATATGAAATGAATTTAAGGGGGGAGGGGGTGAATGTAATTAAAAGGGGAAAATGAATTAAGGGGGAGTGAATTGAATTAGAGGACGAGGACCCTGCTGCCAGTCTGCTTCTGGAGACCTGGAGTCAGAAAGTGGACCACAGCAACAGAGTGAGAGTGGTAGGTAGCAGGATCACAGGGAAACACTGGGAGTGGCAGGCAGTTTGAAATATGTGGGTATATTGACACAGCAAGACCAGGGGGCACCACCAGGCCACATTGCAAATTTGTGCAGTGCCTGGTGACCCTCCTATTATTATTATTATTATTATTCTTTATTTATAAAGCGCCAGCATATGCCACATTGTCAAAAGAGGGGACCACACACTCTGTAGATTGGCCCTGTGGCACAGGAGGGGCACCAGGCACAGCATAGATTGGCAATGCGTGAGGACACCAAACACTCCCGATTGGCATGGCATGGATTGGGTGGAGGGGGGCACCAAAACGCAACTTTGCCTGAGTAAACAAAAATGCTTGCACCGGCCCTGGATACCACACACAGACATATACGTATATATCAACACGCAGACCTATATATACGTATATATGAACACGCAGATAAATATATACACCCACCCACAGACCTCAGACCATATATACACATACGCACATGGGAGGGTGGCATGTGGACAATCTCAACTAAATGCGCCCCCCCCCCATTTAGCTGATCCCTCCAGAAGAAATGTTGAACCCGACAGGGCAGAGAATATATATATTATTCTCTGCTCTATCGGGTTCAACATTTCTTCTGGAGGGATCAGCCAAATGGGGGGGGGGCAATTAGTTGCCAAAATGTGTGTGTAATACAATTCTGGATATATATATTTATAAGAATATAGATATATATCTTATCTATATATAATATAATATATATATATAATATATCATACCTGCCCTTACCTTCCCTACAAATTTGCTAAAAATAAACACAAAGAAAAACACAGCCTGAGACCCCGCGCAGCCCACATGCCACCCCCTCTACCTGGCTGAATGTTTCTAATATATATAATTAAATATATTCAGCCAGGTAGAAAAAGGAAAATAAAAAAGTTTTATTTTCTGTTCCCGGGGACATTTAAAAATGTCCTCTGATTTTTTTTAGAAATGTGTCGCCTTACCTTAGCCTGGTGGTCAGTGGGGGCTCCCTGGAACCTGGTTGTGGGGCTGGGGGGTCTGCCGTGGCCGCAGTGGCTCCCTCCCTGCGCTGCCTGTCTCTGCCACATGCACCCGGGTGGCTAGCCCGCACAGTCGCAGCTCTATCATCCGGCGGCCGCATGCTCCTCAAGGGGTCCTCGGGAGGCCCCTGCAGGCTGCCCTCTACAGTGCCTGATTAGAGGGCTGTGTCTGCCTGATGTTTTAGTAACAAGAATGTTTTATCCCATAGGCTTCAATGTTAAAAATTTTCCCGTTTTAATTCAATATCTAATAAACCATTGCTTATAATATTCTGCAGTAAAGAGTCTCTTTATTTCTAGATTTTTTTACTATTTTTTAAGCATTTTTTATACATTTTTCAAAATGTCTTTTTTTTTTAACCGAACACGCGGAAATGTTTGAAGTTCGCGAACTGTCGAACGGCCAATGTTCGATGCGAACTCCGAACATATAGCACCGAACAGCTCATCCCTAGTTCTCAAGCCCTCAGACAGTTCTCTTCTCCTCTTTCTGTTGTCCATGCTTAGTGTGGCACACACAATGCAAAGACTAACAGGGTTATTCAGAGAGCGTGAAAAGCAGGAGAATGACTGGAGAATGAAAAATTCTAGGTCAAAATAGCCGATTTGGAAAGTGAGATGAAAGGGAGAGTTTTTCTGGTTTGGCTATTTTGACCTAGAATTTTTCATTCTCCAGTCATTCTCCTGCTTTTCACGCTCTCTGAATAACCCTGTAAGTGAACTTCTCTCCTTTTTATCTGCTTTCAGGTGTGATTTCTATATTGCCCACACCTGTTACTTGCCCCAGGTGAGTTTACAGGAGCATCACATGCTTGAAACAATCTTATTTATCCACAGTTTTGAAAGGGTGCCAAGAATTTTGTCCAGCCCATTTTTGGAGTTTTGTGTGACATTATGTCCAATTAGCTTTTTTCCTCCTTTGTTTTGTTTTGTTCCAATACACACAAAGGGAATAAACATGTGCATAGCAAAACTGAAATACTTTTCTGTGAGAAATACTTGATTTTCTGGAAAAATGTCTGTGGTGCCAACAATTTCGGCCATGACTGTATATGCATATCATTGATATTTAAGTTTATAAAATGTCAATGTCAACCATAGTAACTAAACAAGAAAAATAGCATAATTAACCCCTTCACTAACCAGTTGTTTTCCACAAATGTAAGCACAATTTCAAACCATATGCACCATTTGACAGACAGATGGTGCCATCTGCTGGTCAAAAAGTACTACTGCATCTCCACAATACAATTTGGGCTTCATTTTTACTTGCAAAAAGAAAAATGGATTCCAAACTGGTTTGTTACGTCAGCTGTAATACATGAGGTGATAAAACTTAGGGGGAGCACATTCTGGAGTCCGTTTGCAAACAGATTTAATTTGCAGTAGCTAAATTCCTTTGCGTTCCTCCAGAATTAGGTCAGATCGAGTATACTCGATATCGGGGAACTGGCATGTGCTTTGAAGCCCGAGTATACTCGATCTTGACAGTGAAGTGCCTATCTAGTTCCTTTTTTTTGTTTTTACGTATCATTTACATCTAGTTTCAGAGTTTCTTCAACTCTTTCATTGTATTTTTAATCATGCCCGTCAGGGTGGCACCTGGCGTGTGCCATGGTGAGACTCGAGTTCAGGGGGTCTGAGCCCAGTGTGCAGGGATGCACAGATGGTACCTTTGGTTAGGTAGATACTTGGAGATCCAAGGTGTAGTACAAGGGGGTACTCCAGAGAATGGTCAGTGGGAGATCTGTGGTCAAGGGGCTGGTACAGGACAGTAGTCGGTGGGCAAGCAGGGTCTGCTACACGGTAGATCAGGAGAAACACAGCAGTAGGTCAGAATAGTAACAGAGTAATACTTGCAATGCAAAGCCATATTAGATAGAGGGTGTGGACTTCTATTGCAGGCAGGAGGGTGTGTTGTGTTTGCTTAACTGTGGATGTGCTGGATACTAATGCTGACCATGAGGCCAGCACTTTTCACATAACTGTGAAATGCCTTTGTTTCTTGTATTTCCTTGCTTTGTAGAATAAACTCCCTGCCAGTTTATGAAGAAGTAGACCTTGCGTAGGGTTGTTTAACTCCAAAAAGAGCTTACTTGCGCTTCCACCAAGAGGCTTTATTACAAAGGCATATTCTTACTGTCCAGAATACACAATGCTGTTGATTCATCCAGTACGCGGCCTTCCTTACGACTACCAGGAGGATGCTTCCACCTCTAGACCCTCAACCCATACCTATGTACCCATTGTGTTAGATTTATTTTAAGTGTGGTTACGACAGAAGAAAAAAAGCTATAGAATAAAAGACCATTAATAACTTATACCTTGGAATTCCTCCTGTGCCAGAATCTTTTGCTTGTACTGTATATACAGTTACATCCTCTATCAAACCTTGTTCATTTTCTTTGAAAACTGAGATGAATTGTTGCGTTTCTTTTTCTTCTTTGGTCAGCAGCAGGGACGTATGATTTATTTAAAAGAGAAAGCATTGCTTCGTAAAGAAAAATCAAGTGTAGATGGGTTTGGATGGGAACAGGCTCAAAAAGTGTATGAAAGCCGCTTTGTATCAAAAAAACTGTTCTTGTCGAGGTTGGGGGAAAGACTTTGATTCGGCCCAACTAGACGGGTCTCTCTTTATCCCTTTGTGTCGGTGGATTTTGCCAGAGAGAAAAAAAAAAAAAGAATGTCCACAAAATGCTTAATGGATTATAATTCAAAGCAGGGCAAAATGATGGATGAATCTTTTCAGAGGTATGGAAAGGTGCCTTTGAATGGATGTAGCAGCTGAGAGTGTATTTGCATTAATGATGCAGGTTTTGGAAAAAGCAATCAATGGAAGCACAAAAGAATGCCTGAAATAAATCATACAAAAGTATCGGGACTCCTACACTTATACATAATTAATACGGGATCTGAGATGGTCAGAAATGAGCATGTAATCATTATTCACCATTCTTTATTGCTTAAATTAGCTGTATTTCAGAACTTTTTTGCGGGCTTCCATAATGTAGGAGAACGTCTCGTCGACGTCCTTTATCTAACTGTATGTTAAAATGTCCTACGCGTACACACGGGTGGGGGAGATGTATTAAAAGGTCACCAAGAACACACTGCACAATGAGGAAAATATGTTTTCCTGGTCGACTATCAGATTGTACATTACAGGAAGAAAATGTTCAGGCTCACTGAATGTTTCCATAGAAGAACATTTGCACTGCAGGTGTTTATTACAGGAGTCCCTAGCGGTCATGGATTTTTTTTTGTGTTACTTGTTACATGGAGATAACGAGTGATTTTCTCGCGATAATAAATTTGTATTCTCAAACTAACAAGAGTAAAAAAAAAAATCCGGACGAGGTTGAAAACACCGCCTTCTGTCATTTTTCAAACCTTTTTTGGGAATAAAATTGGTTTGAAGTCAAATTCTTAAACATTTGGTTCTGTTTGAAATTCTCAGAATGCTCATAAATTACAGTGTTTTTTAGGGTTAGAAGTAGGGTTAGGGTTAGAGCTAGGGATTGAAATTAGGGTTAGTGTTAGGTTCTGAAATTTCTAACACTAGCCCTAGCCCTAACCCTTAACACTAAACTTAACTCTAGCCCTATCTATCTATCCATCCATCCAATATCTATCTATCCATCCCATATCTATCTATCTATCTATCTAATCTATCCATCCCATATCTATCTATCTATCTAATCTATCCATCCCATATCTATCTATCTATCTATCTATCCATCCATCCAATATCTATCTATCCATCCCATATCTATCTATCTATCCATCCCATATCTATCTATATATCTATCTATCTAATCTATCCATCCCATATCTATCTATCTAATCTATCTAATCTATCCATACCATATCTATCTATCTAATCTATCCATCCCATATCTATCCATCCCGTATACATATACAGTATCTATCTATCTATCTATCTATCTATCTATCTATCCAACCCATGAAGGGTTTCAGTTCAGACTAAGCGGGTGGAGCCGGGGGGATGGGTAATGTCAGAACAGTGGAGGCATGTAATGTAAAGTCGCATTCAGCATGTGTGGGTAGAGACAACATTAAATGTATGCTTGCTAATGCAAGGAGCCTCAATAACAAGATGGGGGAACTAGAGGCAATAGCATACACTAAACAATACGACATAATAGGAATAACAGAAACGTGGTGGGATGTAACGCATGACTGGGCTGTAAACTTAAATGGTTATGCATTGTTTAGAAGGGATAGGAAACATAAGAAAGGGGGTGGAGTATGTTTATATGTAAATCAGGATTTAAAGCCAAATTTTACACAACCGGAAAGCGATGAGGGAAATGTGGAATCCTTATGGGTAAATATTTCTTTGGGGAATAAACAGGGAAGTCAATTATTGGTTGGCATATGCTATAAACCACCTAATATAGATAATGATGAGGAAGAACAACTGTTAGAGCAAATTAGGAAGGCTGAACATCGTGGTAGCACTTTAATTATTGGATATTTTAATTACCTGGACATTAATTGGGATAGTGGGAGTAGTAATTCAGCGAAGGGAATCCGGTTTCTGAACATTTTAAATGATACCTTCATGACACAACTGGTAGAAACACCAATTAGAGAGGATAACTGTCTGGACTTGGTTATATAACAAATAATGTGGATCTTTTCTCAAATATTAATGCAAGGGAACAGTTGGGAAACAGTGACCATAATATGGTGTCTTTTGAAATAAATAAAAAAAAAACACATTCATAGGGAGCATGCTAAAACATATAATTTTAAAAAGGCCAACTTTATTAAAGTAAAGGAAGCTCTCAATGTCATTGACTGGCAGAAACTCTTTCATGGGAAAAACACTGAGGATAAGTGGAATATCTTTAAACTAACACTAGAAAAGTACACATCACAATATATTCCACTGGTTAATAAATATAAAAGAAACAGACTGAAACCAATGTGGCTTAGTAGGAAGGTAACTAAGGAAATTAAAAATAAAAAGAAGGCATTTAAAGCTTTTAAATTTGATAAATCTGAGGCATTCTATAAAGCATATAGAGCAGCCAATAAAGCATGTAAAAAAGCGATTAGATGGGCTAAACTAGAAAATGAAAAAGAAATAGCCAAAGAGAGCAAGACCAACCCTAAAAGATTCTTTAGGTACATAAATTCTAAAAAACCCAAGAGTGAAAATGTAGGTTCACTAAAATCTGAGTCAGGGTCATTGTTAACTGAAGATCGAGATAAGGCAGAAATTTTGAATGATTATTTTTCTTCAGTATTTATCAAAGAGAAACCTATAACAGGAGACATGAAATTCATTAATAAAAACGTACTAATACAAAGTGACTGGTTGACTCAGGACAAGGTTTTGCAGCAATTAAACAATGTGAATGTGAATAAAGCCCCAGGGCCAGATGGAATTCACTCGCGAGTACGGAGGGAGCTATGTGATGAAATATGTAAACCTCTGTTCTTAATTTTTCAAGATTCTTATCTTTCAGGAATCGTACCAGAGGATTGGAGAAAATCTGACATGGTTGCTATATTTAAGAAAGGTTTAAAATTTGTGCCTGGGAATTATAGACCTGTGAGCTTAACATCGGTGGCTGGGAAAGTATTTGAGGGGTTAATAAGGGATAATATTCAGGAATTATTGGGAGGTATAATGTAATTGGCAAAAATCAGCATGATTTCATGAAACACAGATAATGTCAGATTCACCTAGTTACGTTCTAGGAGGAAGTAAGTAGAAGTATAGATCAGGGGGTCGCAGTGGATGTGATTTACTTGGATTTTGCCAAAGCTTTCGACACAGGTCCACACAAAAGGTTACTATTTATATTAAGAAAAATTGGTCTAGATGAAAATACTTGTTCTTCGATAGAAAACTGGATAAAAGATAGGGTACAGAGAGTGGTCATAAATGGTACATTTTCAAGATGGACATCAGTGGTAAGCAGTGTCCCTCAGGGGTCTGTTATAGGACCAATACTATTCAATTTATTTATAAATGACCTTGAGATAGGCATTGAAAGCCATGTATCAGTGTTTGCAGATGACACAAAACTAGGAAAAGTAATACAATGTGAGCAGGATGTTACTTCGCTGCAGAGGGATTTAGATGGATTGGGGGACTGGGCACTTAAATGGCAGATGAAATTTAATGTTGATAAATGCAAAGTTATGCACTTTGGAGTGAAGAACACACCTAAATGGTACGGAGTTAGGGAAATCCAAACAGGAGAAGGATTTGGGAATAATCATAGACTTCAAACTAAGAAACAATGTGCAATGTCAAACAGCAGCCGCCAAGGCCAGCAAAGTATTGGCATGCATTAAAAGGGGAGTTCACTCTCGGGATGAAAACATATTTTGCCTCTGTATAAATCAATGGTCAGACCGCACCTTGAATATGCCGTGCAATTTTGGGCACCTGTCTTAAAAAAGGATATTTTAGTGCTAGAAAAAGTGCAGAGACGGGCAACTAAATTAATAAGGGGAATGGACGGGTTAAGTTATGAGGAAAGACTAACAAGCTTAAACCTGTTTAGTTTAGAGAAACGGCGCCTTAGAGGGGATCTGATAACCTTAAATAAATATATACGGGGCCATTATCAACCATTGTCTGATAACCTATTCATTAACAGGACTATACACAGGACACGAGGTCATCCATTTAGACTGGAAGAAAGAAAATTCGGGGTTGCCCATTGGTTTTAGCTTTCATTATTGCCTCAGGATTTCCTATATTAGTAATCATTTTTGCAGGCACATTTGTTTCTGTTTTGCATTTTTTTATTTTGCATTTTTTATTTTATTTTGTAATTTCCCTTTTTTTTTTTTTTTTTCCTCCTCACATTTTTATCATTTTGATGCACTTTTTTCGTTTATAGGACTGATTTTATTATTTTTTTGGATTTTCTTTGCCTTTATGGCGGTAGGATCTTAAGAGGTGATCGAAGAACAGCGATCTATATATGTAGTGTGTTAATTTTATATATTAACACTGCCAGTTTTGTGTATTTTAAACTTGAAGAGGGCGGGCCTTTTGAGTTGCCAGCTCATTCAATAATGATCTGTTTAAATACACCGGATGATCAACGCTAAAATGGATTAGCTATATCCACTCTTTTTTTAAATTTTATGTTCAGATGACGTTAAGTTCTAGGGAGAAGCTTTGGATCTGCATATGTACTTTGTTTATTGACTTTTATCAACACATTTATATGTTTAATTGTATGTATTCTAATTTGGAAGTGGGCGGGTTACTTGGGCTGCTGGCTCATTTACTAAATGTCTTTGAGTATATAATGAACCCCTTTTTTGAAATGTACCCTTGTTTGTCTGTTTTACCACTGAAGAAGCGCTGTAAAGCGCGAAACGCGTCTGGTTCCTGAAGGGGTTAACTGGCCGCTTGACCCTTTGGTGGGATGGACACTCGGTAGAAGAAGAACTCGTCCAGTGCTGGGAGAGAGAATGGACCAGAAAGAACACACAGACAACGGATGTTCAGTTGGTATAGCCTCTCTGCTTTAATGAACTCAAAACACTAGCTTTTATATTGTAAAAACCACTTACGCAAGTGGAAAAGCAATATGCGTCATACATCCTGCAACATAAACAAAATACCACATTAATCAGTCGTGACACACTGAGGCGGAGGTAACATATCTCTTGCGGCATAAACAAATTATTGTTGGTTACATTTCACACGTAAGCAGCGCTTGCAGAAGTTCTGAGAAATGCACATTCCTAACAAGTTATCTAAAGTTCATATTATGGTTTCTAAAAACTGTACGGACACATTGACCACATTCCTTTCTATGTGTTGTGGTTAAGCTGATTACTGCCTTTGCATACAAGGACATAGTTTGCAAGGACGTGAGCTGTTTGCAAAGATAATAAAAGATGCACGACCTTCTACAGAGATACAGCCGCGGGCCGCATTCCTAAACTACAGCAATATATTATTTAGATACATAAGGGCTTCTGGATGTTCAATCGTGTAGGGAAATCAGGGGTGAAATCCCTTCAATCCCCTCTTTTCCTCATATGTTAAATAAGAACATATGATGAACCTAGCGAGATGGTGACATATGGGATTTCACCAGGAAACCTCACATATGTCAGGTGGAGCACATCGGAATAGTGGGAAATATCATTTGCGGAAGAGGTAACACGCAAATGCATCTACTCCGGATACTCCGGCCCCTCTTTTTATTGCATCTCACTAGATTGTTTCCCTGTTGTTGGAGAGGTTGCGTATGTGTCTGCGGAGGGCAACATAATCGTCATATTGGTGAGGGTCAGCGTAGGGGTGAAAAAAAGAGCCAAAAGAAGGTATATGATAATAGTTTCCACCCAACCAGTGGATGACTGGTGAGGCTGGTTGGCATGGGGTGTTTCATCATCCTGTCTAGGGGTATGGGCCGTAGTTGGTGGTTCTGTATCTTCGGAGGCCTCGATACTCTCCCTTTGTCCCATCATGGCGTAGGAGGTCGGGACCTTTAGGTCCCCGTTATCGGGTGCTGGGGTGTCCGCTAGTACCTCTCTTGTGCTGTCGTGGGCTTGACTCCCCTTTGCTTTGTCTTTGTCTTTGCCTTGACGGAACCAGTTTGGCGCGGGAGGCGTGGATCCAAGTAGGGCTGGCCTCCGTGAGAATGGCGGTCCTGGTGATGGCAACAATAGTGGTGGGAGGTCCGTAGGCGAAATCCTCGGGACGTTTCCCCTTCTGTAGGTGCTTGAGGAGGACCCGGTCCCCCTCCTGGAAAGGATGGGTTGGTGTACCTGGGAGGGAAGGAGATCTGAACGTAACTTCGTCTCTGGTGGATTCTAAAGAAGTAATCAACTGCCTGACATACTCATCCCTAACCTGCTGGAGGTCCCCGAGGTCAGTGAGTACCTGATGACGGGCCCAGGGGCTGGGGAACGGTCTACCCATTAGGATCTCAAATGGAGAAAACCCAGTATTCCGATTGACGGACATACGGATTTCCTCCAAAACTATCAGGAGGACAGACTTCCAGTGATGAAAGGCGCCCCCCGTAGCTTTCCGCAGGCGGTCTTTGATGGTACGGTTCATGTGCTCGACGAGGCCGGAACTTTGGGGGTGCCATGGGATATGATACTTCTAGTCCACCTGAAGGGCCTTATAAAGGCTCTTTGCCAATCTGGAGGTAAATGCGGGGCCTCTGTCAGAATTGAGCTGGAGAGGAATCCCCCACCGGGGAATTATTTCTCGAGTCAAAATACGAACCACTGTCTTAGCATCCTCTGCCCTAGTGGGATATACTTCTGGCCAACGGGAGAACATATCTACCAGAACAAGTGCGTATTCTTGAGCTTTACCGGCAACCCTGGGAATATGTGTGAAATCAATTTGCAGATGTGTGAAAGGAGTTGTGGGGTACTCTAGATGCTGATGCGGGATTCGGTGAGGGTTGTTGGGATGGATGCGGAGACAAGTGAGACAGCGGGAAACATAATCCTTCGTGAGGGCTAGAAGATCAGTGATATAAAAATGAGACTCTAGCAACCGTTTGGTACTTTTGATGCTGTGGTGGCTGGCGCCGTGAAATTGATCAATGAAAAGTGTGGCACTGGATTGGGTTATGCATACTTTACCGTTCTTGGTAATCAAACCAGAAGTGAGATTCTTTTGCAGGGTGGGATAGCACCAGTCTTTTAACTCTGTGTCCGTGGCGTACCGCTGTAGCTCAGAGAAGAGAAACCCATTAGCAATAGAAGGGGGTTTAACATGGGAAGGTGTAGGTGGCTGTTGCCGGTGGAGGCCGCACGTTTAGCAGCCATGTCAGCTAAATGATTCCCTAGGGAGACAGCGTCATTCCTACACGTGTGTGCTCTACAGTGCAGAACAGCGAGGGCAGAGGGGAGCCTGAGGGCGTGTAGGAGGTCATCTACAAGGGAGGAGTGTGATATGGGTTTACCATCCGCTGCAACATAACCTCGTTTCTGCCAGGTCTTGCCATGGTCATGGACAACGCCGAAGGCGTATTTAGAATCAGTGTAGATAGTACCGGGCATACCTGTGTACAGAATGCAAGCGCGTGTGAGAGCAATGAGCTCGGCAGCTTGTGCAGAGCGGTAGGGGATAGGTTCTGCCTCGTGGAGAATATTAGGCAGGGAGACAACGGCATATCCAGCATGATAGGTAGTATCAGTAGGGCGCATGCATGAACCGTCTACAAAAACTACATTGGCTTCAGGAATAGGGGTGGTGCTCATGTCTGGGCGGGGGGATGTGTCCGAGTCAATGGTGAGAAGACAGTCATGTTCTGGTGGGGTATTGTCATCAGTGCCCTTAAGTCCCAGGAGAGCGTTGAGGATAGTGGAGGGGCCAACAATGGAGATACTATACTCGATATGTAGGGCTGGGTTGCTTAGGAGAGTTACTTCATAGCCTGAGAGTCTTTGTGATGTCATATGTTGGGTGTGTATACCTTTGAGGAGGGTTAGTACGTCATGGGAGGTGTGTAAGGGGTTTCATGACCTAAAGTGAACTGAGTAGCCATTTGCACCGCCATCGAGCTAGCTGCCAGGGAGCGTAGGCAAGAGGGCATACCTTGGACTGGAGTTGGCATAACTTTAGAGAAAAAGGCTACGGGACGCAAGCGGCCCCCATGTTCCTGGGTGAGAACGCCGGCCATGGTTTTACAGTTGTCCCTTGCAAACAAATAAAATGGTAACATGTACTCAGGGAGCCCCAAGGCTGGACTGGACATAAGAGCGTTCTTTAAGAGCATTATATGCGTTTGTCATCTCAGGGGTCCAGGTGAGCTTGCCTGGATTCCCCACAGTGTGTTGTCTCGGGATGTTATCATAGTAGGAGCAGTCAGGTATCCATTGTCTACAGTAGTTTATCATTCCCAGGAAAGATAGCATTTCTTTTCGGGTACTTGGGGTGACCAGGCCCATGACAGACTGGATCCTTTTGTGACTGATGCTCCTTTCCCCCTGCCGTAAAACAAAACCTAGGTATTCAACCTGTGTTTGACACCATTGTAATTTTTCAAGTGAGACCTTATGACCACAATCTTGTAACCATTGTAGGAGTGACAGTCCGTCAGCCTTGGCGGCTTCGCCTGATGGACTACAGAGGAGGAGATCATCCGCGTACTGTAGCAGGACTGAACCTTGGCTGGGGTGCCACGATTTCAGGGTGGTCTGAAGCACACGATGGCAAAGACCACTGGGGCATCAATATACCCCTGAGGGAGGCGCTTCCGTGTATACTGACAACCCTCAAAAGAAAAAGCAAATAGTAGTGCCGTGTCAGGGTCCACAGGAATGCTAAAAAATGCGTTCTTTAGGTCGATGACTGTGAAATGACTGTGTGTTGCGGGAATAGAGGAAAGAAGCGTTGTAACGTCAGGGACTATAGGAGCAATGGGTATGATTAGTGAGTTTATGGCACGGAGGTCTTGAACAAACCTAACCGACCCATCGGGTTTGCGGACAGGGTTGATGGGAGTGGAAAAGGGGGAAACAACCTCTTCCAGGATACCGTCTGTCAGAAACTGTTGCAGCATAGGTCTGATACCCTCAATCTTTTCTTGGGACAACGGGTACTGTTTTTGGTATACGGGGTCAACATTCTTATACACTCGGGCCTTATAAGGGGTGCATGGTATCATTCCAGTGTCGAAAGGACCTTGTGACCATAGGGAGGTGAACTCCTTTCAACTCAGATGGAGCAGTGGCTGGGGTTAGGTAGAAATGACATGTTCTGCATAGAGTGGGTATCACCGAGCTTTCAATGTGGATGCCGTCTGGTGTGTTATGTATGGACAATTGTAAAAGAGCCAGTAGATCCCTCCCCAGTAGACTAACAGGGCAATCTTTGATAATTGTAAAACAATGTTGTAACAAGGTTGTGCCGTCATCGGAGGTTAAAGGGAGAGGAACAGTGGTGTATGTAGGTGTGGATACGCCATTGATACCCGTGGAAGGTTCTGACTCAGAAAGGGGACCAGTGTAGTGACAAGCCTCCAGAGTACTGGTGGTCGCACCTGTATCTACCAGAAATGGGATTGGTCTGCCACGTATATACAGAGTAATCATTGGGTCATCTCGCCATTTACCAGTGTGTTGGGGTTAGAAGCCATTGTTCTCCTCCTAATTGCATATACTGTTTATCCCAATCTGGATCCCCTTCGTAATATGGAAATGCTTCTGAGTCTCCAAGACAGAGACCTTTCACCATATCCATATGGAACGGACTATTGTCTCCTTCTCGTGGGAAGGGATCACAACTCCCTACCGCCTCTGTCCATCCCGCCATGTTATCTACCCATGGATCGACCAGGTATCTATCTGTGCCCCCTACTCTAATTACATAATCCTTGCATGGTTCTCCTGTCTCTGGGGGTGGATATTCTTCATAACTGTTTGTATAACTGTTTTTTATTCCCCACATTCTTATACTCTATACAATCCAGTTTTAAACAGACAAAATATAACAACAGTCAGGGAATGTTCGTCTTACCATCTACTAATTCACCTGAGTATACCATACACTTATACTTTAAATCATAGACAAACAAATAAAACAATAAATCACGAGGTTCCACACCGCGCGTCCTCCCAAATATAACAATCTCTTTGTCTTTGGTAAAGGTAGTCCCAGACCTCCCTTTTATCTTTAGAACTTTAGAACTTTAGTGTTAACCCCGAGTTCGTTTTATCTCACAGCGGTCTCTGTCACATACCGGAGTACATATGGTACTTACCCGGTTAAATGAGCAGAGCCTGTCGGAGATCTCAGCAGTGCCTCCAAATTGAAGGGGTTAACTGGCCGCTTGACCCTTTGGTGGGATGGACACTCGGTAGAAGAAGAACTCGTCCAGCGCTGGGAGAGAGAATGGACCAGAAAGAACACACAGACAACGGATGTTCAGTTGGTATAGCCTCTCTGCTTTAATGAACTCAAAACACTAGCTTTTATATTGTAAAAACCACTTACGCAAGTGGAAAAGCAATATGCGTCATACATCCTGCAACATAAACAAAATACCACATTAATCAGTCGTGACACACTGAGGCGGAGGTAACATATCTCTTGCGGCTGTCAGGTACTCTACCGGGGTGGTACAGAAAATGCAGGATTCTGAGCCCAGGATGCGGTGATGCCAAAACAAGGGGTCTGCGGTGAGGGGCGAGGTTGCTGCTGGAGGCAGCAAAAACAAATAAACTTGATGTAGGGGAAATCAGGAAACAGACTGGGACAGCAGGGTCTTGCATACACAGGATACCGGAGGGTCTGGAAACACACACGAAGGGTTGGTAGCACGGCAGGGTTTGGTTTTCAGGAAACCACAAGAAAGCCACAACATAGGTTCTCTCTTGCTGAGAGCAGATACAACTAATGTTTAAGCAGGGAACAGAAGGGGTGTGGCACTTTTATTAACAGAGAGGTCAGATGACCTGGAGTGTGTGAGTGTGTGTTTTGGTGCATTAACTATTTAGCTGCTGGAACACAGTGCTGGAAACAGGAATGACACGAAGTGCAGGATTTGGAAGGGTGCTGCCCTGCATGGATCAGGATCCTTACATAATCCCCCTTTTAAGGAGTGACCTCTGGGCGCTCAAGAATTGGCACTGCCAGCTTGGGCACGGGTCTTCCTTTGCCGTCTCCTTGATTTAGTTTTGGTGGTTTTCTGGTTCTGTGCCAGGTATACCAGCGAACTTGATCTTTCTTCCCCAGATGATTCTTGATTGCTTAGGACAGTCTGTGACTCAGTATCACCAGGAACATGGGTAAGACACAGCCTTTGAAACTCCGGAATGGAGTCCACATCAGAAAACGAACATCTGGGAGAAGTGACAACTGGAGACGGATGGGGTGCCAAGGAACATGAGGTCTTAATCCAGGGGCTGTGGGGGATAGGAGAGTCCATCTTGGTCACTCCTGGGGTCCTCCTGAAAGCAATGGATTCATACTGGTAAGTGTTTGGACTGGCAGCCGGTACAGAGGTAAAGGTGCACAGGTATATCCCTTTTTGACCAGGTGATGTTTCACATTCTATATTCACTGCGTCCTTGTCCATTACCAAAGTTTGGGGTTCACCCACCAAGGACTGTGGGTTGAGGATACCAGTGTTGTTCTCTGGCAGCGGTACTTGGGCGGAGGTCTGGATCTCTTGCAACTGTGACTGCAAGATTTCATGGTTGCACCGGAGTTTCCGCATAACTTCAGTATAAGTACCAACCTGGGCTACAAGGTCTGTAACAGTTGAAACAAGTGCTGGAAATCCTGTGGATGAATCAACAGCACCATAAGCTGGCTCCATGCTGGTTAGAGGTGGCTGAAAGTCCATGGGATCAGGTTCTGATGGCAGAGTATTTTCAGTCTCCATGGGAACATATTCATGCACCAGGGTTTTTCTAGGAGCCGGCTTGGGTAGGGGTGACAGCCTTGCTACCAGGGTTCTCCTGGGGGCAGGTGCGGGTACCGCAGGCTTTCTAGGAGCCAGTTTAGGCAGAGGTGACAGCTTTGGTACCGGGGTTCTTCTGGGTGCCGGTTTGGGAGCTGCGGGTTTTCCAGGACCCGGTTTGGGAGCAGCAGGTGCTGGTCTTGGTACCGGGGCAGGCCTAGGTACCGGAGGTCTCACCAGGGCAGACTTGGACACCGGTGCAGGTTTGTGTACCGGGGCTGGGTGCTTGGTTGGCCTTATGGGACAGCTGGTCAGCCAGTGGGTTGGAGCGGCACAGTACAGGCACAAACCTTCAGCTTGTCTCCTGGCACGTTCCTGTGGTGATAGCAGTCCATAGGCTTTTCTTGCAGGAGTGCACACCTTGTCTGATGAGCCCCACATAGACTGTAGCAGCTCCTTCATGAATTCAGTCAGGTGTGCAAACATTTCTTGCAGGGTTTTCTTTACCAGCTCCACCACGAAATGAATCACCGCGGGTTCAGCATTGGGCTTAAACATTCTGTCCGGTACTGTACCGGGGTGGTACAGAAAATGCAGGATTCTGAGCCCAGGATGCGGTGATGCCAAAACAAGGGGTCTGCGGTGAGGGGCGAGGTTGCTGCTGGAGGCAGCAAAAACAAATAAACTTGATGTAGGGGAAATCAGGAAACAGACTGGGACAGCAGGGTCTTGCATACACAGGATACCGGAGGGTCTGGAAACACACACCGAAGGGTTGGTAGCACGGCAGGGTTTGGTTTTCAGGAAACCACAAGAAAGCCACAACATAGGTTCTCTCTTGCTGAGAGCAGATACAACTAATGTTTAAGCAGGGAACAGAAGGGGTGTGGCACTTTTATTAACAGAGAGGTCAGATGACCTGGAGTGTGTGAGTGTGTGTTTTGGTGCATTAACTATTTAGCTGCTGGAACACAGCGCTGGAAACAGGAATGACACGAAGTGCAGGATTTGGAAGGGTGCTGCCCTGCATGGATCAGGATCCTTACAGCGGCATAAACAAATTATTGTTGGTTACATTTCACACGTAAGCAGCGCTTGCAGAAGTTCTGAGAAATGCACATTCCTAACAAGTTATCTAAAGTTCATATTATGGTTTCTAAAAACTGTACGGACACATTGACCACATTCCTTTCTATGTGTTGTGGTTAAGCTGATTACTGCCTTTGCATACAAGGACATAGTTTGCAAGGACGTGAGCTGTTTGCAAAGATAATAAAAGATGCGCGACCTTCTACAGAGATACAGCCGCGGGCCGCATTCCTAAACTACAGCAATATATTATTTAGATACATAAGGGCTTCTGGATGTTCAATCGTGTAGGGAAATCAGGGGTGAAATCCCTTCAGTTCCTGTCTTTTTTATCACTGATATTTCATATTATTGGAATAAATGTTTTATTATTTTCACTTGCTGACTACATTGATGACTCTAAACTGAGATGGCTTTTTAAGGGCTGTGCCACTTCTTACAACCCTATGCGAGTTTTCCCCGAGCCAGGCTAGGCTCTGAACAGGGTAAGTTTATTACCATATAAAGGTTTTAGACTCTGTCCCTGTAAAAACTGGCTACACTATTGTTCTTTTGTTTTCTCTGAGGAATTATCTGAAGAGATCCCTGCAGCAACGCAACGGTTAACCCCACCCAGGGATTCATCAGTGTTCCCTGTGCATCTCTGGAGGAGGTGTGGATCTTGTGCTGAGGCTCCTTTCCACTGTGGATACATACCAGGAGGGCGAATTGAATGTTTGGAGCCCTTTATTGGATGAAAAGATGATCCAGAAACTGAAAAAGTTCGAGGGAGTGGTCCCATTTATATATTCGTGTGAAGATTTCTTCTCTACTGGTGACTTTTCCTTTGAGGTATTTATTTATTTATTTATTTTTTCTTTTTTCAATAAGACTTTTGTAGTAATTAATAGACTGTGCAGTTAAAAAGCAGAAAGATTTTTTGTCGCCATCTCTTTTTGGTTGAAAAGATATAACTTTTCGTGGGAGCGCTGTCCTTATTTTTGTGTTTGTATATTTATCTTTGCATTGTTAGTTGGACAGACTAACTTTATAGGATTCTAGCAGCTCCCTTTTGTATACATATACCCTATCCTTCCCTTAGCGCCACAGTAGTCCTACGTTGTGTTTATTTTTCTCGCCGACACATCTCACATACCTCCCCCCTCTGCTGGTCCCTCCATTGGCTTCCTGACCATTTCAGGATACAGTTTAAAATACTGACGCTCACATTCACATCGTTCAATAACTCGACCCCCCCCTTACATGTCTTCATTTCTCCACAAGCACATCCCATCTAGACAACTCCGGTCGGCAGGTGACCTCCGCCTGTCCTCTCATGCTGCCAATTCTCGTCTCCAAGACTTCTCAAAGGCAGCTCCAGTTCTGTGGAATGACTTGTCTGTCCCTATCAAACTCTCCCTCATCTTCAGGCCTTCACAGTATCCCTCAAAACCCATCCCTTCAGATTAGCGTACCACATTACTGATGCAACTCCTCCCTGTGCTCATCCACTTACACATCATGATTTAAGTAGTTTCCTCAGCTGGTCATTCCTGAACTGCTGGCACTAATGATCCTGACATCCAGTAAAACTCCCGTTGTCTTCCTCAACCCCAATCCCTCTAGACTGTAAACTCCTATGAGCAGGGCCCTCTACACCTCTTGTATCCATCTAATGTCTGATTATAATTATTTGTATCTTGTTCCCTTTGGTTATTATAAAGTGCTTGCAAAACTGTAGGTGCTATATAAAGGACGATAATATTAATCTCTCTATCTTTCATCTATCTATCTATCCATTTCTATATACACTATATTGGCAAAAGTATTCGCTCACCTGCCTTGACTCACATATGAACTTAACCTCCCTGGCGGTCTAATGTTTTCAAAATTTCGTGTCTAAAAGCGTCTCAATTTTTTTTTTAAATGAAATGTGTTTTTGTACATAGTTAGCCTGTAATAATTAGGAATCACGCACTGAAATCCTTGCAATCAAGAGTCCTTACTGGTAAAATCCTTTATAAATGAATAAATAAATAAAAAATAGTAAATACACTGAGTCCGATAAAGTTTGAAACACGACATAATAATTTATTATCCCAAAAATAATTATCCAAAATAATGCAAATAAATGATATTCAATAAAATACAACAAAAAACACTGAAATCTGTCTGAAAACAAGGGTGAGATGATGTATGGTCTGTTTTTTATCCTGTAGTGCCACTTAGTGGCCGTTCATAAACATTGCATATTGGATTATACAGTGTATTATAGCTTTTTTCTACGTTTGCTGCTGGTCCCGCCCCCTGCATCATGCGACTTGCAGGGAGCCTTACCTGGAAGCAAGTCCCCACGATCACACTGCGGTGGACAGCCAGGGACCCAGGAGGAGGTGAGTATGCATCCAGCCCAAGTTTGACTCGGGGTTACCGTACACGGTAGTGAAATTTAACCCCGAGTCACACTCGGGAATACCGCCAGGGAGGTTAATGACATTTTATTGGTTAATGGGTAGGCTACATGCCTCAGTGTATACATTTCATGTTTTCCCTTGATTAATGACATTTTATTGGTTATACCACCAGGGACAACCCATTCCTAATCCATAGGGTTCAATATGACGTCGGTCCACCCTTTGCAGCTAAAACAGCTTCAACTCTTCTGGGAAGGCTGTCCACAAGGTTTAGGAGTGTTTATGGGAATTTTTGACCATTCTTCCAGAAGCGCATTTGTGAGGTCACACACTGTTGTTGGACGAGAAGGCCTGGCTCTCATTCTCCGCTGTAATTCATACCAAAGGTGTTCTATCGGGTTGAGGGCAGGACTCTGTGCAGGCCAGTCAAGTTCATCCACACCAGACTCTGTCATGCATGTCTTTATGGACCTTGCTTTGTGCACTGGTGCACAGTCATGTTGGAAGAGGAAGGGGCCAGCTACAAACTGTTCCCACAAAGTTTGGAGCATGGAATTGTCCAAAATGTCTAGGTATGCTGAAGCATTCAGAGTTCCTCTCAGTGGAACTAAGGGGCAAAGCCCAGCTCCTGAAAAACAACCCCACACCATAATCCCCCTGTAACGGTAGCTATATCGCTTCCCCAAGAGTAGCGGAGTTGAGATCCTTAAGGGCAACAATACTTTCTTGATTAACACAGAAATTGCATAAAATACAGGTTGTAACTCAAGAGCCAAGGGACTCAAAGGACTAGCTGAATTGCCTCTAGGCTCCGAGGGTTTCGAGACCGACAGAAAGCCTAGGACACGTTGAGAAACATAATACGTGGGACGACAGTCCGTGAGGTATTCAAGGTGCAGGGCAGTCAGGGATGCAGAAACCAAACAGCGAGTGATCAACCCAGCAACCAGCATGGGGTTAAATCACTAAACCACGCAAACAGCGTAATACACACGAGAGTGGTCAAAGCTAAGCCGGGTCAAATAACAGGAGCAGGAATCTCATACAAAGCAGGGTCATCAACAGTGAATCCAAACAGATACAGGAAGTAGCGGTGCGTGAAACAAACTCCACAACAGGACGATGAGGCAACTCCTCGAGCCCTGTTTTAAAGCCGGTGGCTCCTGGTGATCACACCTGACCCCGCCCCCTCAGATGCTGATCTGCCAGCAGAAAGTGCTGGCACCCGGCCAGCCAGCGGTCCCCCTTCTTGCCCAGACCCCCAGGGAACACAGCAGGGGCTGAGGATGTAACACCCCCTTCCACCAAACTTTACACTTGGCACAATGCAGTCAGAAAAGTACCGTTCTCCTGGCAACCGCCAAACCCAGACTCGTCCATCAGATTACCAGATGGAGAATCGCGATTCGTTACTCCAGAGAATGCATCTCCACTGCTCTAGAGTCCAGTGGCGACGTGCTGTACACCACTGCATCCGACGCTTTGCAATGTACTTGGTGATGTATGGCTTGGATGCAGCTGCTTGGCCATGGAAACCCATTCCATGAAGCTCTCTGCGCACTGTTCTTGAGCTAATCTGAAGGTCACATGAAGTTTGGAAGTCTGTAGCGATTGACTCTGCAGAACGTTGGTGACCTCTTCACACTATACGCCTCAGCATCCGCTGACCCCGCTCCATCAGTTTACATGGCCTACCACTTCGTGGCTGAGTTGCTGTCGTTTCCAAACACTTCCACGTTCTTGTAATACAGCTGACAGTTGACTGTGGAATATTTAGGAGCGAGGAAATTTCACGACTGGATTTGTTGCACAGGTGGCATCCTACCACAGTTCCACGCTGGAATTCACTGAGCTCCTGAGAGCGACCCATTCTTTCACAAATGTTTGTAAAAACAGTCTGCATGCCTAGGTGCTTGATTTTATACACCTGTGGCCATGGAAGTGATTGGAACACCTGATTCTGATTATTTGGATGGGTGAGCGAATACTTTTGGCAATATAGTGTATCTAATATCTATCTCTTATGGTTCTATCTCTCTCATATCTCCCTATCTTGTGTATATATTGATTTGCCCTACGAGTTAAGCATCAAACTGCAACTGGTCATGCCTATCTCCTGCTGATGAGGGCACAACAAGCCCGAAACAGCTGTACAGGAGTGGCTTTGACCAGTTGCATAAACCTGATCTCTGCTTAAAAAAAAAAAAAAAGAAGAAGCCATCTAGTATGGCATGACATTGATTAGAGGGTTCTATGTGAAAACAGACCCAGGATGGAAAAAAATAAGAAATTACAGACTTCATTTGCTTGTCTTACCTAGAGCTCCTTGCTGCATATGGGTAATGTAGCACATGAGCTCTGGGATGCAGTTCTTTGAATTGCTGTGTTGTGCAAATGACGTCTGCAATAATAAATATTATAATTTGCAGCGTGGAGTGTGTTAATCTAATTTTTTGCCCTCCAGCACAACTTTAGTAAGTAGATATATATATATTATCCCACAATGTTACTCCTAAGCGCATAATAAAATGTGTGCAAATCAATGCAAAACCGATGTGAATATGTGAAAAGTAGGGAAAATATACTTATATTGAGTAAACCGTGCTTATCCTTTCTCCGAGCCTCGCATCACTGGATAATATATGGGGAGGAGAAAAAGCAATATATTCGGTTTATATATCGTGACTTTTATATATACATAGATAAGTCATCACTCACGTGGTCCAGAGCCTATATCAAATATTGGCTCTGTATAAGTGTGATGTGCCGATTAAAGGGATGTCACCATCCTCCACACGCAGGAAGCTGGAACAACCGTTCTTGGTCGTCTGCTTCGCTATCCACCAGGAAGGTTCTTCTGCCTGAGATCCAGTAGTTTTCCGGGAGGATCCTCTTGCTCCCCCCCCCCCTCTGATGTATTGCGTGGGAGATTAAGATCAAGCAGGGGGAAAAAAAGTTTTTTGTGGGATAGTATTTGTCGTAAGTGACCTACAGGGAGTTAGGTCGCCCACCCCGAATTTTTGCAGCATAATTAAAATACGTATATTTACATACTAGGCGCCAGGGTTTGTCACCTTTTTTCCTTTTTACAAATTCTTTCCTTTTTACACGCATATATATATATATCTTCTGTCTATATATCTCTATTTAACCCATCATTATACCTAATTGTGCATATTCAATTCAAGTTCACAGATAAAATATTGAAATATAATGATCTGTTATCTACTGTTACATAGAATCTTGTTCTTTACAATTTGTGAGTAAATGGTAAGATCATAATTTTCATAGTATTTTTTTAATCTAAGCATCGACCTCAGTTTTACATTTTGCTTTTGTCCATTAATGACTGTAGACTATCCAGAGAAGATCTTAATTAAAGTGTATCAGAGACATCATGATGATCAGAAAATGTCTATTAAGTGAAGCCAATTAAATGCAATCTTACATTTCCTGTGACTCTAGGAAGATTTATGTAATATCCTGGTCATTCTGCAGTGACATAGACTAGGAGATGAACTAGTCTGGACAATCCAGTCACTACTCACATGTCCTCATAGTTACATGTCCTTATTGTGTCTATTTATGTTGCTGATATCTTACATGTCTTACTTTGTTTTTCTCTTGTATGTTTAGTTAAGAAAATAGTTTACTCTATATGTGTCGCTGGATGCATCCATTGTGTGATATTTTCCTCTATACGTGTCGCTGGGTGCATCCATTGTGTGATATTTTCCTCTATACGTGTCGCTGGGTGCATCCATTGTGTGATATTTTCCTCTATATGTGTCACTGGGTGCATCCATTGTGTTATATTTTGCTCTATATGTGTTACTGGGTGCATCCATTGTGTGATATTTTCCTCTATATGTGTCACTGGGTGCATCCATTGTGTGATATTTTGCTCTATATGTGTCACTGGGTGCATCCATTGTGTGATATTTTGCTCTATATGTGTCACTGGGTGCATCCATTGTGTGATATTTTGCTCTATATGTGTCACTGGGTGCATCCATTGTGTGATATTTTGCTCTATATGTGTCACTGGGTGCATCCATTGTGTGATATTTTGCTCTATATGTGTCACTGGGTGCATCCATTGTGTGATATTTTGCTCTATATGTGTCACTGGGTTCATCCATTGTGTGATATTTTGCTCTATATGTGTCACTGGGTGCATCCATTGTGTGATATTTTGCTCTGTGTCACTGGGTGCATCCATTGTGTGATATTTTCCTCTATATGTGTCACTGGGTGCATCCATTGTGTGATATTTTGTGTTGTAAACTCCCCCCCCCCCACAGTGGGCTCTATTACATTCTCTGCGCAAAAATGTGCGTGTGCGCAAAAACGCATTAACGCAAGGGGAAAAACCCTTCACACTGAACGTCGTATTACGACGTTCGCACACAAAATGCGCGTTAGCGTCTAACGCGAGTTACCCTGCGCGAACGAAAGTTTGTGCGCGCATCCCATATTTAACATTGTGAGCGCAAATGCGTTCATGCGCTGGTATGCGGATGGTATTACAATCGATGCGCAAATTTTTTACGAACGACGTTTGCGTGCATAATTTTAACGTCTTTTAAAAGCTGGTGGTAACGGCAAATCTGAACGTTCTGGCCGAAACTAAATACACCAGCTCGAAAAACAAAAATACAGCAAAGTATAGTTACACATTCTACACATACCCAAACAATAAAATGGAGAAGTTGAGCGTGTTTTTATTATTGCTGCAGCATATATACTCAGATTGATTTTGACAGGCGAAAAAACTGAACAGGAGACAATTGTGGTTCTTAATTCAGATTGGCTGAATCGCGTTAAAAAACAGTCTGCACACTGATTTCTGAGCGCAACGTTAATGTGCGCACGTTTTTGTGCGTCTTTTTTAGCCGATGAAAAAA
This sequence comes from Leptobrachium leishanense, assembly GCA_009667805.1. NCBI lineage: Eukaryota > Metazoa > Chordata > Amphibia > Anura > Megophryidae > Leptobrachium > Leptobrachium leishanense. Next base: position 425,900,240 of record CM019064.1, on the reverse strand, counting down.
TGTGCTCGGATCGTAATACCAGTGTTAATTTACGCGCGTTAATGTTTAACGCTGCGGGCAAAAAAATTGCACTGCGCATACCAATTTCACGGAGAATGTAATAGAGCCCAGTATCTTTCGATCACTTGTTCCTCACTGTGTGACTTCGGCCATAGAATGGAGTAAGCGGGTCAGATCTCAAAAAGTCTGATTCATAGAAATGCATTGTGTCGTATGTATGGAAAGGACGTTCCGTGGGGATAAATTAAAGTCTTTAAGCCCACTATTAGATCTCAGTTGGCTGTCGTCTCTTATCGCAGGTAGCCTAAACACAATAGATCCACTGCAGCCCCATCTACACCTTCACTGCTTCACCCCATTGTCTCTTCATTTCATTTTTATCCATTACCACACTGGTAAAGTAAAACTCGGGCTAAGATTTTGATAAATGTTGCATCATGGGGAAAAAAACTACAAAATGGAAACAGGAGATAAAAAAACTAATTTTATTCTTCCTTTTTACATGCAATAACTTCAAACAAAGAAAAAAAAGCAGCAGCGTGTGTTTTGTGAAGTGATTTTAGTTGTATTGCACAAGTAATCTAGTCACAGCTTTTTTACTTGTTAGTGTCCCTTTAGCATAAAAACTAAGGGGTTTGTTCAGTTAGCGCCGGCATTTGCTGGTGTTGTAACGGTGACAAACGGCAGGTTTTTGCAAAAGTAATACCCAAAGAGTGACTGGAGAAGCTTCACTGTGAAACTTCTCCTGACACTGTTTGTTTTTGTCTTTTGTGTAGGGCTTAAACAACTAATCGATAACTAATCGATAATGAGAATAATCGTTAACGAAAATAGTTGTCGACTAATCGGCTGTTGATTCATCGATATGTCTACAGCACACACTGTTTAGAATCAGACGGTGTTAAACGTTTACAACCTCAGGCTCTCCATTGGAGTTGATTGCAGAAGATGTGTCGCTGTTTTACTCTTTATGATTTATTTCTAGGGTTAGGTCAAACATAACCCAGTTTGTGAGGAGGAGCGGTGTTTTAATCTTACTTGGAGCTGGAGTCCTGTGCCACCACTCCACACTCCCTGTCTCTGTCTCGCTCTCCGGTCTGGTCCATTTGTCCAAACTACCTCTCACACTCTGATTTGATCGCTTGCCTAAACTCACTCCCTCCCCCCACTCAGTTAGTTCATGAATTTATTTTAAAGAGACAATCTACGCACCCTGACCGCGTTTGCGTATTAAGTTGGTAAGGCTGTGTGGAATGCCCCCCCTCCTTTCACCCCGTTTCACATGCTGAGATTATCCTGTCTGAGCACTCGTTGCAGCATTAATTCGGGGAGTAAACAGACATGGGCTAGAGCAGCGCATGCACATCAGTCCATCATTTTGACCAGGCCCTTGTGTACCTTTATTTGCAAAAAGTAAGCAAGTTACACGAGATACACATTTTGCGTAATGTAAGTACAAAAGTTATTTACACTGCGCAAATTACATAAGAAAATTAAGAACTTTTATCCGATTAATCGATTAATCGGGGAAAATAAATCGACCAACTAATCGATTATGGAAATAATCGTTAGTTGCAGCCCTACTTTTGTGAAACGCAGGTGTCTGTCACCTTTGCAACAATGTCGATTTTCGCCGGTATTTGTACCTTCAGCAAAAACCATAGCGCTCTACGAATAACCCCCCTGGCTGTAAATATTCTAGAAGAGGAAACCAATTTCCGTTAGAACACAGACGACAACGGTGAACCAAGGTTAAGTATAAAATATGATTCCATTTTCATTGGCTTTAAAACACTGCAGTATTGACAATGGTAGTCAAAGTAGATTACGATGTTGATTCTTTCAACACTAACAGTAAACAGGCAGCTAAGCTTATTACCAGCAAAACAGAAAACTGAAGTTATTACAAGGACGCGATTAGGGGAGTTTAGCCAGCATTTGTGATGAAGCAACTCAATAAAAACCTTTAATATGTTTCAGGCAAAAAATAAAATGATGAACATTTAAGAGCTGTCACACATTGATAAATATACGTCTAGAGATGTTAAAGGGACACTCTAGGCAACATAACAACTTCACATTATTGTGATGGCTATGGTGCAAGGGCTTTGACCCTGCAGTCCCAGTTTTTAATCCCCTTTTCTACCATACTCGATGTTCAAAAGTCCCATGCAGGAGCCCAACATCGAGTAAACACGATCTGGTAGTATTCTAGAGCCACGCAAAATAATTTTGTTTACTGCAAATGATATTTATCGGTAGAAGGGCTTCAAAATGTGCCCCCCGTATTTTCAGCCGAGGTGCTGAAGCTGTTTAAACAGCTTGGAGATAAGTTTTTTTTCCCTGAAAGACAGATCGCCAATTTACGTATCTGGCCCTAATGCTGATAGATTTCTGCTCTAGCGCTACACAAACATTCATACCAGACTTTATATTTTATAAGCAAAACAGCTTGCCGCTCGACACGTTTCGCCGACACAACGTCGGCTTCAATTTTGCTCCAGTTGAAGCCGACATCGTGTCGGCATAACACGCGTCGAGCGGCAAGCTGTTTTGCTTTTAAAATGTTAAGTCTGGTATGAATGTTTAAGCCAAGGGGTTACTCAGAGAGAGCTGATCTGGTCGGAATTTCCCCATACGGTGACATTTCAGGGCCATTAGGCTTATCAAAGAGCAGGCAGTTTGTCAAATTTTGGCAAACTGCTAGCAAGTACGGAGCCTGTTAGACGGCAGTGAAATCCCCAGAGAAGCAATGGTTAACCACTTGGCTGCTAAGGATGTGCTCAGTGCGTCCAGCCAAGTGGTTCTCCTGTGCTATGGACGCGCGCTCTAGCGCGTCCATAGCACAGGAGGCAGCAATCAGCCGGGATTCCGGCTGATTGCTGCGCCCCTCCGGTGCGGGCTGACATCTTGCAGGGTTATCCAAAGAGATCCGAATTGCTTGAGAAAGGTAACCGAACGCTGAAAATCAGCGTTCGGTTACCTTTCCTGGCCATTCGGCTATCCAGAGAGCAGGCAATTCGCCAAATCCTGGCGAATTGACTGCACATACGGTGCCTGTTCAGTGCCTGTTCGAGGGCAGTGAAAAGCACTGCTTCGGCTATTCAGAGAACACACACCAGCAGTGAAAGGTTCCCGAAATGCCCTGCCATTCGGTGGTTTAATTCGACAAGTTAATTCAGGAGAATCTCATAGGCTTCAATGTTAAAAATATTCCCATTTTAATTCAATATCCAATAAACCGTTCATTATAAAATTCTGCAGTAAAGAGTCTCTTTATTTATAGATTTTTTAGGATATTTTAAGCATTTTTCTGATTTCTTTTTTTTTTAAAAGTCAGATTTTTTTTTTTTTTTTTAAGTTTATTATCATTCCCTGGACCTCCTGTGTAAATTTCAGACCTTTTTCGCTCAGTAGTTTCTTTGCAAACAGCTTTTCACTTTCACATTCATACAAACTGTTTTGCTAATTTATTCACCTCCCTCTGTCTGCGGTCTCGGCTTTTTCTCAGCTTTTTCCGGCAGCGAAAGTGTGATCGGCTCCTGCTCAGGTTTTTCCGGCGTCTTCGACGGGTTAATCCAGATGTTTTTGGGGGTTTTCTGCGTGCATTCGCCGGGTTTTGCGGTTCGTTTTCGTCGGGTTTGCGGCATCTTTTCCCTGCAATTCGGGGACCCTGTGGTGCTTGCTGAATACACCACAGGGTCACCGAAATGGGATCGGCAAAAGGAATCGAATTGAAGAGAACGAAAAGTCACTGAACGAGCGGTGACTTTTCGAATCTCTTTGGATAACCCTGTTGATGTCAGTCCAGCACTCCGGAACCCCAGCGTGGACAATAGTTGCCATTGCACTAGCGCAATGACATCTATTTCAGGTACCCCCCCCCCGCGAGTGCGGCGAAGGTGCCTGAAAGGGAGGTCCTTTGGACCTCTCTCCCTCCCGATCGGCTGGGGGCAGTGATGAAAGTCAGGCACAGTTTGGAAGGGCACAGCCTGTCCTTACAAACGGCTCAGAGGACAATAAACAAGCTCAAGCTCTGAGTGAGCTTGCAAAGAGGTGAAAACAAACACGTATATCAGGATTGCCTAAAGACACGGAGATACTAACGGACCTGTATTTATTAATGCATTCACTTAAGAGAACCCTATTATATTGAAGGGTCTCTTAATGCTATATGTCCCTTGTCCCCTGTTAGCAGGTGTTGTAAATAATGCTGTACTTAGGAGGATTGCTAGTGAAAGCCCATTTAACCCCAGGGTTCTATATACAATTCATATATATATATATTAGGGATACACCAATACCATTTTTTTAAGACCGAGTACAAGTACCGATACTTTTTAAAAGTACGTACCGATACTTTTATTTAATGTCATGTGACGCTTTTCAATAAATAATTTAGGATTTTTCTGAAAGCCTGTCCTGTTTAAGTTAATATTGCAATGTATTGCCAGACACCCCATTTACCCACTGCCTGCACACACTCTGACCACACACAGACCCCAGATATACATTCATAGATACACACACATTGGTCTGGTGTCTGTTGGTTAGACATGTATCTGATGCCTGTGGTGTATATCAGTGGTCCCCAACCCAGGCCCTCAGGGCCCACTAACAGGCCAGGTTTGCCAGATATCTGAAGCACAGCACAGGTGTTATGATTTGCTGCTCAGTGATTGCAGGATTCAGTCTGCATTTCCCCAAGGTGATCTGCAAAATCTGGCCTGTTAGTGGGCCCTGAGGGCCTGGGTTGGGGACCACTGGTGTATATTATTTATATATAATATACCCCACAGGCATCAGATACATGTATACCCAACAGACCACATTTTGTGTATATACACATGCCCTCAAGAGTGTGTGTGTGTGTATATATATATATATATATAAGGGTTGTGGTGAAGGACTAAAAGTGAGACAAAAAGCCTCCACACTATCATAAGTGTGTTTAATATTGCAGAAGCCACCCGCACATCATAGCAATTCAAAGAATTGTATCCCAGAGCTCCTGTGCCACATTCCCCATATGCAGCAAGGAATTCTGGGTAAGATATGCAAATGACCTCTGTCTCACTTTTTCACATCCTGGATCTGTTATTACACAGAACCCTAAAATCAATGCTATGCCACACTGTGGCTTTGTAGCAAAGATAAGGTTATGCAACTGGTCAAAGCCACTCCTAGGACAGCGCTGTTTCAGGTTTGTTGAACCCTCATCAGCTAGGAGACAGGCATGACCAGTTGCAGTGGATGCTTGGACCATAGGTAAGTAAGTAAGTAAGAATTCCTTGCTGCATATGGGGAATGTGGCACAGGAGCTCTGGGATACAATTCTTTGAATTGCTATGATGTGCGGGTGGCTTCTGCTATATTAAACACACTTATGATAGTGTGGAGGCTTTTTGTCTCACTTTTAGTCCTTCACCACAACCCTTATAGACACTTACTTACCTATGGTCCAAGCATCCACTGCAACTGGTCATGCCTGTCTCCTAGCTGATGAGGGTTCAACAAACCTGAAACAGCGCTGTCCTAGGAGTGGCTTTGACCAGTTGCATAACCTTATCTTTGCTACAAAGCCACAGTGTGGCATAGCATTGATTTTAGGGTTCTGTGTAATAACAGATCCAGGATGTGAAAAAGTGAGACAGAGGTCATTTGCATATCTTACCCAGAATTCCTTGCTGCATATGGGGAATGTGGCACAGGAGCTCTGGGATACAATTCTTTGAATTGCTATGATGTGCGGGTGGCTTCTGCAATATTAAACACACATATATATATATATATATATATATCAACACACACACACACACTTACTTCAGACCTCAGTGTGTGTGTATGTGTAATATATATACACATACACGCACACTTTCAGACCTCAGACTAGACATGGGGCGGCTGTCCGAATGTTCTAACAGCATTCGGACAGGCCCCTGCAGCTGACCGCGTTCATAGTTACCTTCCACTAGCGCCACCGGCAAAGTTTTCGTGTGGCTGCTCATTGGAAAGCCCCAGCCGCGATCTTGCGGGAGTTCGCCTTTCCAGCCTTTCCAATGCTGTCCAACCTGACCCTCTAGCTGCCACGAATCGGGAGATAATGGGACCCAAAGGATTCCCCTATCTCCAATTGGCAGCTAGGGGGTTAACTGGCCCACTGACATCCTCACACATTTAGTGGGGATGTCAGTGGGTGGAGGGTGACCTGGAGGCTTGGCAGACATCCACGATGTCGGCCCCCTCCAGGTTTGAATTGCGATTTGGCGCAAGTTTAAGCCGAATCGCGATCCGCCAGCAAAATAGTTAATGCTGCACATTCTCCCCTTTCCAGAGGTGCAACTTTCAGCGCTCTATCTTCAACGGTAGGGGAGATAGAGGGCTCAGAACGAGCCCCCCTCCATTGATTTCAATGGGGGCGCCTGCTGATGATGTCACCACGCAGTGTGGTGACGTCATCGAGCTCGCCGGCCCCTCTAAAACACGGGGCAGGCTTCCTCCCTGCCAGAACAGCGAGGGATTCAGCGACGGAGCTAAGTATTGTGCGGGACGGGAGGGAGGTTAGGAGCCGCTGACATACTATGTACGTCCACGGGTCTAAGGGAGACCCGTGGGCAGGACGTACATGATACATCAGCGGTCCCTAAGGGGTTAAGCGCCAACACATTCCGCAGCGCTTTACAAGGTGCAAAGGGTAAAGACAGGACAATTCTACAATACATACAGGAGGCAGGTCAGTATTCCTGCCAGCAGATACAGGAGGACGTGAGGACCCTATTCCCGTGGGAGTTTACAATCTCGATGGGTGAGGGGATTAGAAAAAGGAGGACATGAGGGCCCTATTCCCATGGGAGTTTACAATCTAGATAGTTTATTAATTTATTCTGCAGTAAAAAGACTCTTTATATATAGATTTTTTAGGATCTTTTAGGCATTTATCCAGATTTTTTCCAGAGAAGTAATGGTTATTCACAGATCGCCAAACTGCACTGAAGTGTTGGCGAAATGCCCTGTTTTTCAGTGATTCAAATCGACATGTTTAAACAGGCGAATCCCTAAGGCTAGGGTCAAACGAAAGCATTTTTACACGCGAACGTAAAAAAGTGCGTCCGAACGCATTGACGTATTTTTTCACGGAATAGGCGAAAACGGTCATACGATGCGCATTTTCGTGCGTGATGTTTTACGGATCCAAACCAGGAAACTTTTGCGTCTGGACGTTATGTTGGCCGGACATGAGCAGGGTCTGACGTCTCCAAATCACACACACACACCGCTAGCGGGCGCAGCGCACTCTGTACGTCAGTACTAGCGGTTCTGCGTTCTCGAAAAAATGCGTTCATTTTCCACTTGCGTTGCGCAGCCGGACTTTCGTGCGACCGTACTTCGTATATTGGCCGTCATTGCCCGTCATTTGCTGCTAGTGCGGTCGTGATTAAGTGCGCCAGAACGCAAGTTAAAAATGCGCTGGTCTGACCCCAGCCTTAGGATTCAATGGAAAAAAGTATTGTCTTTAATTATAGAATTTAGCTAAGTATGACGATAAGTTAGAATTTTAATAATAAGACTCTGAGGCGAGTATTGCTTCTCTTTCTTGCTTTATTAAACATAGCAGCAAGTGGCAACTAGCAAGAACTTGGAAATATGAAGCATTTATATTGAAATAAAAGAGAAAACACGTAATAACAGTAATAACAGGTATAAATGGTATCTTCCGACACCCCTTCACTCTTTGGATCGGTCCTCCTTCCTGTCAGAGCCCATCAAACCCGGTGAACATCCCTCCTACTTCCTCTTTCTTTGCTGTACGAGGTGATCAGTGTAGGCGTGTAGGGAACCCAAAGGGCAATCCACCGGATACCAGGAAATCCTTTATGAGGCTGAGAAAAAAGAAGACGTGAGAGTGGAAGATATTGGATCCGCAGACCCAGTAATACAATAAACCACAACAGCGGTGGGAGTGGTGGGCAATACTCGCCTCAGAGTCTTATTATTAAAATTCTAACTTATCGTCATACTTAGCTAAATTCTATAATTTTAATACATCGACTCTGAGGCTCCTATTGCTTGTTCAAAGCTAACCCACAACTGCGGATGACCAATGAACAACAGGCTTAAAATAAAAGGATCGGAAGGTGGACTCCCTGGACCAGTCAGCTGATCGTAATAGGTCCTCCAACCGACAACCTGCCGACACCGCGGAACGCCACCGCACTGCGAATTGAATGAGCGCCAAACATAGAAGTATCAACACCTGTTAAATCCAAAAGCCAGCGAAGCCAGCGTGCAAGCGTAGTCGTACCCACCGGGGCGAAAGGAGATTTAAAGGAAATGAATAGAGGAGAAACCCCTGGACCCCGGAGCGAAGCTGTACGGGATTCGTATCCCTGGCGACACAAGACCGGGCATAAAGCCGGACGTAAAGGAAAAGCCGGATAAAACGCAGACGAAATGGCCGTCTTAGTACGGCGGGAGATGTCAAAGCGTACCCCCTCAGGTACGAAGGAACGTGCATTGAAATCCAACGCCCTGACATCACCCACCCGTTTGCAAGATATCAAGCATAAAAGGGCTAACAATTTAGCAGAAAGCTGACGCAAGGTCAGAACCTGGTTAGAGGGCCATTGCTCTATAAAGTTCAATAACAGGGTCACATCCCAAGTTGTCGTATACCACGGCAACGGGGGACGGTCAGCCCTGATACCCTTAAGTAGACGACAGACCAACGGGTGTTTGCCCAAAGGTGTCCCATGAAAACCCACGTGATAGGCTGAGAGAGCAGATCTATAAACATTAAGCGTGCGATAAGCTTTACCCTGATCAAAAATTTCCGTAAGGAAGTCCAATACGAAGCTCAAAGGGGCCTGGAAGGGATCCTGATCCCTTGACAGACACCAATGATGCCAGGTGAGCCAAGCTGATTTATAACAGGATCTAGTACCTGGGGCCCATGCATGGCGCAGGAGCGCCGTAGTCCGTTCCGAAATCTCTCTGGCTCCCCCGGGCGTCCCGATACCAGCGAGGCCAACAACAGACTGTGGCCTGTGGATAGTAGCGGGTGAGGGTGCCCGGATGAGTCCACCAGGAGATCCGGGAGAGACGGGAGATAACGTGGAATATCCACTAGGAGTTCCAACAGAATCGGGAACCAATGCTGGTTCTGCCAGAACGGGGTGATCAAAACCACTTGGACCTGCTGGGTCCTGACCTGTCGCAGTGTGCGAGCGATCAACTGAAATGGCGGGAAGGCGTACTGGCGAGCCCCGGACCAATCCTGCAGGAAAGCGTCCGTTGCCTCGGCCAGTGGGTCTGGCCGCCAACTGTAGAAGAGCGGGAGATGGGCGTTGAGACGGCAGGCAAACAAGTCCACGTCGGAAAACACTGACAAACTCAGCCGCCAATCCCCGGAGTCTTCTGTGTGTCTCGAGTTCCAATCTGCGAATTGATTCGAGATTCCCGGAATAAACTGCGCCTAGACTACGATCCCTGTCTGAAAACACCATTCCCAAAGGCGGGAAGCAATTGTTGTCAGAAGTAGGGAGCGAGGACCGCCCAGCGAGTTGATGTATCGGACTGCCGGAAAGTTGTCCATCCGGAGGAGGACTGAGCGATGTGTGTGATCTTTGAGAAAACTCTGGAGTGCAAAAGTCCTGCCAAGAGTTCCAAGCCGTTCATGTGTAGGTGACGTTCTTGAATGGACCAGCGCCCTCCTGTGGAGGAACCTTCGCAATAAGCACCCCAACCTGACCCACAAGCGTCGGAGTCGATAGTAATCGTCGGGGGCGATACCAGGATAGGCCTGCCGTTGCAGGAGTGGAGGTGATTGGTCCACCATTCCAGATCTAGTCTGGCCTCTCCCGAGAGACAGATCCGAGCAGTGTAGGGGAGACCCTTCCTGAGAAAAGGGCCTTCAGGCGTTGGAGGGCCCGATAGTGTAGGGGGGCTGGTGTCACCGCCAGCCTTGTCGCTGCCAAAAGGCCAATCACGCGAGCCAGATCCCTTAATGATGGAGCCTGGGCCCCCAGAAGGGATCGGACTTCGCGTAAAATTGATCGACATTTGGGCAGGGGAACGCTGAGAGACATGAGGGTACTGCCACTCTGAATCCCAGAAATTCCAGGGTTTGAGATGGAGAAAGAATTGATTTCTCCTGGTTCACAAGGAATCCTAGAGACTGAAAGAGGTCAACCGTCCATTGTACCTGGAGACGTAGCAGACTCTCCGATGAGGCCATTAGCAATACATCGTCCAGGTATATAATGAGGCGGACACCTTTGGCACGTAGCCATGCTACGACCGGTTTCAGTACCTTGGTAAAGCACCAAGGGGCGGAAGACAGGCCGAAAGGCAGGCAGCGAAATCTCCAGAGGTCTGGACCCCAGCGGAACTGGAGAAAATCCCGCGATTCCCTGGCAATCGGGATGGTCAAATATGTGTCTTTGAGATCCACCTTTGCCAGCCAATCATGGGATCTCAAGAGGTCCTTGAGCATGTGCATGCCTCCATCTGGAAGTGTCGGTAGACCACCGTCCCATTCAACTCTCGGAGGTTGATGACTGGAAGGACGCCTCCGTCCTTCTTGGGAACCAAGAACAAGTTGCTCAGAAAACCTGAGGTCCCCTGTGGAACCCGTTCTATGGCTCTTTTTTGGTACAGTTCCGAAATCTCCCGCTCCACTAACGTCCTTCCCTCCCCCGAAAAGGGTAGAGGGTGAGGCAACGTCATCTGGAGCGGGGGAGAAGAGAACTCCAGAACAAACCCTTGTACAGTATTGAGGACCCAAGGGTCCGATGTAATGCGACACCATGCGGTGTGAAAAAACTTTAAACGACCCCCCACCTTGGTTGTAGATGGGTGTATGAGGTGTGGAATTACCTGCGTGTCTGAAGGACGAGGAAGAATGGCCTCCTCTGGCACCCCGGAATCCTCTGCCACGCCACAGCCGTGAACGGGTAGGGAAGAACGGGGAAGGTGCAGGAGCAGCGGTCGTGGAGGGGTTGCCTCCCGTGGGACCAGAAAAAATGGGTTTTGCACGGCCGGTAGCTTGGCCCCGATATCCACCGGCCCGTGGGAAAACCCCAGAAAACACCTTCTTTAGGGAGTTGGACACACGGTCCATCGTATTGAATGCCCCAGAATATTCGTTCATGTCTTTCAAGAAACTTTTGCCGAATAATGCTCCATTAGCCGTAGCACCTAATTCATGGTCGGCAATACCAGCCAACTGGCGATCCATTTTGAGGAGTATGCATTTACGCCTTTCGGAGGCAAGAGCCGTATTAGTATTACCCAAGAAACTGAGTGACCTCTGTACCCATATAAATACTAAACAGGGTGTGAAGATGTATCCCCAAGAGGAATAGAAACTGCAGTTCACAGCACTCTCCACCAACGTGCTAGAATATAGACATATAGGAAAAAATAGAACATGCAGTACAATACAACCTTATAGATGGTCAAATAGGTTTGTTTGCTGATACAGGATCTTCAAAGAAGTACAAAGCCTCTAGAATTAGAGCATACACAAGAACATAGCGTAATACTCCAACTGGGTATCTTTAATCTATCTCATATAGACCTAAATAAATCAGAAATATCTTTATTAAATAAGGGTTTAAAATTTGCCCCCACTAAGGCACCTAATGAGTTTACCCTTTTTCTGGATCTACAAAGGTTTTTGAGAAAACTGGCAATTAAGAAATTCTTTTATAAAAAAGAAGATTCGATGAACGTAATGACATCAACTAATATGCCCTCTTTTTCTGAGGTTGATATACAACAAAAAGAATTTCTTCATACTAAATTTAAATGTAAGTCTAGCTTTTATCCAATTTGGGAGAAGACCAACAATATAAAGGTCTTTGGGGACATGCTAGAAGATGAATTTAGAAAAATCAATATAAAAAAGAACCAAAATAAAAAACGAATTCAGTTTAATTTGGATAGGAAGGAAAGGGAGGCTTTGAATGGACTCCAAGCCAAACACGACCTGGTGTTCAGACAAGCTGATAAAGGAGGGGGGGTGGTTATTCAAGATAGGTCAGACTATTTAAAAGAAGCTGAGAGAATCTTGTCAGACGTAGAGACATATCAATTACTCAAATACAATCCCACTAAAGAATTTCTGGAACAGATGAGAACTTTGCTCGATGGTGGTTTGACTCAAGGCATACTAACTAAAGACGAGTTCAATTTTTTATACACCCCTTTTCCAAGACTGGCTATTCTTTATCGTAATCCAAAAATCCATAAATCTGTAACATCTCCTCCAGGTCGCCCTATAATTAGTGGTATTGGGTCTTTGACAGCCAATTTATCAGAATATATCGACAGTTTTTTACAAAAATACGTTCCACTAGCTCCATCTTATATCAAAGACTCAGGACACCTTATGGAAATTCTCCAAGATCTAGAGTGGAAAGAGACTTATATCCTAGTTAGTATGGATGTGACCTCTCTATACACAGTTATACAACATGAGAAAGGTCTGTTGGCCATAGATAAAAGAATAGAGGAGGATCACACCATTGAAAGTGAACAGAGGGTGTTCTTGGGCGAGGCTATACGTTTTTGTCTCACTCACAATTTTTTTGGTTTTCAGGATAAATTTTATCTTCAGAAGACAGGAACAGCTATGGGTGCCAAGTTTGCCCCGGGATACGCTAACATCTTTGTTGCCCATTGGGAGCAACAGGCCATTTGGAATAACAACCCATACGGGGCAAACTTGGCACTCTGGCGACGTTATATTGATGACGTTCTTTTAATTTGGGATGGCAATAGGGATGACCTTAATGGGTTTTTTGAATTCGTAAATACCAATTCCTTTGACCTCAAATTTACTATGGAGGTGGGTAATGAGACTCTCAATTTTCTGGATTTGAACATCTTTATCAAAGATAGAAAATTCTGTACTAGAACTTTCTTTAAACCTACTGACAAGAATTCTTATATAAACTTTAACAGCTGCCACCATAAAAAGTGGCTTCAAAATATACCGAAAAATCAGTTCGGGCGAATTCGACGCAATTGTACGGAAATGCAAGATTTCATTACTCAAAGTAGAGAACTCTCAGAAAAGTTCCTTCTAAAACAATACCCTAAACCTTTAGTAGATAAGAGCTTGAAAGATATTGTGGATCTGGATAGATCAATTTTCTTCCAAAGGAATTTGGGAAAGTCAAAAGATCCCACTGAGTGGGACCTTGCTTTCTTCACTAAATTCAATGGTAGAAGTAAAGACATAGAACTAGCTCTTTCTAAATGTTGGCCTATTCTCAAAAATGATCCAATTTTGTCTAAACATCTGCCGGCCTTTCCTCGTGTCATCTATAGAAGAGCTAATACAGTTAAAAATACATTGGCCCCAAGTGCTTTACGTTCTAATCAAAATAAAATTGAAAATATGGATAATAAAACCCATTTTTTGTCTGATAAACCTAAAGGTTTCTTTAAGTGTAGTGCTTGCTCCATGTGTAGAGAGCTTAAAACAAAAGTGGTTTCATTTAAAAGTACGAAAACAGGAAAGGAATACCATATTAAAGAATTCATAAATTGCAACACCACCAATGTAGTCTATTTACTCCAATGTGGTTGTGGGGCCCAATATATTGGGAAAACAAAAAGAAAACTTAAAGAACGCATCTATGAGCATTTTTATAACATCAGAAAACATAGCGATAAGCACAGTGTACCTAGACATTGCTGTAAGTGCCCAAGTTTCAATTTTTCTACCTTTGTTTGGCTGGGCATTGAAAAAGTTAAACACAACTGGAGGGGTGGTGATGTTGCTAAAGCTCTTTCTCTAGCGGAAACTAAGTGGATTTTTTATATGGACACTTTGAAACCGGCAGGTCTTAATGTTGATTTGGAGCTTCAATCCTTTATATGACGGCCTTAATTTTTTGTGATCCTATATGCATATATTATATATATGTGGGATCTAGCTAGTTTTTCCATAGGGGGCTTTCTGTATTCTTAGTCCTCTTTGGTGCTTTTTTGGAGTACTCCATAGGTCCTTGGTTTCTACCCTTTAATCAAATATAATCAAATATGTTCATTAGTACATGCATTTGATCAATTATGGTTATGTTATACGTTATCAGTATACATGCACATCTGTTTTTTGTCTCCATAGGTTCCTCTATTGTCATTTCTGGATTTATGCTAATAACATTATGTTTTTATGTTTTATTTTCGTTTTATTTTGTTGTTCGTATGTTGCCCATACATTCCATTGGGTTTGGGTCTATTATGCCCTTAACCTTAATGGATTCTGATGCTAAAAGGCGTCATTTCCGATGCGCCCGTTCGGGGGATTTTCGGAACTTCCGGTATCCACACCTGAATGTATTCTAGATTGTTGATTAAAGAAATGTGGACTTTAAAAGAGAGAAGATTCGGACGGACAAGTCAGTTCATGAATAAGTCAGAGGACGAAACGCGTCGAACTGACTTGCTCGTTCCTATTATTTTTCGTTCGTCCGCCCGCCGGATCGTCCATTATTCGTCCGCGAATCGGATCGTCCATCATTCATTTCGGATGTCTCCAGGTCTTCGGTTCCCCATTTGGTTGTTCTGAAAGACTGTGGCTTCACCTGTGATTTGAACTTCTCAGCACGGAGTGGTATCCTGGCCAGGCTCTCCTGCAGAAAACTACGCTTTAAGGACGATGTCTTTCCGGCTGTGGTGACTATCCGAACGAATTGTTTAAATATGCGCTGTTGCACACTTTTTATCCATTGTGTGCCACTAATTTTGTGAGTGGCTTCCTTTCTGTGGTTTTATGTTTTATTAAAATTTTTGAGAGTATTACGCTATGTTCTTGTGTATGCTCTAATTCTAGAGGCTTTGTACTTCTTTGAAGATCCTGTATCAGCAAACAAACCTATTTGAAAATCTATAAGGTTGTATTGTACTGCATGTTCTATTTTTTCCTATATGACCTCTGTACCCAATTGGTGACTTGAACAGGGTCCATGAGGTCACCAGATAATTTGGCCTGCTCCGCTGTATCCAGCAATTTAACCAAAGGACCCATGGTGTCCAGCAATTTATCCTGGCACACCCTGAATGCGTGGTCTATGCCTTTGTTGGGAACCCATCCCTTAGGAGTGACGAAGTCCACAAAGGCTTTATCCACGTCAGGGGTCAGACAAGTCTTCCCGCTCGTGGTGGGGCGAGGGGATTCCGCCTTCATGCGGTTCCTAGTAGCCTTATCTAAGGCTTTGCGTGCCTGTGCGTCCACCCATTGTTCCACATGGGTGGGGCAGTGGGGACCATTCGGCGGACCGTGGATGGGAAAGGTCCTCCGGCAAAAAAAGTGGGTTACCCAATGGGTCATAAATAATGCCCGGTCGGGCTTTTGAATCCACTTCCACTGTGGTCTCGGTAAAATCCTCATCCGAGGCATACACATCTAAAGCATCGCTATTAGTATCTGCGTCCGAATCCAGGTTAGTGTCCTGAAGCGGAGCAGGGACCACAGCGGTGTCAGGGTTGGAAACCGAAATAATTTTAGCCTTTTTGGTGTGCGTTGACACCGTTTGTGCAGAAGCCCGTTTACGGGTTGCAGGGGATGGGTGCACGTGTCCCGGCATTTTTGAGGGGATGCCAACCCCTCCAGTCGAGTGTCGTGCCTGTTTCACTGACTGTTTTCCCGTGGTGGTGGCCAGGGGGGTCTCGGAGGGCCTCACCGCGGTGAGTATATCACCCGTATCAGTAGTCGTCAGTGGCGGTGTATAATCATTGTGGCGATTCTCAGCCATCATCTCTTTAAGGGAGTGGGTGAAATCCGCTGACATGACAGACACAGCTTTAAATACTGCAGAATCAATAGATGCCTGCATATATGGGTCAAGGGTAGCAGGTTGGGAAGGAGCCATCTGTGCCTGGATCAGAACGGTAGCATTAGGGTTATGTTGCTGCTCACCCGGACTGTCCTCAGAAGAGTGCTCAGAGTCCTCCGCTGGGGAGGCTGGGCGCTGCGGGGTTTTGCCTCGTGGCATGGCGCTGGTAAGATGAGCTCCGGCGCTGGGAAAATCCCCTGTGTGCAGACTTAGCAGAGGCCCTGCCCACCCGATCAGCGAGCACGTGCAGCGTCTCGTGAATCCAGGCAGAGGGGAGGACGCTGCGGTCAGAAAATCACTTGATGAAAAATGAAAGTAAAAACGAACGCGGACCCGCGGTTAAAGCCGGGTGCCCGCGAAATAAATAATATATAGATGAATATAGCCCCAATATAGATATATATAATGACTATGGGGAAAATATGCAGAGAAAAGTTCTTTAGTACTTATCTAGTCGCCGAGCAGCATAGAAAGAGGAAGTAGGAGGGATGTTCACCGGGTTTGATGGGCTCTGACAGGAAGGAGGACCGATCCAAAGAGTGAAGGGGTGTCGGAAGATACCATTTATACCTGTTATTACTGTTATTACGTGTTTTCTCTTTTATTTCTATATAAATGCTTCATATTTCCAAGTTCTTGCTAGTTGCCACTTGCTGCTATGTTTAATAAAGCAAGAAAGAGAAGCAATAGGAGCCTCAGAGTCGATGTATTAAAATTTTGTTTCATTAAACTGCTTATTCTTTTCCTTTTTCAGCAAAAAGTATTTTAATATTTTTAAAACATTCTTGTATTTTTTTGACTAACTTTTTGATTTTCTATTTTTTTTATTCTTAATAGCCCCTTAAATCTTTCTATAAAAATAAGATTTTCAATAAAAATAAAAAAAACAAGAGTTACATCCCAGCAAAAGGAGCAAGCAATTTAAATTTCTCTTTGAGGAGCTCCTATAAACCCCTGAATGTATATCTGGTTCTATATGATGCAGAGATGGAACCTGAATGAAAATATAAGGCTGATTTATCGGAATTAATGGCGCATTTTCAAAAATGATAAAAGCACTTGTTTGATAGCTGTGCTGTAATAAAGATGGATTAGGAAGCAAATGAAATGTGTATGTATGCCTCGCATTTACTTTACATATTTTAACTGGAAGCTTTAAATATCAAACTCTTTAAAATGATAAATCGGCCCGGATTTTATCACACATCAGCAAATAAACAGTGAACAGGATAAATAATTCAGCACTCTGGCACACATCACTATCACGGATTCACGTGGGGAAATTTATATGCGTTCCATAACCTGGTAGCAGAAATTCATAATACTAATTAACGCAATAAAAATGTATATTTTTTATTATTATTATTTTATTTTAAATGATGCATTCTGATCAGAAATTTTACCTAGGATACAAATATTTAGTTTAAAGGGATACTGTATTGAAAAATAGAGTTCCCTTTATTTTTTACACGTTAATAGTTGCGCATTTGCTTCTGACCGCCTCTGCCCAATTATTTTTTTAATGTTTATTTTTATTTTTGGTGAATTTACTCATCTTTTCTCCCTCGGTGAGTGTTGCACATATGCTGAAAGTATGGTCAATAACTCCATTGTGTGAAGGGAGTGGGCTGGGTGAAACCAGAAGTGTTTTTATTTAAACGTTTTCTGCAACACATAAAGCATGACTTCAGTTCTGGTAGGATTTGCACTTGAATCTTGTTCCTTATACATTAGTACACATTTAGATATATACAGTAACATTTACCTATGCAGGAATAACGTCCTTATAGAAAATAATAAACAATTAAACATGTACAGATATATGATTACTCACTCTACATTATAATAGGCTAATGGCACAATACAATATACTCTAGTCACATGAGATCCATCACATTCTCTGTAAGCTGTTGGTCTATAACACATCAGCACAATCCACTGACATCTGTATACTGTCTGATCTAACTCCCAGCAGTAGCAACAGCCTTTTCTATCTACAGGGATGTGAATTGAATCATTTTTGCCCTGTTTATAACCCTGGATATGCTCCCTCTTACCTGCAACACATAAAGCATGACTTCAGTTCTGGTAGGAGTGTACTTTGAATACTTCCTCCGGAAACCATGCTCTTTTGTTCCTCCCTGCTAAGGGAAACATCTTACATGAACACGTGCTCATCATTCAGGCTTTTCACTTTGCTGCCATCTACTGGTGGTTTAATAGAAATGCCATTAGTTTACTTTATCAGAGCTTTATTTTAATGTGGTACCTGATTTTGACATACCTTACATGAGCACAGCTCCTCCTCTTCAGCTCCCGAACATCAGATATTAGAAATCCTGAAGCTTTTCTGCGCAATTTGAGCTCCTATGCAACTTGACAGGTGTAGGAATCGCAAATTACAGCGCTACAACCTTTCACACATTACCTACGGAAGTTCCATAGTGCCAATATAAGGTGACAGATCAGAGCTGAGCACGCATGTGCAGAATTTTAGGGTTTAAAGCATTGCGTCTCAGTCCATTCAGTGCCCTGACGTGGTTTACACATCCCTGCAGTGCTCTCCTCTTTTTGCTATACTCTCTCTGTGTACCAATTTTAGCCGAGGGCCCCATGCACACTGAGCAATTTATTGGGCGATTTTTTTGCTGCGATAGCGCTCATATTTCTGTGCAATATCACTCTATGTAGCTTTTCCAATGCATTTCAATGGAGCTGTTCGCATCTCACAGCTCAATGTCGCCTTTGGCTTTTGCCTTACTTTGAAGCAGGAAAGGCTTTCAGCTTTTCACTTTTGCTTTACTTTGCTGGGGGACCTGTTTTATGCCTTTGTTTACTGCCTTACGTTCTCAGGGGAAATGTCTTATTGGGGGACTGGAAGGGTGGGCTGACGGGGAGTGGCCGGGACCCCTGGGTAGTTGTGTGCATTATCATGCCCGATGTACCCAGGCTATAGTATTGTACACTTTTTAGGAACGGGGGGCTATCTCAAGCTCGTCGTTCCTTCCCCTCACACTCCTTTGTTGGTGACGTGAGGTTTGTCCTCCTACCCAATTGACATTGAGCGTATTTTCCTTTTCTCTTCTCCTGGTTCCTTCCACCCCCTCCTCTACTCCTCTTTTTCAACTAGTTTTCACTAGTTGCTCCCCTCCCCTGCCTTTCTTATTTTTTCTTTCTTCGTTCTCTTCTTCCCTCTCTTTCTCACCCCTCTTTCTCCCCCTCTCTCCCTCTTTTCCCCCATTTCATTTTGCTTTCCACTTCTCTCCTGTAGTTCCCCTGCCCCCCCTCCACCGAGTCAGGCTTGGGGATGTTGACAGCGGCGGCGGGGCGACCTGCTGCCCTTCGGGTCCTCTCTCATAATGTTAAAGGATTGTGCACCCGCAGAAGCAGCGATTAGCCTCCACCATCGGCGCTTGAAGGCAGACATTGTTCTCCTGCAAGAGACCCATTACATGGGGGTTTCTGTTCCACGGTACTGGGGGGAGAGCTTTTCATCCCACTACCACGGCGTGGGGAACACGCAAAAAACAGGAGTCTTGACTCTGATCCGAGCTGGCTTGCACTTCCAGCAGTCTCAGACTAACTCCCCACTTGACTGGAGATATCTCCAGGTAGATGGCATGATTTCTGGCCACGCTGTGACCCTGGTGAGCGTGTACACGCCCACCCCTCCGGACAAGAGTTTCTTCCGTCCCCTGGCTGGACACCTTGCCTTGCTGCCCAACACAACTGTACTCATAGGCGGGACCTCAATGTCGCGCTTGACCTATACATGGACACTGGACAGGAGCAATTTCCTCTGTTATCCCCTCTCCTTCTATCGCCTCGCGTCTGCTCTGCTACACGAATTTAAGCTATCTGGCACGTGGCGCCTTTTCAACCCAAGGACCGGGATTATACATTCTACTTCTCTCCACACGATATGTATTCCCTACTGGACTACATCTTCTAAAGCAGGGATCTGGTGTTGGGTCTCCGCAGCTCCTCTATTCGTGAGATCTCATGGTCTGACCATGCTATAGTTGAGATGGTGACGGACTATGTGTCTGGGGGGGCCGTTTAACGACTCCTGGCGATTTAACGACTCCATTCTCCTGGACAGGGGGGTGAGGGACTCCCTACAGTCACACCACTGGGACGTTTTTGATCTTAACCCAGCCTAAGACACCTCCCAGATGAACACCTGGAACTGCGATAAAGCGTACATGCGGGGACGAATTATCACCCTCTCCTCCCACCGTAAGCATGAGTGCAAGAGGGAACTTCTTGAGTTGGCCGTGTCCCTTAAATTTGGAGCGATCCCAAAAGGACACCGTTGTACGCTCCCCACCCACTCCCCAGTGTAGACGGCGGGTCTTGGTAATCCATTCTCAGAAGACGAGGTTCGGGAGACCATCCGGTCACTACAGCTCTCCAAAGCCCCGGAGCTCGACGGGTTCTCTGCCCCCTACTACAAGGCCTTGGCGGGGACTCTCCTCCCTCACCTTACATCCCTGTTTAACGCTTATATAGTGGGTGATGAATCCCCCTCCATGGCTGGGCTTTGCCCCAGTAAGGGAGGCCCTGACAATATTAGGAGGGCTTCGACCTTTTTCATCACGCAGGACGCACAGTCATAGGCGACTCTACAGGGGTGCAAGGGGGGGCAATTGCCCCCCCTAGGTTATTCCTTGCCCCCCCATGTGCCCCCCCACCAAAAATAATCATCCAGCTTCCCACACTTCTTCGGACCAACGTATCTCCGTAGCTATGCATCGGATATGGATGAACTAGGTGTCATTTGAAAGGGCTGATTCTGGCCTTTCCAATGATACCCCACATGACCATATTCAGTGTGATGTAAAAGTCATAAAACATCAAATAAAAACGTGCACTTAAACGTAAACATTTTCACAGGGTTGAAATGGCTCAGCAGTGAAATGGTTAATGTTCAGACTATACATTACATTGTGTATTATGTTAGTTTTTGCCTTGGTTTAGTTGTATATTAAGGGTTAATGGGCAGGCTTCATCCCTCACAGTATACATTTGTTTTTTCCTTGATTAATGGCATTTTAGGGGTTAATGGGTTGGCTACATGCCTCAGTGTATTCATTTCATGTTTTCCCTTGATTAATGGCATTTTAGGGGTTAAGGGGTAGCTACATGCCACATTGTTTATTATTTTTATTGCATTTCTCTGGGTTTAAGGCATTTTAGGGGTTATTATGGATGTTAGAATCTAAAGGGTCTAATGATCTGTAGATCCTCTGCTTTCCGTCACATTTCGGGGAATTTATTTATCAGAAAATAAGGTGAATTCCCTATTTAGCGAATGGTCACTATAATTTGCAAAAAGTGGAGTCGCTGAAGCAGTTATCAGACATTCAGCAGAAACTGCCAAATTTCGTCAAATAAAATATTGAATTTAAGTATCAGGTTAGTACAACAAAAAGGCATCATTGCATCACATTACTCTGGGGTTTTGTAATCTTATTTATATATATACTTATTTAGGGCACTAATACCTGGTGTGAGTTAACCCTTGCGTCGGCGTGATTTTGCGTTAGCGCCAGGTTAATTCAGTCTAGCGCCTGACCAACAGATTGTTTGCCTCCCGCTACAAATGGGAAAAATCACTTAGCGCGTCGCTATTAGCGATTTGTACCGCGAGCTTACTGTACTTTCCGCGTCCTATACTTAACACGGGGAGTGCTAGATATCTTTACAGATCACTTGGTGCCAGCACTAAATTTTTTGAGGTGCACTAATTGCAACATTTTACCTACTGCTCAGCCCTGGTGCTAACTCCAAAAAAACAGAAAAAACAGGTCCTCGTCCAAAATTAACAGGCAATTAAAAGGAATGCAACACAGGTGTTCTCTTGGCCCCATACACCATAGTAATGGATATGGTCAGCAATGTCGCTGCTGTTGCAGTCGGCTCTATTATAAATGTATCCTTTATCCACATATATCCTAATTCTAATATATTGCCTAATTTTAAACATTTTATGCTGGGGGCTATTCATAGTATGTAAGCAGTTGATTATTAGGGTGACTGTGTGGACCATGTTTAAAGGAACACATGGATAAGTCTTGCCCTGAAACATGTATTGTTTATATGCTGTAGCAGGGAAATTTTTGTCGCTCACCTGGCCTTCCTTTTGGATCTATTAAATGCAGTGTAATGATTCAACATGCTGCTGGGAGGCATTTATCATGCAATGCCCATCAGCCTTAATATATGTGTGCATCAAACCATGGATGATACGGCCACCGTGGAGGATTTTAATAATGCAGGGGTGAGAGGTTATTCACTGGATGTGTTCATATTCAAGCTTGTGAGGGTGGGGGATAGGTATGGAAAAGAAAAAACGTTCTATCCTGTACACAACCGCATTAGCGCTGGGTCTCAACTTGGGCCTTAGAGTTTCCCTAGCGTGCGCCAAACGACCTTGTTCATGGACTACTGCAGTCAAGGTGATCTGTTAGTAGGTTGTCAGGCACTAACAGGGTTATTCAGAAAGCGGTGAAAAGCAGGAGAATGACTGGAGAATGGAAAATTCTAGGTCAAAATAGCCGATTCTTTGACCAAGAATTTTCCAGTCTCCAGTCATTCTCCTGCTTTTCACCTCTCTCTGAATAACCCTGTAAATTTTAGCGACTCGCACTAAATTTTTCCTTTTAGTGATGGTGTTTTAGCTCACACCAGGTGATAGGGCCCTTACTTTTATTCAGTGGTATGATTTAGTGGTGAAAATTATTAGTGCCCCCCCCAGTTTTGACTGCGGTATCTTCTGTGCCCCCCCTAAATATTGTTCCTAGAGTCGCCACTGCGCACAGTTCAGGGTGCTTTTCTTCTCTCCCTGGACGCGGAAAAGGCCTTCGATCGGGTGGATTTGGACTTTCTCTGGGAGGCGCTGGGGTCGTTCAGGATTGAAGGGGCCTTTCTGACTGGGATGCAGGCGCTTTACAGCATTCTGGAAGCTTGTGTGGACACGGGCGGTTCCTTTCGGTGCCTTTCTCAATCCGCAATGGCACTCGTCAGCGATGCCCACTGTCTGCCCTCTTATTCCCCTTATCTACCTCTTATTCCCCTTATCTATTGAGCACTTCGCCAGTAAGGTGCGGGACCTGCCCGATGTCAGGGGGGTGGATGTGGAGGGGGAACCATTCAAGGTCAGTCTCTTTGCAGATGACGTTCTCCTTTCTCTGACGTCCCCACTGACCACCTTGCCTACTCTGATCGCAGTCTTATTACATTACAGGGCGGTATCAGGTTTCAATGAGTCCAAGAGTGAGGTCCTTAATATCTCCCTGATGCCCTCAGAAGTGGCCCACCTGGCATCGGTATTCCCGTTTTGGTGGCAGTCAACCTCGCTCAAATCGCTGTGGGGGTAACCTCACCCCTTCTCTGGGGACTGTGTATGCGGCCAACTACAGGCTACTATTCCTGCAGCTTCACTGCTTCCTGGGTGCCTGGGTGGACCTCCGTCTTTCCCTGCTTGCCAGAGTGTATGTGGTATGGATGACCTTACTCCCTAAAAACCTGTACTACTTCCGCTGCCTGATTGTGTCGATGCAGGTATCGGACCTCTCCCACCTTCAGCATGCGATACACAACTTTATCTGGGCAGGAAAACGGAGCCGGTTGTCTCAGGCGGCAATGCTCCAACCCTGCATCTGTGGTGACCTCGGCATCCCCCATCCCTTCACCTATTATAGGGCTGCCCAGCTGGCCATGCTGTCCCACATTACTCTACCAGCATCTCATTCACGATGGGTCCAGATTGAACAACTCATGGCTGCCTTACACTAACCCCCCACACATGACAACATCACACCCTGCCGCACTCCCTCAGGCTGTGGTGCGGCCGCCGCTCTTGAGATAGCCTCTCTCTGGGACTTTCGAACCTGACCTCCCTCTTCCACAACCCTGCGTTCCCACCAGGATGACAGGCATGGGCATTCCTCTTGTGGTGGAATCGGGGCATAACAGAGTTACACCCTTTCTGGAGGCATCCCGGTATCCCTCTCGTCACTTCGAGAACGTTTCGGCCTGCCAGATGGCGAGCTCTTCCGAGCCGGACAACTGCTGCATATCGTGCGGACTCTTGTCCGGGGGGACCCCCGCCTCCCATGACATTCAATGAGTGCCTTTGCAAGAGAGCAGGTCGCACGTCAGCCCTGATCTCCACCTATATTTGCACTTGCTGTAGAATGCCTTCCCTCACACCCTGTCTTACGTGGCCAGGTGGGAGGCGGATTTGGGGGTGACCTTGTCGGCAGAGGACTGGTCTGAGATCTGGGACCACTCTGCCAGGGTCATGGCCTACACAGCAGTCCAAGAGAACTGCTTCAATGCCATGTACCCAGTCGTCGGCGCCGCAGGAAAAACAAATCCGGCGCTGGTGTACTCCTAAATTCATAAATCCACCCCTCATACCTTCTGTTATGTCTCTCCTAGCCTGCAAGCGGTGCAGGTGCTCCTAATCAAGAGGCCTGCACCTGTCTACAAAACAGCAAAGCACTATGGGTGCTTTGCCTTTGCATTGCCTGTCTAACACCAAGCTGCAATAGCTTCCTGCCTTCAGACCCCCTTGAATTACTGTACCCCTATTTGGATACCCCATTGCCAAACCTCTGCGTGATATTCTAGACTTTGCTTACTGCTGAACCTCTTTATTTGAATGACTGTTGCCGATCTCTGCTAGTATACTGGACTCCAATTGCCTATTCCTCAATTATCACCTTGCCACTGGAACCCCGTTCTATTCATTTAAAAGACTCTCTTCTCCTTGCTCCTATATTTCTGTTTATCTATATCTATATACATGTATCTATACAGTGATTCTTATTAATCTTATTCCCTGGTCCTGTCTCTGTGAATTCAGTGCTGCTGTTATTATCTATCCTTGTTCCCTGGTCTTGTTTATCTGTGTATTCAGTTCTTACCCATTTTTCCAATTCCTATCATTTCTCAGTCTCCTTAGTTATATCCTGTTTTTGTTTATTAAGTATCCATTGTCCTCCTTGTTTCTCCTTTTCAACTCCGCTCCTTTCTATTTCATAATATAGAAAAAGGAAAAGTAGTCCCCTTAGGCGCAAATTTGCGCCTAAGGGGACTTCTTTTCCTTTTTCTATATTCTGTTTTTTTGTGTGTCAAACATATCCTTTGGGGCTGTGAATTTCACATCTCAAATTCCCACCCCACACTCCATGCAGCGCCTATAGTTCCATCGTCTTTTACCTTTATATTTCATATTGCATTATATCCCTGTGTGTCTAAATAAATAAGGGCCCTATTACATTCTCCGCTCAAACGTTAACGCGTGCGTAAAAACGCATTAACGCGAGGGGAAAAACCCTTCGCCCAGAACGTCATATTACAACGTTCACGCAAAAAATGCGCGTTAACATCTAACGCGGGTGGACCTGCACGAACCCTTTGCGAGCGTAATGTACTTTGCGCGTCCTATACTTAACATTGTGAGCGCAAATGCATTTGTGCGCTGGTGCGCGCAAGGTATTACAATCTTAGCGCAAATTTTAATGGACAACATTTGCGCGCATAACTTGAAAAGCTGGTGTTTGAAGTCTTTGAAAAGCTGGTGTTAACGGCAAATCTGAACGTCCTGGCCGAACCCAAATACACCAGCCCAAAAAAAAAATACAGCACAGAATAGTTACACATTCTACACATACCCAAACAATAAAATGGAGAAGTTGGGCGTGTTTTTATTATTGCTGCAGCATATATACTCAGATTGATTTTGACAGGCGCAAAAACTGAATGGGAGACAATTGTGGTTCTTAATTCTGATTGGCTGAATCGCGTGAGAAAACGGTCCGCACACCGATTGCTGTACGCAGCGTTAATGCGCGCTCGTTTTTGCACGTCTTTTTTCTGCGCATTATTTTTTGACGGATGAAAAAATGCTCTCGGATTGTAATACCAGCGTTAATTTACGTGCGTAAATGTTTAACGCTGCGCGCAAAAAAAATAGCACTGCGCAAGCGTATTTGCGCAAAGAATGTAATAGAGCCCTACACCTTTAATTTTCTTATACTTGTTTTATCTTGCTCTTGCTGAAGACAAAACTGAAGGGAAAATGCCCCAAGAACAAGCAGGAACTGAAGACAGTTGCAGTAGAGGCCTGGCAGAGCATCACCAGGGATGAAACCCAGCGTCTGGTGATGTCTATGCGTTCCAGACTTCAGGCTGTGATTGACTGTAAAGGATTTGTAACCAAGTATTAAGAAGGGAAAGTTTGATTTATGATTATTATTCTGTCCCATTACTTTTGGTCCCTTAACAAGTGGGAGGCACATCTGCAAACTGCTGTAAGTCCTACACCGTTCACCTGAGTTGGATGTACATACCCTCAAATTAAAGCTGACAGTCTGCAGTTAAAGCACATTGTGTTTGTTTCATTCCAACTCCATTGTGGTGGTGTATAGAGCCAAAGATGTTAGAATTGTGTCGATGTCCCAATATTTCTGGACCTGACTGTATATGGGAGTCCTCTTGTTGCCAATACCTGCCTGTGTGACTACCCTCTCTGGTGCCAACTCGGAACGTATGTTTGACCATGCTTTTGATAAACCAAGTTATGTTTATATC
This sequence comes from Leptobrachium leishanense, assembly GCA_009667805.1. Classification (NCBI taxonomy): domain Eukaryota; kingdom Metazoa; phylum Chordata; class Amphibia; order Anura; family Megophryidae; genus Leptobrachium; species Leptobrachium leishanense. The sequence goes on along the minus strand of CM019064.1, from coordinate 425,873,787 downwards.
TTGCTGAACTATCTCTGTCTGTTTATAGTTAACTTGCCTTCACCCAGCAGACACTTGGTAACAAAATCATTTGCTGCTGAGTGGTATCTAGTATTCTATATCACCTCCCTGGCTGGGAGTGCTAGGTGTGGCAGTTCTAACTGCTATAAAGTCAAGTATCATAGAAATCTGTCCAGTAGGATCGAAACCACACTGATCTGGGGTGAGCACCATTGCGAACGTGACACCTTGTTTCTTTAAAAAAAGTTAGGAAACCTAAAATGTCACCAAAAAATGTCTAAAAATATCCTACAAGAATAAATAAGTAAAGAAACTTTCATTCTATTGGTAGTAATCTACTTCCCATTCTTAAATAAGCAATAAAAAACTAAATAACTCATAGAAAAGCAAAAAACCAACTGATCCGAATCACCTGAAATGATCCGAATCTCCAAAATGATCCGAATCACCGAATGATCTGATTCACCGAATCAATTCGATTTGAAATTTCAGATTGATCCGAACTTTTCAGATGGTCGTTACTTCGTTTTCGGAAATGCTCCCGAAATACTAAAATGGTGAATTTCGCCCGAATTTCAATTCGGAACAAAACAAATTGCACATCTCTAGTTCCTACACGCTCTGGCACGCTTGGGTCATCGCTGGTGCTGCACTCTCCCACTCCGGTGTCCTCTTTGCTGTTTAGTCAATAGCTGTTACCGCTGCACACTTTCACATGTTAAGTGTTTTATGCTCCTACAGTAAGGACATGTACCTTTCACTTTCTGTATTTTGCTTTGTGGCTTTGGCCATGGTGGCCCAATAAAACCTTTAATTACAAAAAAAAGTGTAGGGGTTAATACTGGAAAAATATCCCTACGATCAATATATTATATATTTTTTCTTTTTTTTTATCCCTATACATCTGGGAGACTACTTAACCTCTTGGTATCATTCCACTGCATCTCGGCGTCGCACCTAATCAGAGAATTAAGTCATTTCCGTATTGTATCATCTTTATCAAGCGTCGGGTTCAAGCCAGTCATTTCTTTTCCTCTTATATCTCTAATTGGGAGCACGTAAATCGCTTGCAGATGTTTTATTCCTGTCACAGCACGTTTGAATAATCCCTTTGGAAGATCAGGTACACTGACCCCAAAAAAAAATATGGCTCAGCGTGATATGTGATCCCTAGATCTCTCTGACCAGACGGAGGTGAATTATGAGTGACAGACTGAGCCCGAGCTGCTTTTATATCACTATGCCAATAAATGAATTACGGGAAAGCTACGCGGTCACAAATGATATGGATTTATACTAAAGAACGGGTAGAAAAGGCAGGTGATTTTATCTCCGGTGGTCAGAAACATATACCATTTCTATACGGAACAGTTTTTTTACAAATTGCTTTGAGATATGTGCAAAATGCAATGTATTTGTAGAACCTGGTCTGCTAAGATTCAGAAATCTGCTGTCCCCGGCTCACTATTCTGCAAACCACTGCATATGATGAGTTATAGTAACCCATTGTGCATACACAATCATCATCAGCAAACACCGCCGTAGGCTTCTCTACTGGGGGGGCAATTGCCTCCCCTAGGTTATTCCTTGCTCCCCCATGTGCCCCCCCCCAACCTGGGATCAGCATCCAACTTCCCCCACTTATTCAGACCGCTGTATCTCCGTCCCTGTGCTTCATACATGGTCATACATCGATCAAGGAGTCATTGGAAAGGGCATATTCTGGCCTTTCCAAGATGCCCAGCATGACCATATTCAGTGCAAAATAAAAACGTAACGTTTTCTTTTCACAGGGTTGAAATGGCTCAGCAGTGAAAGGGTTAATGGTCAGACTATATATAACATTGTGTATTACTTTCATTTTTGGTTTAGTTGTATATAATGGGTAGGCTTCATCCCTCACAGTATACATTTTATTTTTTCCGTCATTAATTGCATTTTAGGGGTTAATGGGTAGGCTACATGCCTCACAGTGTATACATTTCATGTTTTCCCTTGATTAACCTCCCTGGCAGTCTAATTTTTTCAAAATTTTGTGTCTAAAAGCGTCTCAATTTTTTTTTTAAAGGAAAGGTGTTTTTGTACATAGTTAGCCTGTAATAATTAGGAATCACGCACTGAAATCCGTGAAATCAAGAGTCCTTACTGGTAAAATCCTTTATAAATAAATAAATAAATAAATAAAAAAAATCCGATAAAGTTTGAAACACGACATAATAATTTATTATCCCAAAAATAATTATCCAAAATAATGTAAATAAATTATATTCAATAAAATACAACAAAAAACACTGAAATCTGTCTGAAAACAAGGGTGAGAGGATGTATGGTCTATTTCTTATCCTGTACTTTCTTATCCTGTCATTTTACACTGTAGTATCCAATTTTTCTAAGTTTGCTACTAGTCCCGCCCCCCCTGCATCGTGTGACTCGCAGGGAGCCTTCCAGGAAGCAGCTCGCCGCGATCACACTGTGGGGGACAGCGAGGGAGCCAGGAGGAGGCGAGTATGTATCCAGCCCGAGTGTGGCTCGGGGTTACCATTCGCGGTAGCGAAATTTAACCCCGAATCACACTCGGGAATACCGCCAGGGAAGTTAATGACATTTTATTGGTTAATGGGTAGGCTACATGCCTCACAGTGTATACATTTCATGTTTTCCCTTAATGACATTTTATTGGTTAATGGGTAGGCTATATGCCACACGGTTTATTATATTTCCCTGGGTTTATGGCGTTTTAGGGGTTATTATTATGCAAGTTAGAATCTAAAGGGTCTATTTACCTATAGTTCCTTTGCTTTCCGTCACATTTCGGGGGAATCCATTTCACCGAAAATATGGTGAATTCCCTATTTAGCGAATGGTCACTGTAATTTGCGAAAATTGGAGTCGTTGAAGCAGTTACCGGACCTCGGCAAAAACCAACGAATAAAATATTGAATTTAAGTACTAGGTTATTACAACAAAGATATCATTGCATCACAATACTCTGGGATTTAGGAATCTTATTTATATATATATATATATGTATTTATTTACAAACCATTTTGTCTCGGTGCACACGAAGACTGAGATCAATTCATTTTATAGAGTTTTATTGCATAGATCGACGTTTCAGTCCCAACCGCGACTTTCTCAAGATCAAGATGTATTTACAGGGTTATTCAAAGAGATCCGAATGGCTGCCGAAAGGGAACCGAATGCTGAAAATCATCGTTCAGTTACCTTTCTTGGCCATTCGGCTATTCAGAGAGCAGGCAGTTCGCCAAATCCTGGCGAATTGCCTGTACATACGGTGCCTGTTCGAGGGCAGTGAATCCCCATAGAGAAGCAATGCTTCGGCTATTCAGAGAGCAAAACCCAGCTGAGAAACGTTGCCGAATTGTCCTGCCAGTCGGTGGTTTAATTCGACAGGTTTATTCAGGAGAATCCCATAGGCTTCAATGTTAAAAATATTCCCGTTTTAATTCAATATCTAATAAACCGTTCATGATAATATTCTGCATTAAAGAGTCTCTTTATTTATAGATTTTTTGGGACATTTTAAGCATTTCTCGGGATTTTTTTTGCCAAAAACTTTTTGCTGATTTTTTTTAAAATTTCTTTTTAATCGTTTTTTCTTTTTTCTGTAACCGCCCTTTTTATTATCATTCATTGGACCTCATATTTAAATTTCAGACACTTTCGCTCAGTAGTTTGTTTGCAAATAGCGTTTCACTTTTCAAACATTCAAGCGGACAGGTTTTTTTTCTCTTCACCTCCTTTGTCTGCGGTGTCGGCTTTTTCCGGCGGCTGCGCTGCGTGTGATCGGCTCCTGCTTGGGTTTTTTCGCCGTTTTCGGCGGTGTTAATGCAGATGTTTTGTGGGTTTCAGTGTGCGTTTGCCCTCGTTTCGCGGTGAGTTTTCAGCGGGTTTGCGGCGACTTTTCCCTGCATATTGGCAGCCCTGTGGTGCTTGCTGAATACACCGCAGGGTCGCCGAAATGGGATCGCCAAATTGCACCGAATTGTAGAGAACGAAAAGTCACCGAACGTACGGTGGCTTTTCAATTCTCTTTGAATAACCCTGTTAGTTTTTTTTCAGTGGTATGATTTTGTGGCAAAAATTATTAGTTCCCTCACAGTTTTGACTGTGGTATCTTGTGTGCCCCCCCTACATATTGTTCCTAGAGTCACCATTGGACACAGCACCACGTGAGCGTGTTAACTCCATGTGTCATTGGAAATTAAATTACCGTATTTTTCGCTCCATAAGACACACCTGACCATAAGACGCACCTAGTTTTTAGAGGAGGAAAACAGGAAAATAAATATTCTGAATCAAATAGTGTAATAATGGATATTGCCCCAGCTCCTCTCATGGATTTTGCCCCAGCTCCTCTCATGGATTTTGCCCCAGCTCATGGATACTGTCCCCCAGCTCATGGATATGCCCCAGCTCACACATGGATATGCCCCAGCTCACACATGGATATGCCCCAGCTCACACATGGATAATGCCCCAGCTCACACATGGATATGCCCCAGCTCACACATGGATATGCCCCAGCTCACACATGGATAATGCCCCAGCTCACACATGGATATGCCCCAGCTCACACATGGATAATGCCCCAGCTCACACATGGATAATGCCCCAGCTCACACATGGATATGCCCCAGCTCATGGGATTTGCACCAGCTCCTGGATAATGCCCCAGCACATGGATAATGCCCCAGCTCACACATGGATTTGCCCCAGCTCACACATGGATATGCCCCAGCAGCTCATGGATATGCCCCAGCTCACACATGGATATGCCCCAGCTCACACATGGATATGCCCCAGCAGCTCATGGATATGCCCCAGCTCACACATGGATATGCCCCAGCTCACACATGGATATGCCCCAGCTCACACATGGATATGCCCCAGCTCACACATGGATAATGCCCCAGCTCACACATGGATATGCCCCAGCTCATGGATATGCCCCAGCTCATGGGATTTGCACCAGCTCCTGGATAATGCCCCAGCATATGGATAATGCCCCAGCTCACACATGGATTTGCCCCAGCTCACACATGGATATGCCCCAGCAGCTCATGGATATTGCCCCAGCTCACACATGGATATGCCCCAGCAGCTCATGGATATGCCCCAGCTCACACATGGATATGCCCCAGCTCACACATGGATATGCCCCAGCTCACACATGGATATGCCCCAGCTCACACATGGATATGCCCCAGCTCACACATGGATATGCCCCAGCTCGAACATGGATATGCCCCAGCAGCTCATGGATATGCCCCAGCTCACACATGGATATGCCCCAGCTCACACATGGATATGCCCCAGCAGCTCATGGATATGCCCCAGCTCACACATGGATATGCCCCAGCAGCTCATGGATATGCCCCAGCAGCTCATGGATATGCCTCAGCTCACCTGCCGCCGCCGCGTTCGTCTCCCTCTGAGCGTGCGTCCGGCGGCAGGAAGCTTCGGCACTCGCCTGGGGGAGCCACGTGACCGCGATCTCGCGAGATCGCGGTTACGTGGCTCCCCCAGTCGAGTGCCCAAGCTCCTTGCCACCGGACGCACGCTCAGAGGGAGACGAACGCGACGGCAGGTGAGCTGAGGCATATCATGGGGCATTCGCTCCATAAGACGCACCCACTTTTCCCCCCACTTTTTGGGGGGAGAAAAGTGCGTCTTATGGAGCGAAAAATACGGTAGTTTGTTGCAAATTGATTACATTTTGTTATTTGAGCTCCAAAAGGTGCCCCCAACGTTTTAGAACCTCAGGCATGACACCCACGTTGATGCAACAGTTTTTACAAGTGAATACCTGTGTGACACGGAGATATTCACTTGCTGCAGCATGGAGTCCCAGCTGCAGTAGCTCCTTTTGGCCAGCAGATGGTGACGTGTGCCTGCTAAATGGGACCCGTACAGTAAATTATTAATTTATTAATTATATATTGGGAATGTTCCCACTTTATACTCGATCTCGGTAGTGAAGGGGTAAATGATAAGCGATTTTTTTTAAGTCTCTGATGTCCGATCTTTCAAACCGTGTTGTGTAATAATATACTGCAAAATTATTATTATTATTTTTGTCATCATTTATATAGCGCCAACAGTTTCCGCAGCGCTTTACAATAACCAAAGGGAATGAGATACAGATAAACGGACATATGGTGGAAACAAGAGGTGTAGAGGGCCCTGCTCATAGGAGCTTACAGTCTACAGCCCACTCAGACGTATTTTACATCTAAGTTAACTTTGAAGAGCTCGTTTTGTATAGCCCAAGGCTGTGTAGGTTAATCATTTTTTTAAATATATTTCATGTATCCAAATGGTTAGTATATAGGAGCCCTCGTTACATTAGCTTTACAAAGCATTAACCACTGAATGGGCTTGAACCCAAACTAATCTTATGTGCAACACACCAGCCTATACACTGGACATAATCCTCAAATCAGAAAATAAAACACGTCTTTTATTGATTTTATAGCAGGGGTCGATAGGCCTCACTATTTTAGCAGGAGGGGCTTAGTTCCCTTTTGGTTGATATACTGGGAAGCTGCAATACTTTTCTATACAGACATAATTTTATAAAACCATCAATATTTCAGGGTTATTCCTGGATTTAAGCACATTGGGAATATCAATTTCAGTATTTGCCAGAGGAATGGCAAAGAAGCGCTGCAGCTGCTGCAGCTCTAAGTAATCTTAGAGACCAAAATGTACAGAAATGTTGGTGAGTTCCTACACTTAGGGCCCTATTACATTCCGGATGCTAACGTTAGCACTCACCTGTGTGAGCGTTAACGTTAGCATTGGTGGCCCTAGCGCGGGCGCACCATATTACAATCCACACGCTAACGGGTTAAAAAAAAACATTAGCGATTCGGGGCTTGCGCTTTTCAGTGCGAGGTTACTGTACTTTGCGCTCCCTATGCTTAACATGGGGAACGTAAAGTGTTAGTCAGCATTAGGATTACAAAGTCCTAACGCTAATTACCGTCCGGCTGCGGTTAACCCAAAAGTTAACCACAGCCAGGACCTGATGCTAACGGATTCCGCTTCTGCTGAATACGTCAGCACCAGGCAAAAATCACACTCAAAAATCTGATACCCACCTCCCATTCCGCAGCAAGAACGGCGGCTCCAACTTCCTCTTCTGGCCGCCGGGAGCTGTGAGAGACTGGGGAAAAAAGTCCCTCAGTCTCCCTCTGTGGATCACTACGCTGACTTGCCGGATCTCGCGAGGCAAGATCCTGCAGGTCATGTGACCGGCAGCGTTAGCCTCAATGGAGTCCTATGGACTCCATGGAGGAGATGCTCGCGGCGGCGCTTAGTGCCGCTGTGAGCATCCCACGGCTTAGCACCGTGTTACGGCGCAGGATGCTGTATTAGCACCTGCACCGTAATATCACGCTAAAACAGGGACGCTAAGAATAAACCCGCAGGTGCAGGTTTTTCTCCTTTGCGTCCCCGTTTTAGGCTAATGTCAGACGAACGCATTCTGAGCACACTCTGCTTGCGTGCATAACGAACGGAAGTACTGACGGAAGATACTGTAGACGCCACACAATCCCTTTTTTTGACGGATGTAGAAAAAAAAAAGGGAAATATGGGAAAGAAAATTAATTAACATTAAAAGACAGGTACAGTCAGCCAGACCAAAAAAACTTCTGAGCGTCAACGTGATGGATGTCGCAAATGCACTGCGTCTGACATTGTGTCATCACACACACAGGCCGCTACGCGGACATGGCGCACTCTGGGCGTCCGTCGTAGCGATTTTACGTTGAGGCCTAAATGATGTCCGTTGCCACCTGCGTGGTGCGTGCGCACTTCGGTGCGCACGTACTTCGTGTGTTGGTCTCTATTGATCACAAATCAATGCTACGACGGACGTTAAACTGTGCGACGACACGGACATGAAGACTGCGTTCGTCTGACGCTAGCCTTAGCGTTAGGAATGTAATACGGGCCTTATTTTTTTAGGACAAATATAAAAACACTATCATTCATTGATTAAGCAGTACATAAAGCAGGGTTGTCAAACTCTGGCCACCTCCAGAATTTTCTGGACTACATCTCCCATGATTCCCTGGCCACCTGTTGCATTCAAAGAATTCTGGGGATGGTAGCCATCAAAATCTGGGGTCCGTGAGTGTGACAGCCTTGACATAAGGCATTTGCAAGGCTTTAAAACGAAAATCAGTCTCGGCACTGTTGTTGACATTCTGGCACCGCAAATCATATCATTGTTTACAGCAGTGGTTAGCAACCTTGGCTCTCCAGATGTTTTGGAGCTACCTCTCCCATGATGCTCAGCCGCTCATTATATTGACTTCGTATCATGGGAAATGGAGTTCCAAAACATCCGGAGGGCCAAGGTTGCTGGACTTCCCTTTTAGAGAAGGAAGCCCGGAATGTTGGTTTCTTGCCATTGATACCGCAACAATGTTCATATCCAGCTTATCTACATTTCCGCCTCAAATCAGCGGCTCTTTCTGATCAGGCGTGACTTGTATTCTTTCCACTTGATGTAATCTTCCATCTTCTGCTTCAGCTTTTCTTTGGATGGATACGGCTGAATCTGGGGAATTAAAGCGATGAAAGGTGGGTGATTGATCTTTCCTGGAGATACTGATACGGAATGACATCGATTCTCTCATTGTAAAATCTTCAGCTAAATAATACTAATATTTTCCTTTCCTGGCTGACCGTAGCCTGGGTCATGTATTGTTTAGAATCTAAGCCGTAGATCTTCTCCTGAGCTGCCTGGACCAGGCTGGTCAAAGGCTGCAGGACGTAATGTTAAGGGGTTATTCAAAGAGCACCGAAATTTCAGGAACATTTTGGTGCTTTTTCGTTAGGCGCACTTCGGTGCGCTTCGACAATTTCAGTTTGTCGACATTGTGGTGAATTCACTATCCACCACAGGGTCCGCAAAATGCGTCCAGCATTTACAGGATTATTCAGAGAAAGGTGAAAACCAGGAAAACTGTCAGGAGAACAATCTAGTCGAAATAGCCGATTTGGAAAGTGAGATAAATGGGAGAATTTTTCTGGTTTGGCTATTTTGACCTAGAATTTTCACTTCTCCTGTCATCTTTGCAAATGGGCTATTCGGTCTAGATTGTTCTCGTCTCCTGCCAATTCTCCTGATTTTCACCTTTCTTTAAATAGACCTGTTAAGGTTGGGGGGCACCAGGGTGTAATTTCCCATTGGTCTCTACCCCTGGGACTGTATATATTCCACCCAATAAAGATGTTCAGTAGTAGCTGTTCAAAAGCTCACAGATCTCCAGCATCGTCTAATTTCTTGGGGTTGCTAGCACTGCTCTTTACATGTCCCTGTCCTTACGCTTCATCTAAGGACTGGGGGAAGGCATGAGAGTCTGCTGGGGAGAACATGGTGGTCCGGCAAGGAGGAGGAATTGACAGATGTGACCTGGTCAAGGTACTGAGATCTGTTACACTGTATAATTAATGATTTAGGGCTCTATTACATTGTTCGCTCAAACATTAACGCGTGCACAAAAACGCATTAACGCAAAACACTTTGCGCTGAACGTCATATTACAATGTCCGCGCAAAAAATGCGCGTTAACGTATACCGCGGGCGAACCTGCGCGAACCCTGCGTGAGCGTAATGTACGTTGTGCGTCCTATACTTAACATTGTGAGCGCAAATGCGTTTGCGCGCTGGTACGCGGATGGTATTACAATCTATGCACGCAAAATTTAACGCACAGCGTTTGCGCGCATAATTTTAACGTCTTTGAAAAGCTGGTGGTAACGGCAAATCTGAACGTCCTGGCCGAAACCAAATACACCAGCACGAAAAAAAAAAATACAGCAAAGTATAGTTACACATTCGACGCATACCCAAACAATAAAATGGAGAAGTTGTGCGTGTTTTTATTATTGCTGCAGCACATATACTCAGATTGATTTTGACAGGCACAAAAACTTAACGTGAGATAATTGTGGTTCTTTTATTCTGATTGGCTGAATCGCGTGAAAAAACAGTCCGCGCAACGTTAATGCGTGTGCGTTTTTGCACGTCTTTTTTTACGTGCGTTATTTTTTTGGCGGATGAAATAATGCTCGAGAATTGTAATACCAGCGTTAATTTACGCGCGTTAACGTTTAACGCTTCGCTCACAATTTCACGCATTTACCGTGCATTTTCGCGTTAAGAATGTAATAGGGCCTTTACTATTTAATTAAGGACTTTAAAAAACTCTGGTTCCTGGCCGGGTTTTTTTTTTTTTTATAATTTAAATCCTTTAGTAGTGAACGGGTTAAACATTAAAGAGGATCTGACCAGTTTATGGTCCCTTTCCTCACAAATCTTATAAAATCTTTGTTTGATGAAACAAATTGGAAGATTTGTATAAGTAAGAAAATAGATGATGCCCAGAAAATAGATGATGCTCATTATGTATGATCTGCATTAGCTGGAGCATAGAAATTCATTGCTTTGTTGTCAGATGAAACAATAAAAAAGGTAAGAATCCTTATTATTAAAATGGGAATGTAGCAGCATTGTAGGAGGATAGCAAAGGTTAAAGAAATCGAAGGGTTAATATCGACTTGTCTATTTACAGATGACTGCTTCACACGTCTCACTGCTCCATCATTCTAGAAATTATTTATCACATTTCAGACATGCCAGAGAACACATGATGTGGTGAGGATATAGCTTAGTGGTTAAACCTATCACCGCGTTGTATTCATCCTTCTGATTAACCCCTTAACTACCAAAGATAGACAATACACAATCTGCAAGGCACCTCCCGGTCCCCAGATATCCACAGGAGCAATGTAAAGGAATTTTGTTTATTTCAAACTAAGTTAATTTGCATTAGGGCTCCAGAGTGTGCCCCCTAAAGTTTTAGCCCCCTAGGCTTGATGGCAGAGCGGCTAACACTTTTTAAAACCAGCTGGGAATTATGCCTTTCTGACATCTCAACTGCAGATTCTCCAGAGAGATCAGAACTGTAGTACCTCCTTTTGGCCAGCAGATGGTGACAACTGCCTGCCCGATAGGTTATTACAACATGGAATACATTGGAAATAATCCCAAATATTTCTTACAGTATAATTAATTCGATATGATTTTCCAAAAAAACACTGGTTCCTGACAGCAGTTTTCTGGAAAATCCCTTGGTATTGAAGGGGTTAATAAAAGTGTCTTCTTGGTTACTTAGAACACTCCGTGGTCAGGTTTGCACACACTAGAGAGAGTGGTTTAATTGTAAACTGTAATATAGGTGGGATTTAAAGTAAGCTTTAATCAATCAAGGGTCCGAGATAACTCATGGTTTAAACAAACACGCTAGGGTTAAGGGAAGAGGAGGAAGTGGAGGGGTTAATATTATAAACCTTTGAGAGATAATAGTTAACTCTTACAATATTAGAAGCATCTTTGCTATCACACCCCACAGCCACAGGTCTGAGCTGTCAATCACACAGCCTGGATGTTTAATCCCTCCCACGAAGGAGAGGAAGCAAAAACATGGCCGCCTCCATGAGGAGAGCAGACGGATTAGAAGCTACAAAAACTCACAAAACTCCACTGGATGTTGTAAAATAAAAAGGTTTACTGGATTAATGAAGCTACAACAAAAGACATAAAAAAACCTCCACAACAGGCGGCGGGTACAATTTAACAACTTGTTTGGAATAAGGCCCAAAATACATTGTTAACCCCTTACTGCTGGGCAGGTTGTGCCGATGGGGCGCATGTCATGCCGACTGCTCCTCTGGCCCGCCTACACAGCTGACACGCGTCACGCGCCATTGGCTGTACAGGGGAGGCCTGAGTTAAGGCCATCCCGCGGCAATCAATAACATGTGCTGCACGCCAGCTGGTGGGCGGGCATGTCACGGCCCATAGAGGCCAGTCCCACCCACTGCGGGGACGGCATAGTATGCAGCAAAGGGTTAACAAAGTGGCAATTTATCAAGGTTTGCAAAACAGCAAATAAACAAGTCATTTTCTCATCCACTTCGGATTCCTGTCATTATGCGAAATGTTAATCTGTAAACTCCGTGCGTGCTGATACTCTTTCACACGTAAATCTTCCATAATTTGTGATGATGTTTGATAAACATTTCCAAGACTCCAGTTTAGAGTTCTGGAGGACGGCTCGTTTAACCCCTTAACTCAGACCTTTGGAATCGCTATAGACTGCAAATCAACGTGACGCTCCCCCTCCCCTCCCTTCCAACGTCTAGTTTTGTCCATCATGTGCAATGTCGACAGTCAACTGGCAGATGTCAGAATTAATGGACTCACGATGTCAGGCTCACCCAGTCTTTATCCCCCGGGGAATCACAGCACAACAGAACTAAAATGCTTAGAGGTGCATTACAATCAAATCCCGTTATAACGAGATGATTTAAATTGGATTTTTTGTTTCTTTTTAATCAAATAAAAAGTGAAAAGCGAGATGGCTTAAGTTACCCGTTACAGTCACAGTACTTGAAAAGTCATTCTGAGTTAAATGTTAATCTATGAATTTTAATGCACTTTGTCTCGCATTTACAGCTAATGTGTTTCTCTTTTTGTTCTAACGCGGAGATTTCTTCATAGCTGGAGATATTCTGCTACTAAGAAACAAGAAAGAACCCTTACATTAAAGGGGACCGTACTGGAAAAATACCCCCCTTTATCCCCTTTAAATAATTACGAAGATCCTGCCGACAGCCTCGGCTTAATATTTTTGTTTCTAATTATTTTTATTCTAGAGACTAAAGGGGTTATTCAAAAAGAGCCGGTCTGGCCCCGAAATGTCACAGAACAGGGAAATTCAGAGTCAGGTTTTCACCATACAGGCGCTCAGCATAATAGCATGCGTAGACTAGTGCGCTCGCTCAGTGGACACTTTATTAACCCCTTCACTACCAAGATAAAACCACCATCTTCAGGATTCCTACGGACTCCAGAAGATGCTACTGGCGCCAGTGCTTCGTAAGTGTTAGCTCCTCCTTTATATGACAAGTCAAGGCACTAATATAGCAAGTCAGCCAAAGAGAGCCAGTGATAGGCATTCGACAGAGGCGTAACTAGAAACCTCAGGGCCCAGGTGCGGGAATACATGATGGGGCCCCCCACCACCCTACGCAAAAACATATTTGCCCCCCCCCCAGTCACCACACATTGGACCCCTCCAGGTCCACAATGTCGACTCCACAGCAATAAAACTCGCAGTAATGTACAGTGTATATGAGTGTATCACAGACCTCCACAGCCAGGCTCGGATTGGGCCAAAAAATAGGCCCAGGTATTTTGGACAGAGCAGCCCACCGCCGATGATCCGCCAACCACTGCACGCCGCTAAGTAAAGCCAATCAGCGGGGGTAAAAATAAATAAATGTAAAAAACTGCCATTCTTTAAAAGATATGAAAATAATAAGAGGTCCTATTAAAAAAAATATAAAGTGGTCTGTTACAGAATAAAAATAAAAAAACGCCACGACCAACGACCACGAAATTGCACTGTACAGTGGCAAGAAAAAGTATGTGAGCCCTTTGGGATTACGTGGAGTTTTGCATGAAATTGGTCATAAAATGTGCTCTGATCTTCATCTAAGTCACAACAATTTGAAAAACACAGTCTGCTTAAAATAATACAACACAAACATTATATGTTTTCATGTGTTTATTGAACATAACATGTAAACATTCACAGTGCAGGGTGGAAAAAGTATGTGAACCTTTGGACTTAATAACTGGTTGACCCTCCTTTGGCAGCAATAACCTCAACCAAACGTTTCCTGTAGTTGCAGGTCAGAGCTGCACAACGATCTGGAGTAATTTTGGACCACTCCTCTTCACAAAACTGTTTCAGTGTAGCAATATTCTTGGGATGTCTGGTGTGAATCGCTCTCTTAAGGTCATGCCACAGCATTTCAATCGGGGTTGAGGTCAGGACTCTGACTGGGCCACTCCAGAAGGCGTATTTTGTTTTGTTGAAGCCATTCTTTTGTTGAATTACTTGTATGCTTTGGGTCAGTGTCCTGTTGCGTCACCCATCCTCTGCGGAGCTTCAGTTGGCAGACAGATGGTCTTACGTTTTCCTGCAAAATGTCTTGATAAACTCTGGAATTCATTTTTCCATCAATGACAACAATCTGTCCAGGCCCTGAGGCAGGCAGCAAAGCAGCCCCAAACCATGATGCTCCCTCCGCCATGTTTTACAGTGGGGATGAGGTTTTGATGTTGGTGTGCTGTGCCTTTTTCTCCACACATAGTGTTGTGTGTTTTTTCCAAACAACTCAATTTTGGTTTCATCTGTCCACAGAATATTTTGCCAGTAGTGCTGTAGAACATCCAGGTGCTCTTTTGCAAACTTCAAACGTGCTGCAATATTCTTTTTGACAGCAATGGCTTCCTCCGTGGTGTCCTCCCATGTACTCCATTCTTGTTTAATGTTTTCCTTATTGTAGATGTATATATATATATATATATATATCTCAATAAACCACTTGGCAGCTCAAAAGAGAACCGGAAAATGGCACTGGAGGAGTGGCTACAGAAAAATTAATCTTTATTAGAACGAATATAGACACTCTCAGATGCAAGGAAAAATCAATTAAAAAACATAAATATGACAGCAGACAAAGCAGGGTGTACTGGAATTGACGCCAGTGTATAATGGCTGTGCATAAAAGAGGTGTGGAAAGAGGATTGCAATCAATGTATTAGGCACCATAATAGAATTCCATAATTGCACAAAGGGATTAGCATCAAAAAGCAAACCATAAATCACCTTCACAATCAGCACGCCAACACTGACCCTTAGCTAGTCGAGCTCATGCTCAAGATTTCTGTCCTCACCCTGCAAATGCTACACACACAACAAATCACGGCTTAAAATCAAAGTTGATACATCAGCTCAACATATGTTTCGCCAACTGATCATTGGCTTCATCTGGAGCAAAAAAATAGTTAGACTAACTATTTTTTTGCTCCAGATGAAGCCAATGTTCAGTTGGCGAAACATATGTTGAGCTGATGTATCAACTTTGATTTTAAGCCGTGATTTGTTGTGTGTGTAGCATTTGCAGGGTGAGGACAGAAATCTTGAGCATGAGCTCGACTAGCTAAGGGTCAGTGTTGGCGTGCTGATTGTGAAGGTGATTTATGGTTTGCTTTTTGATGCTAATCCCTTTGTGCAATTATGGAATTCTATTATGGTGCCTAATACATTGATTGCAATCCTCTTTCCACACCTCTTTTATGCACAGCCATTATATACTGGCGTCAATTCCAGTACACCCTGCTTTGTCTGCTGTCATATTTATGTTTTTTAATTGATTTTTCCTTGCATCTGAGAGTGTCTATATTCGTTCTAATAAAGATTAATTTTTCTGTAGCCACTCCTCCAGTGCCATTTGCCGGTTCTCTTTTGAGCTGCCAAGTGGTTTATTGAGATATATATATATATACATTTAGGTCAGGTTTAATCCTGAGTAAGAGGTTGTGCTGCTCTCACTCATTTGGATGAGAGTCAGGTGATTGTCTAAATTTGAGGGTTCCTGTTGTGGGTCCCCCATCTCTCTTTTTTCTGGTAAGTTATTGTAGATGTGTCAACAAAAATGTTAGCATGTGCCAGAGATTTCTGTAAGTCTTTAGCTGACACTCTAGGATTCTTCTTTACCTCATTAAGCATTCTGCGCTGTGCTCTTGCAGTCATCTTTACAGGATGACCACGCCTAGGGAGACTAGCAACAGTGCTGAACTTTCTCCATTTGTAGACAGTCTGTCTTACCGTGGACACATGAACATCAAGACTTTTGGAGATACTTTTGTAACCCTTTCCAGCTTCATGCAAGTCAACAATTCTTGATCGTAGGTCTTCTGAGAGCTCTTTTCTGCGAGGCATGGTTCACATCAGGCAGTGCTTCTTGAAACCAGTAAACCCAAAACTGGTGTGTGTTTTTAAAGAGCAGGACAGCTTTCAGCAACACATCCAATAATATCATAGAAACATAGAAAAATGTCGGCAGATAAGAACCTTTCGGCCCATCTAGTCTGACCAATTACATGGATACTTAACCTGGATTTATCTTTTGTTTAGGATAGCCTTATGCCTATCCAATGCTTGCTTAAATTCAATTACTGTTTTGGCCTCAACCACTTCAACTGGAAGACTGTTCCATGTATCCACCACCCTCTCAGTAAAATAATGCTTCCTGATGTTACTTTTAAACCTTTGACCCTCTAATCTAAGACTATGTCCTCTTGTTTTGCTACTTTGTTTCCGTTTAAATATACTCCCTTCCTCTACCTTGTGGATTCCCTTTACGTATTTAAATGTTTCTATCATATCTCCTCTGTCTCGTCTTTTTTCCAAGCTGTACATGTTAAGATCATTAAGCCTTTCCTGGTAACTTTTCTCCTTCAAGCCGTACACCATTTTAGTAGCCCTTCTCTGAACTCTCTCTAAGATGTCTATATCCTTCTGGAGATACGGTCTCCAGTACTGCACACAGTACTCCAAGTGAGGTCTCACCAGTGCTCTGTACAGTGGCATGAGCACTTCCCTTTTCCTACTGCTAATACCTCTCCCTACACAACCAAGCATTCTGCCAGCATTTCCTGCTGCTCTATTACATTGACTACTTACCCTTAGATCCTCTGAAATAATAACCCCTAAATCCCTTTCCTCAGATGTTGAGGTTAGGACTGTATCAAATATTCTATATTCAGCCCTTGGGTTTTTACATCCCAGGTGCATTATCTTGCACTTATCCACATTAAAACTCAATTGCCACAGCTCCAACCATTTTTTTAGTTTACCTAAATCATTTGTCATTTGGCTGATCCCTCGAGGAACGTCAACCCTGTTGCAAACTTTGTGTCATCAGCAAAAAGACATACTTTTCCATTAATACCTTCTGCAATATCACTAATAAAAATATTAAAGAGAATGGGTCCAAGTACTGACCCCTGAGGTACCCCACTGGTAACAAGACCTTGCGCCGAATAAACTCCATTTACCACAACCCTCTGTTGCCTGTCACTTAGCCACTGCCTAATCCATTCAACAATATTGGAATCCAAGCTCAAAGATTGCAATTTATTGATAAGCCTTCTATGCGGAACAGTATCAAAGCCTTACTGAAATCTAAATAAGCAATGTCTACTGCACCACCTGTGTCTATTATTTTTGTTACCCAATCAAAAAAATCAATAAGATTAGTTTGGCATGATCTCCCTGAGGTAAACCCATGTTGTTTCTGATCCTGTAATCTATGTGTTTTTAGATGTTCAACAATCCTTTCCTTTAACATGGTTTCCATTAATTTCCCCACTACTGACGTAAGACTAACTAGCCTATAGTTCCCCGATTCCTCCCTACTACCCTTCTTGTAAATGGGCATAACATTTGCTAATTTCCAGTCTTCTGGGACGACTCCCGTTAGCAAGGATTGGTTAAATAAATCTGTTAACGGTTTTGCTATTACATCACTGAGCTCTTTTAATAATTTAGGGTGGATCCCATCAGGCCCCATTGACTTATTTGTCTTTACTTTAGACAGCTGCTGTAGAACCTCCTCCTCTGTAAACTCATATGTAAATGTCTCTTTAGTGTACTCTCCTAACTGAGGTCCCTTTCCTTCCTTTTCTTCTGCAAAGACTGAACAAAAATATTCATTGAGGCAGTCAGCGAGACTTTTATCCTCTTCTACATACCTTCCTTCCTTTGTTTTTAATCTAACTAATCCTTGTTTTACTTTTCTTTTCTCGTTTATGTATCTAAAAACTGTTTTGTCCCCCTTTTTTACTGACTGAGCTATTTTCTCTTCTGCGTGTGCTTTGGAAGCTCTTATAAATTGCTTTGCCTCTTTCTGCCTAATCTTATAGGTTTGCCTATCTTCTTCACTCTGAGTTTTTTTATAATTATTGAATGCTGTCTTTTTGTTCTTCACTATTTTGGCCACTTCTGCAGAGTACCACAGTGGTTTCTTCCCTTTTTTGTTTTTGCTAACAAGCCGAATGCAATTGCCTGTGGCCTTCAATAATGCTTCCTTTAAATAATCCCATTTCTCCTGGACTCCCTTTAAACTCCTCCAGTCTGATAATGACTCCTTCACACAAAATCTCATTTTAGAAAAATCAGTTTTTTTAAAGTCTAAAACTTTTGTTTTTGTGTGGTGCGGCTCCATCCCTGTTCTTATATTAAACCATACTGACTGGTGATCACTAGATCCCAAATTTTCACCTACAACAATGTCCGATACCAAACCTCCATTTGTGAGTATTAAATCCAATATGGCCTCTTTACGGGTCGGCTCCTCAACTACTTGTGTTAGAGATAATCCCAGTAGGGAGTTTAGAATATTTGTACTCCTGGTGCACCCAGCTGTTTTGGTTTTCCAGTTCACATCAGGAAGATTAAAGTCCCCCATGATAATAACCCCCCCTTCATTGCCATTTTGGCTATTTCCTTAAACAGCAGATTATCTAGCTCTTCTATTTGTCCAGGGGGTCTAGAGATCACACCATACTGATTGGACTCAAGGTTGGCTCACTCCTGGCTCCAATTAGCTCTTGGAGAAGTCATTAGGCTAGGGGTTCACATACTTTTTCCACCCTGCACTGTGAATGTTTACATGTTATGTTCAATAAACACATGAAAACATATAATGTTTGTGTTGTATTATTTTAAGCAGACTGTGTTTTTCAAATTGTTGTGACTTAGATGAAGATCAGAGCACATTTTATGACCAATTTCATGCAAAACTCCACGTAATCCCAAAGGGTTCACATACTTTTTCTTGCCTCTGTACAATGGAATTCACCATTCGGTGCTCTTTAGGGATTATTCAAAGTAAATCAGAGACCGTTTACCCGACTCCTGCCCTGATTGTAGGGGCAAGCAAGGCCAATCTGGACCCCTCACACATCCGATTGTGGGCCCCTGGACTCAGGGGGCCCGGGTGCAGTGGCACCTGCTGCATCCCTGGTAGTTACGCCCCTGGCAGTCGCTAGGGGGTTAATGACTCGAGCTGCATTTTCCCAATACCGGTTCCCTATTACCAGCTCATCCCTAGGTCTGTGAAATGCGTGCAATCCGGGGGCTCTAGAAGGTTAAAGTCAGTGAATCCACTTTTTCTTTACCTTAATGTTGGGTATTCTGAAATATTTAATGGAATCTGATGGTTCATTTTCTTCTTCTATTTTTCTGGGACTCATGCTGCAATTTAGTGACTTACACTCGCAATTTTCTTTCTCAATAACTGTTTTAATAATATTATATTTCATGTGGGTCCCATCATTTGCCGTAATATCTGCGCGCCATTTGTCAAACTGGATGGGATTTCTAGACCAGGCCAATTTCCAACGATGGCCAGAGCGAGCACAATAAACCATTTTGCCCACTCTGCCAAATATCCCAAGCCCTCGCCGCGCAGAATGAACTCGGCTCCAATAAGTGGAACGCCATACATTAGACAGCCTTGCTGTGATTGAAAATAAAACATTTCTTTTAACAGAAAAGTATACGTGTACGGAGGCTTCGCTGGAGCAGAATTTAATCTAGACGAATCTGGGCTGATTGACAAATCTCGCAGGAAAGGGCTCTTGTCCTACAGGTGCAATTGATGAAGCAGAGCCTTGAGTGGTGGCAGCTCAGTTAATACAGCAATATCATGAAAATAAGCATTTGAGAACATTGCGGCCGCTGTGAGCCAAGCACTGCCATTTAGGAGGAACATAATTGGATGACGGTGGAAAGAGTCAGAGATACACAATGTATGTGATGAGAAAATCTGAACAAATAAAAGGTATTTTCAAATATAATTGTGTATGTCCATTAACCTGTCTATCTATATCCATCCAACTATATCCTTCCATCTAAATCCATCCATACATCTCTATATCCTTCTATCCATATGCATCCATCCATCCGTCTATATCTAATTATCTAACAATCTATCTATCTCTATTCATCATCTCTATCTCTATCTATCTCTATATCTATTTATCTAACGATCTGGGGCCCTTTAAGGCTAGGGTCAGACGAGCGTGATTTCTACGGACTGTGCGTCCGTGCAGTACGGACATCGTCAGTACGGATGACGCAGTAGTGGTCACACAGTCCGTTTTTTCACTGAAGTTATTTTTGACGGATGTAGGAGGGAAAAATAAATTACAATGAAAAAACATTCTGTCCGTCAAAAATGCTGGACGTATAAATGCAGTCCGTCTGACCACGCTCCATCACTCACACACAAAGCTATGCAGACGTTGTGGACGCGGCGCACTCCGCACGTCCGTTCTAGCAGTATTACGTTCTTGCCTAACCTGCGTCCGTTTGCAGCGTCCGTCATGCGTCCGCAGTTCAGTGCGGACGTACTTCATGTGTCGGGCTCCAATGGACTTTCTTTCATGCTATCACGGACGTACTTTTAGGCGCAATCACGGACGTGAACACTACGCTCGTCTGACAGCAGCCTTAGAATCGTCACGTTTAAACGCTCGCTCAACGCGTGAATTTGTGCACCCAGCGTTAAACGTTAATGCGTGTAAATCAACGCTGGAATTACAATCCTCGCGCATTTTCATCCATCGAGCAATAACGCTCGTAAAACAGACGCGCACAAACGCGCGTGCACAAACATTTGCGTGCAGAAATCAGTGCGCGGACTGTTTTTTTCACGCGATTCAGCCAATCAGAATTAAGAACCACAATTGTCTCACGTTAAGTTTTTGCGCCTGTCAAAGTCAATCTGCGCATATATGCTGCAGCAATAATAAAAACACGCACAACTTCTCCATTTTATTGGTTTGGTATGTGTAACTATACTTTGCTGTATTTTTTTTGGGCTGGTGTATTTGGGTTCGGCCAGGTTGATAGAATTTGCCATTAACACCAGCTTTTAGGAGTTGCTAAAATTATCCGCGCAACATCTATGCATTAATTCCTGCGCATAGATTGTAATACCATCCGCGTACCAGCGCACAAACGCATTTGCGCTCACAATGTTAAGTATAGGACGCGCGACATACAGTAAGCTCGCGCAGGTTCACCCGCGGTAGACGTATACGCGGGTATTGTTGCGCTGACATTGTAATGCGACGTTCAGCGCAAAGGGTTTTGCCCCTCGCGTTAATGCGTTTTTGCGCCAGTGCAAACATATGCGCGAAGATTGTAATAGGGCCCCTAGTATCTATCTCTATCCATATCTACCTATATAACTCTATATATTTATTCATCTGTGTCCCCCTCTATTCATATCTATCTATATCTATTTATCCATAGCTATCTATCATCTATATCTTCATCATATCTATCTATCCATTCACTTGTCTATCCCTCCATCTATATCTATCTACCCATCCAACTATCTGTCCATATCTATCGATCTATCATCTATATTTTCATATCTATCCATATCTATCTATCCATCTATCTATATCCATCCATCTATTCATATATATCTACCCATATCTATCTATCTTTTTCTCTATATCTATTCACTTTTCTATCCCTCCATCTGTCTGTCTTTATCTATCTATCTATAGCTATACATAACTATCTACCATCGATTCATATATTAAAATGTACCTAACAAATTCAGTAAAAGGTGGTTTTCTATGAAATCACTGTCAGGAACCAGGGTTACGACTTCAGTAAAATCCTTTAAATTACCCCTTAACCCTGCGAGAACACGCACACACACCTCCCCCCATTTTTTTCAATATTGCTGAATGTACTGCTTTTGACATCTTCCGGTCAATCCAACTATACCAGTAAGTCTGCCGACAACCACAGTGCAATAAGCAAGTAGTGGCAGATTGAAATAGTTAACGTAGATCACTCGAAATGTCCATTGCACTATAATCTCAGGGGCATATTCTGGAGCTTGTCTGCAAAGTATGTCTTGAAATAAAATGTTTGCAATTCTCCAGATTAAGTCCAGAGCAAGCTAGATCGATCTCAGGCACCCAATGGTGCTATTTTAAGATTGAGTTAACTTGAGCAGGTAGTGAAGGAGTTAAATATATGTGTAATTCTAGCTATCTATCCATATCTATAAAGCTTTCAACCTATATCTATAATCTATATTTTTTAATGTGTCTGTGTTTATATCTGTATTTTTCCAGGTATATTTGCGTTTTTCTATTTTTGCATTGGTTTAATGTTCAGAGACAAGATAATTCTGAGGTTAGATTAGTTACGGACATCTGCTGCCTTCACTCAATACTTTAATAGCTTAGATATTCTGAAACATTTGCTTGGAGACAAGTGTCCAGACCATATGGCACCATACCTAATTATGCTCTAGTTGTAATTAAAATAGATTTACTGAATTCAAGTCAGATATTTGTGTAGGAAAGAAATCCATAAACACCTGCAAGGTACGAAAGTTTCCACAGGGGTCATTAACCAAGGTGTGACTGTGAAACATAACTGAATAAAGAAAGGAGTTACTGGTAATAAGACAAAGTAAAGGACATAATAATCTCTCTCTCTGATATATATTTATATATATATATGTGTGTACAGACACTGATCAGCCACAACATTAAAACCACTGAGAGGTGAAATGAATACTATTGATTATATGGCCACAACAGTGCCTGTCACAAAGTAGGATATATTGTCACAGATGTGATATCTTGTCACGGAGTGAGATATATTGTCATGGGGTGGAATATATTGTCTCGGGGTGTGATATAATGGCACGGAGTGAGATATTTTGTCATGGTGTGGGATATGTACTTACGGGGTGGGATATATTATCACGGGGTGGGCTATATTGTCACGGGGTGGGATATATTATCACGGGGTGGTATATATTGTCACGGGGCGGGATATGTTCTCACGGGGCGGGATATATTAGGAGCCAGTGAACAGTCAGTTCTTGAATTTCATGTATTGGAAGCAGGAAAAATGGTGGAAAAGATCTGAGTGACTGTGACAATGGCCAAATAGTGATGGCTAGACATCTGGGTCACACCATCTTCAAAGCGGTAAGTCTTTGGGGTGTTTCCAGTGTGCAGTAGTTAGTATCTACCAAAAGTGGTGCAAGGGAGGACATCTGGTGAAATGACGTCATGGGCGCCCAATGCTTATTGATGCATATGGGTAGCTAGTTCATCTTTTTCGATCACACAGAAAAGCTACTGTAGCTCAAATTCCAGAAGAAACTAATTCTGGCCATGATAGAAAGCTGTCAGAGCACACGTGACACATCCCACCTACCGTGAGATTGTTGCAGACCACGTACAGCCCATCATGGCCATGGTGTTCCCTGATGGCAGTGGCCTCTGTCAACCGGATAATGCTCCCTGCCCCACTGTAAAAAGTGTCCAGAAAGGGTTTAAGGAACATGACAAAGATTTCAAGGTGTTGCCTTGGCCTCCAAATTCCACAGATCTCAATCTAGTTGAGCATCCGTGGTATGTGCTGGGACAACAAATTGGAACCATTGAAGTCCCCACCTTGCAACTTGCAGGACTTAAAGGATTTTAGTTGCAGCAACTGAAGAAAGTGAATGTATACAAAGCCCCAGGGCCAGATGGAATTCACCCGCGAGTACTGAGGGAGCTAAGTGTGGAAATATGTAAACCTCTGCTTTTAATCTTTCAAGATTCTTTTCTTTCAGGAATCATACCAGAGGATTGGGGAAAAGCTGATGTGGTCCCTATATTCAAAATAAGTTCAAAATGTCTGCCTGTGAATTATAGACCTGTGAGCTTAACATCTGTGGCTGGGAAAGTATTTGAGGGGTTACTTGAGGGACAATATTCAGGAATTCATTGGACAGTATAATGTCATTAGCAAAAATCTGCATGGTTTTATGACACATAGATCATGTCAGACTAACCTCGTGGCATTCTTTGAACCGTAAGTAGACGTATAGATCAGGGGGTTGCATTGGTTGTCAATTACTTGGATTTTGCCAAAGCTTTCGACACAGTTCGACACAATAGGCTACTATTAAGAAAAATTGGTCTAGATGAAAATTCTTGTTCTAGGATAGAAAACTGGATAAAAGATCGAGTAAAGAGAGTGGTCATAAATGGTAAATATTCAAGATGGACACCAGTGATAAGTGATGTCCGTCAGGGGTCTGTTATAGGACCAATTCTAATCAATTTATTTATAAATTACCTTGAAATAGGCATCGAAAGTCATGTATTTAATGTTTGCAGATGACACACAGCTTTGTACGGTGATGAATATGTGATCAGGTTATTAATTTGCTGCAGAGTGATTTAGATAGATTGGGGGACTGGGCACTTAAATGACAGATGAAATGTAATGTAGATAAATGCAAGGTTATGCACTTTGGAGTAAAGAACACACAAGCAACTTATACCCTAAATGGTACGGAGTTAGGAAAATCAAGACAGGAGAAGGATTTGGGAATATTTATAGACTTCAAACTAAGGAACAATGTCCAATATCAAACAGCAGCTGCCAAGGCTAGCAGGATATTGGCATTAAAAGGGCTATTCATTTTCGGGATGAAAACATAATTTTGCCTCTTTATAAATCAATGGTACCCAGGACAAACTTGAAAACGAGAGAAATCTCAATGTATCCTTCCTGGTAAAATCCTTTATAAATAAATAAATAAATAGTCAGACGCACCTTGAATATGCCGTGCAATATTGGGCATCTGTTTTAAAAAAGATATGGGCACTAGAAAAAGTGCAGAGACGGGCAACTAAATTAATAAGGGGAATGGAAGATTTAAGTTATGAGGAAAGACTACCAAGTTTAAACCTGTTTAGTTTAGAAAAACGGTGCAATAGAGGGGATCTGATAACCTTATATAAATATATACGGCGCCATTATAAACCATTGTCTAGAAACCTATTCATTAATAGGACTATACACAGGACACGAGGTCACCCATTTAGACTGGACGAAAGGAAATTCAGCCTAAAGCATAGGCTGAAGGGTTATTTTACGGTGAGAACAATAAAGCTGTGGAATTATCTGCCTGTTGAGGTGGTTGGGTCAGAGTCTGTACAGACTTTTAAACAATGACTGGATGACTTCCTGCAGACACAGAATATTAAGGGTTATAATATTTTATATGTTGGTAAAAGTTGCTTGATCCAAGGAGAAATCTGATGCCATCTGGGGTCAAGAAGGAATTTTCCCCCAGTATGATGCATATTGGCGAGCTCTTTAGAATGGGTTTTTTGCCTTCTTTTGGATCAACAGCAATAGGTGATGTGTTAAAGGCTGAACCCGATGGACACGTGGTTTTTTTGAGCCTATGTAACTACAGTATGATCTGCTGCTAATATCTTTGTGCCAGATACCACAGGTTCAGATATCTTGTGGAGTCCATGCCACTAAGCATCAAAGCTGTTTCTGCAACACAAAGGGAACTACACGATATTAGGCAGGTGGGTTTTAATATTGTGGCTGATCAGTGTATATATGTACTGAGAAGGGAAAGTTTGAAGAATAAAACCAACCTAATATTAATACTTTCATGTCATAGAACGGACCAAAACATTAGACCTGGATTTCCCTGCTGCAATAACTCAATCATTTAATATATTCATAAAAGACTTTCATTTGTCCCAGGTTCTCATGGAAGTGATTTTATACAACGGAACCTTCTTTTTCATAAAACTTCTTTCATGCCAGCATTGTTTTACAGCTCAATGAAGGCCAGAGCACAATACTGTCAATAAGAATGATTTTAACTTTAGCAGCCCTGTTAGTTCCTGCACCAGGATAGTATTTTCACGGTTACTACAATAATCCAAAGGAATAAAGTGTGCGTTTTATCTTATTCCAGTATTTTTCAGAAAAAGCTATCAATATAGTAAAAAGCTATTTTTTTTTTGTGTGCGTGGGCCGCAGTATTGTTTCTTTCTGGCCTGTATTTTTTAATGACAAAATAATTTAATATATTGACAATTTAGCTACAGTGACACAATAATTCCATCGCAATCCTCTTGTTTGCAAGGATCATATATAAAAAATGCAATGTGCCACTCATTTTATTACATATAAAAGGGGTTATTCAAAGAGCCAAAATGGCTACTGAATTTCCCACGTACGGTGTAATTTCATGGCCATTCGGCTAATCAAAGAGCTGGAAATTCACCACGTATTGGCGAATTGGCAGCGAAATATGGTGCAATTAGTGAATTGCCAGCGAAATACGGTGCAATCAGCAGTGAATTTCCCCATAGAGAAGTAATGGTTAATCTATTCAGAGAACACAGAAGTGCGCCGAAAAGTTGGCGAAATGCCCAGGTTTTCAGTGGTTTAAACAAGCGAAACCATAGGATTCAATGTTACAAAAAAATTCCCTGTTTTTATAAAAAAAATTATTCAACAATTTCTTTTCATTTGCAGCAAAAAGTCTCTATATTAACTTATTTTTTTAGAATTTTTCAGGCATTTTTTCTGCAAAATTTTTGATTCCGTTATTTTCAAATGTTTTTTTTTTATTATGTAACATACCTTTTTATTGTTATTCATAAGATCGTATATATTATTGGTATGCATGAACGTTCATGCATAATTTTTTTTTAACTGCCTTTTAAAAGTTGTTTGTTTTTTTTTACCCCTGTTCGGCAGCTGGTCAACTTTTGTCGGCAGCTGGTCGGAGTCATTTGACGAGCTGCTTTCGTTGGGTTTGCGGCTGCGTTCAGCGGTTTATGGGATCTGTGATTTTTTTTGGCGGCGTTCGGTGGTTTATTGGATGCATTCGGTGGCTTTATCTGTGGCGTTCGGCAGATCCATTTGCCGCACTTCGGGGACCCTACAGTGAATGATGAATGAGCACTGAAATTTCGGTGTTCTTTGAATAACCCCTTTAGTCTGCATTTCCACAATGCGATCCTTTAAATCTGGCCTGTTAGGGGGTCACTGAGGACCACGGATGGGAATCACTGCCATAGATATGCATTTTATATAATATGAAACGAAACAATACCATTTGTCTATATTAAAAAAAATTAGATAATGAAACTTACACGCCTGGACAATTTAAGACGGTATTCTTCACTCGTTTGCTTTTGAAAGAAGTCTTTCGATATCACTATACACTCGGCTCCGTCTGAAACAAGTGACATTCCAATGGTATCAGCAAAAACTGTGTAAGCCAGGCCCTGGGAGGAGATAAAGTCAGGAAATCAGGCTTTCTGTTAAAGAATGCTTAATGAAAAATAATTATATTGAATGCTGCAATGTTTATAGATTTCTATACACAATAAAATTACAAACATGTCGAGAATTGAGTCACAAATGGAAGCAGGATGGTCCTTCTTCAGATTGTTCTGCTACTCTTTCTATCACATTATGGGTAATGATATAAATTAAATAGATACTCCATGTTTAAATGGAAGGGGGGCAGAGAGTTTAGACCAGGCGTGAGCAACCTTGGTCACCCAGTTGTTGTGAAGCTACAGCTTTCCTGATTCTCAGACACTCATCTGGTTGGTGGAGACTCCAGGGAAATGTAGTTCCAAAACATCTGGACGGCCAAGGTTGTTGTCCCCTGGTTTAGACATTAACACCTCCTAACTCCCTCTGCATTCCTGTCCCATTTTTATCCTTTAGTTATTTTTTTTGTTCAAACACACCACTGGTCTCTAATCCTCTGCGTATTACATGCTGCCAACTTGGAGGGCGACTGAGCATGTCACATGGCTGCTAGGGGGCTGGATGGCCTAGGGAATGTCCAGTCGATCAAATGACTAGAAGAGGTGGGATCCAAACTGATTTCTTCCTCATGGTCCCGGAGCCTGAAGCTGAGGTCTGTTCATCAAGGAGAAACTAAACCTTTGCTCTGCGAGTGCTGAATCAGCCCTCCAAGAGCCATTACAGGAGGAGACAGAGGTGAGGATGCTCAGGGAACTGTGATCACTCAACTTGCATGGAGTTGTCACAGTGTGTGAGTGTTTATTTAATTGTTACAAAAAAGTGGAAAAAAGTCATGGCAGGCATGAAAGGTTTACTTTATTTATTTCATTGCATGATAAGGTGGGAGCAGATTTTATGGGGGAGGGGGCTGGGCTACACAAATATATTGCTAACCAACACTGATCTATTTTCTAAGCTTTTTATAGAATAAAATGTAACCAACAACACCACTGTGGTACTCTGCAGAAGTGGCCAAAATAGTGAAGAACAAAAAGACAGCATTCAATAATTATAAAAAAGCTCAAAGTGAAGAAGATAGGCAAACCTATAAGATGAGGCAGAAAGAGGCAAAGCAATTTATAAGAGCTTCCAAAGCACACGCAGAAGAGAAAATAGCTCAGTCAGTAAAAAAGGGGGACAAAACATTTTTTAGATACATAAACGAGAAAAGAAAAGTAAAACAAGGATTAGTTAGATTAAAAACAAAGGAAGGAAGGTATGTAGAAGAGGATAAAATTCTCGCTGACTGCCTCAATGAATATTTTTGTTCAGTCTTTGCAGAAGAAAAGGAAGGAAAGTGACCTCAGTTAGGAGGAAACACTAACGAGACATTTACATATCAGTTTACAGAGGAGGAGGTTCTACAGCAGCTGTCTAAAGTAAAGACAAATAAGTCAATGGGGCCTGATGGGATTCACCCTAAATTATTAAAAGAGCTCAGTGATGTAATAGCAAAACCGTTAACAGATTTATTTAACCAATCCTTGCTAACGGGAGTCGTCCCAGAAGACTGGAAATTAGCAAATGTTGTGCCCATTTACAAGAAGGGTAGTAGGGAGGAATCGGGGAACTATAGGTCAGTTAGTCTTACGTCAGTAGTGGGGAAATTAATGGAAACCATGTTAAAGGAAAGGATTGTTGAACATCTAAAAACACATAGATTACAGGATCAGAAACAACATGGGTTTACCTCAGGGAGATCATGCCAAACTAATCTTATTGATTTTTTTGATTGGGTAACAAAAATAATAGACACAGGTGGTGCAGTAGACATTGCTTATTTAGATCTCAGTAAGGCTTTTGATACTGTTCCGCATAGAAGGCTTATCAATAAATTGCAATCTTTGAGCTTGGATTCCAATATTGTTGAATGGATTAGGTAGTGGCTGAGTGACAGGTAACAGAGGGTTGTGGTAAATGGAGTTTATTCGGCGCAAGGTCTTGTTACCAGTGGGGTACCTCAGGGGTCAGTACTTGGACCCATTCTCTTTAATATTTTTATTAGTGATATTGCAGAAGGTATTAATGGTAAAGTATGTCTTTTTGCTGATGACAAAGATTTGCAACAGGGTTGACGTTCCTGGAGGGATCAGCCAAATGACAAATGATTTAGGTAAACTAAAGGGCTGAATATAGAATATTTGATACAGTCCTAACCTCAACATCTGAGGAAAGGGATTTAGGGGTTATTATTTCAGAGGATCTAAGGGTAAGTAGTCAATGTAATAGAGCAGCAGGAAATGCTGGCAGAATGCTTGGTTGTGTAGGGAGAGGTATTAGCAGTAGGAAAAGGGAAGTGCTCATGCCACTGTACAGAGCACTGGTGAGACCTCACTTGGAGTACTGTGTGCAGTACTGGAGACCGTATCTCCAGAAGGATATAGACATCTTAGAGAGAGTTCAGAGAAGGGCTACTAAAATGGTGTACGGCTTGAAGGAGAAAAGTTACCAGGAAAGGCTTAATGATCTTAACATGTACAGCTTGGAAAAAAGACGAGACAGAGGAGATATGATAGAAACATTTAAATACGTAAAGGGAATCCACAAGGTAGAGGGAGTATATTTAAAAGGAAACAAAGTAGCAAAACAAGAGGACATAGTCTTAGATTAGAGGGGCAAAGGTTTAAAAGTAACATCAGGAAGCATTATTTTACTGAGAGGGTGGTGGATACATGGAACAGCCATCCAGTTGACGTGGTTGAGGCCAAAACAGTAATTGAATTTAAGCAGGCATGGGATAGGCATAAGGCTATCCTAAACAAAAGATAAATCCAGGTTAAGTATCCATGTAATTGGGCAGACTAGATGGGCCGAAAGGTTCTTATCTGCCGACATTTTTCTATGTTTCTAACACATAATATGCATAACGCCAAAGCACTCCATAACAGAATAATCAATAATAATTTTAATGAGAATGCAAGTTACAACTTTTTATTTAGCACCAACAATTTCTGCAGTGCTGCACGATGGATAAGACAAAGTCAAACTTGAATTTGAACCCAGGACGTACTTGAAAACAAGAGAAATCTCAATGTATCCTTCCTAGTAAAATCCTTTATAAATAAATAAATTATCAAAAAATGTGGTTACGCAAATTCTCTATAGACTAAACCAGAATACACAAGTGTCATGGAAGTTTTAGAGTTTATTTAAAATAAAGTTATTTTAAAAAGAGATCAAGTTAGAGCAAGGAACACAAGTTCAATGGAATATTTGCAAAGTATTTTACCAGGAAGGAATATCACAGTGACTGCATCACTGTCGAGGCAGCTGGATTGTTGTTGTCTATTTTGTAGCTGTCATTGTCCAAAACCAATGTGTGTTTATTAGTAACCCCTTCATTACCAAGTGACTTTCCATAAAATCACCAGCAGGACCCAGTGGTTTAATGGAAAATGACTTTCCATTACCCACACAGTAAATATAAACATAGGCATCCCACTCTATATGTTCACTGTGGGTAAGATTTATGTGACAGGCATAGGGCTCTCTCTGCTGGCCAGAAAGTGCTACTACATTTACATTACCATTTGGACTCCGTGATGGAAAACACAGATCTCATAGCTTTTCAAATAAATTCAGCACGTCAGCTGTCAAGTCTCATGTGTTGAAATGTTCTGGAGATGATTTGCAAATGATTTCTATTTCAATAATAAGTGATTCCTTTGGATCATTCCAGAATCAAACCAGATTGAGTATACTCGATATTGGGGCACAGCAGCTTTTGAAGCTTGGAGCTTTTGAACATCAAGTATACACCACCTTGGTTACACAAAGATTTAGAAAATGTCACAGCTCTTAGCTCACCAAGGACCATAGAGAAGGAGTTACTGGGGATGCAGTTTTCAACTTTAACCAGGGATCCTTTTATATGCAGAAAAAAAGATTTTGCGCCTATTCCCTAACAGGGTGGCCGCGTAGACCAGAAGTATCTAGCCCACTTTGGGCTCTATCTCCTCCTTCAAGCTAACACTAGCATCAGCGTTAGCGGTAGCTTAAAGGGGGTCATAGCGCTGCGTCCACATTGCCTTCAAATCACTAACAGGTTAAAAAAACATTAGCGCTGGCTAAGTAGTGATTTGTTGCGTGAGTTTACTGTACTTTGCGCTTCCTATACTTTACATGGGGAGCGCAAAGTCAACGCACAGATTAACTAGCGTTAGGATCGCTTACTAAGAGCTGGCACTAATGAAAACGTTACCACCAGCTCAGAAGTGTAGGTAACTGATTGCGCTGCTGCAGAATCCGTTACATGCAGCTCAAAACCCCCACAAAAAACAGATACTCACCTCTCTTCCCGTGGCGAAAATGGCGGCTCGATGTGCTGCTTCTGGCCGCCGGGAGCAGAGTGAGACAGAAGGAAAAAAGTCCCCTGTCTCCCTCCGCGATCACTCCGCCAACCAGCAGGATCTCGCATGAGGCGAGATCCTGCCGATCATGTAACTCGGCAGTAGGGATGTGCATGGCTGAAAAATTTGTTTTGTTTACTTTCGTTTTGTTTTTAAATAATTTAGTTTTTGGAATTTCGTAACTAATTTTGTTTCGTATTTAGTTTAGTTTAGTTTCGGATCGATTTTGAAATTTTTGAATCGATTCGAATTTCATATATCAATTCGATAGTTGATATCAATTTGAATTTTGGATCACTAAATAAAACCCCAATTAATCAAATCTTGCTGTCAAAAGAAAAGCTAGGGTTACATTTTAAGCTGTGTCACAGATTTAATATTTGAGTCAATTTAAACTGTGAAACAAATTTAATTTGTTTCATAAAGTCCTTTGCTGACTTTAACTTGTATTTTAAGTTAAGATCAATTTGATAGTTAATTTCAAATTCGATAGTTGATATCAATTATTCAAATTTTTCTTTTTTGATGATGACCGTGTAAAACTAAATAAATTCATTATATACCATTTCGTTTCGAATTCATATCATATCGATTCCTTATTCGGAAGTACTTCGGAAGTACTTTTGAAATACGAATTATCAAATTTCGTTACAAATTCCAAATTTTTCCGAAACGAATGCACATCTCTACTCGGCAGCACGATACTCCACGGAGTCCTAAGGACGCCATGAAAGGGATGCTGGGGATGGCGCTGTAGCGCTGCCCCCAGCATACGCGAGCTTAGCAATCGCTAAGGGGCAAGCTGCCGGACTCGGCTCCTGCCCCTCGATCTGCTGGGGAAACCGGGACGCAAAGGGGAAGCAAATTTTTCCTTTTGCGTTACAGTTTTAGCGAGGGGCAGCCGATAGGGCCCCTCATGTATAAAGCATAACAAGAAAAAAGGTTGTCATTTGCGCTCACCAATGTAACTCCATGCAAATCAAAACACTATCAGAGGTGTTGGTTTACTTTGTACTCATAATTATAATTATTAATTTGTCAAGAAATGATAAAAAAAATGTTAAACACAAGAATAAAAATACAAAAAACAAGTAGCTTCCTGAAACATTTCCCATAAAGTATTTGTACTGTGGGAAATGCCATGTGAAGTTGCAGTAAACAAGCAATTGACGTAATCTGTAAGAGAAATTTAAATCAGCGTGTAACCAAGTCATTTTAAAGCACTTTTTGTAAGACAGTCAATAAAATTTATGCTTGGAGGTGTGCAGCATGTAATTTATTTTCCTTCCGGTCCTGGTTGTTCTATTCTCCAAACTTTCTGTTTAGTAAACACGGTGTGGAAGTTAGAGATGAAAGACTGAACGTTCTATTTGCATTTCTCTGAAGGTGGGGTGCTTAAGTGTTTGAGTGAAAAAAAAAAGGTAAAACTTTGTGTGCAGAAACACTGAAAGGCGCAGTGAAGGTAGCGAGGTGCTTTTTTATTCTTACAAATGTATTCATAATAATTATTATTTCTCGCCCTTATTTATGTATGAAGCAGTTATGGTGCTGTGTAAAGTCTCGGAAGCTTTAAAAGCCTCTTTGAAAGTAAAAAGGAACACACCCTCAGCTTATCTGCAAGTAGTAATTTAATTCAATTGTTATATAAATAATTGGTATTTATAAGTTTTTTGAAAAAGAATTTACTTGTGTTCTGTTTGTTGGGGAGTAACGTATAGAAGCAAAAGAAGTAAACACAGTGTTTATGGAAACATAACACAGAAAGATGCATTAATGTATAATTTATGAGTTGTACGGAAAGTTCTTTAGAATAAAAATAAGAATAATAAAAACAATAACGGTATTATAAAATAATAAAAATAATTAAACAGAATTTAATATATAATAATATATTATATTAATATGATAATTGTTACAGTCCATTATTTAATATGTAAATCCACTTTTTTGCTGTCCCTGTAAAATTATCCTAGTGGTCTTTTTCTGGATTTTTTTTATGTGCCTCAGAATGTCTATGAGTTGTAAGTATATAGATTACATTTATTTTCTGTTTTACATTTATGTATGGCTGGCCACCTGCAGTTTTATGTATACAAACTCAACGATTTGAAAGAACTCTATCCTAGAAAGTTGTGACAGAAGTAATAGTAAGGTTGTGTAATAATGAGGGTGCGGGAGATCCCCTTTTATAAAGCACTTCTAGTCTTCTACATTTGGGTTGGAAATCTTGGGCCACATCGCAACTGGGCCCGTAAGGCTATTGGAGGGAACCAATAGGCATATCTTATCCAGGCGATAGCATAACCCTGGACAATATTTCAACCAAGCTTTAAGCTCTGCTTGTGGCTCAGATGCTTCGTCAGGATCCTGTGCATTAATGGCTCATCCAAATTCTGTCAACTCAGAGCTATCAAATGTGCCTCCAAGACCTAGTTCCCAACCCTGGTCCTCAGTTTCCCCTGCCAGGCCAGGTTTGCAGATTGCGAAGCACAGCACCGTTGATATGATTTGCTGCTCAGTGATTGCAGGATTCAGTCTGCATTTCCCCAAGGTGATCTTTAAAACATGGCATGTTAGGGGAACCTGAGGACCAGGGTTTGGAACCACTGTCCTAGACATAAGTAACATTCAATTCAAAAACCTTTTTTTTTTTAACATAAAAGAAATGGTTAGTGCCACAGCCCTTAATAAGGGGTTAGTACATTAGAACATCACATATGGATGACACAGCTTGATTCAGGGGACCCTGGCCCCAGGGAATTTACAATCTCTATGAGAATGTTTACACACACACTGTGAGGTAGGCACGTCCATATCTTGTCCAAGAACACTTGCTGATGAGGTCTACTGAGTGCGACCTGAGCCTGCTTTCCTGGATTGTAGAGCAGCAACATGATAATAAGGATGATCCTGCGTCCTCATGGTTGTAATGTCAAGGTATTGCTTCTCGAAGGTTGACGAAGAAGGATATGCTGGCTTGACATTCTGATCTGGAGTTGAACTTGCTTCTCCATGGTTCAGTAGAGACGTCACCACTAGGCTACACAACCGATATTGTGTGGTAGGCAAGTATATAACGTTGAGTGTTTTGCCCCTGGTCACTTACTGGAGATACTTGCCAGGATTGAAACCTGGGTCACCACAGTTGTAGAGCATTGATGATACCTCGACTCTATCTAGCTCAGGGTTTCTCAACTCCTGTCCTCGGGACCCACTACAGTCCAGATTTTGCAGATCACCTTGGGGAAATGCAGACTGAATGCTGCAATCACTGAGCAGCTAATTGGATCACCTGTGCTGTGCTTCGGATATCACACAAACCAGGCCTGTTAGTGGGTCCTGAGGATACGAGTTGAGAAACACTGATCTAGCTGGTACATTGAACCTTTCTTCAAGTCTAAAATATGAATATCTGGCCCTCCATGTGAATAGATAAAAATCTTAGGGCTCCTTCAGGAACCGCTCAAGGTCTCCCCAGATCCCCTCCAGTAAACCCCAACTTCCTCCACACTCAAAGACAGATGTACAAGCAGACAAGAACACAAACAGATGTAGTCCTCCAGCTCCCAAAATAGGGACCCCATGTGCACACACTCCAAGACAAAGGTCCCCATCCACCCCAGGTTCCAAGACAGTAACCCTTGTGCCGACCAGGACCCAAAACAGGTGGTTTAGAGAAACGGCAAATTACCATTATTTTCTGTCCATAAATAGATCTATACATCCACGTGGAATTGTATCTGATGGAATAAACAGTACTCTATTTACTTGACCATCCTAACATGTCCTTTATTATCAGAATACAAAAATAAAAAACAAATTTAAAACAAGACAAGCCAGCCGAAAAAGCGGCTTCATCTCAGCGTTACCAAGATAAACCCTAAAGAATCCATGTGATCTTAAGTTATTAGCAAAGACCAGAGATCACAATTTGAACTGGACCATTATTTTTTTGTTAGAACTTTGTGACTGCAAACAAAAAAAAGATAGAAAAAGATAGAAAAAAACCATTCGATCCCTTTTTTTCTCTCTGATAATTTAGATTCTAGGCATTTCGCTCAAGGCCTAAACTGTCCGTTTTGCAGCACAGAGGAAAGAAAAAAAAGCACATTATGTTACAGAGCAATTGCACAGTCAGATACGTATCTCCGAGATCAGGATGGATATATCTGGGCTAGATTTCAGCATAAATCTAAAATATGAAAAAAATAAGGGAAAAATACAGATAAGAGATGAAATCCGACACCTACCTTCTAATGCTTCTAATGCACTACAGCGACTTTGCCCGGCGGTGTTTTTAGATAAGCTCTTTGAACTGCAATTTAGTATTATATTCTTACCGTGTAACGTTTTTTATTCTGGAAGGCGAGATCATAGATTCAAACAGGCAAAGAGTGTATGACAAGGGAGCGTGGTGAATCGGGGTTTTGTTAGATTGCCATTTGTTTTATTTATCTGACTCGGTGTGACTGTGATGTGCTTTTGGTAAATCACATTCATGGTGTAGGGTTTGTTTGTATTCCCAAATTCTAGGTGAAGCTGGATTTTTATCTCAGTTATTGTATTATAGTGAAAACATAAACATATGATATATTTTGTGATAAGAATAAGAGCAAAAAGTCTGTATTTTACGTTCATATTTTTCACGTTTGTGACAGTTTTTACTTGGGATAATCCAGTCCATATCCTACGACTGGGTTTTGACTTCGAGACCCAATATCTGCATTTGCCACCGACTGGCTTTTTTGAGACTATGCAGCCTTGACAGTGACTCGCAGTGTCTTCTCTACCTGCTTGCAAGTCATTGAACTCCCAAGCTGATATGATGTCTACCAGACATTAACTAACCTTGGGCTCTGTACCATTTCAGTTTGTGAATAGGGATGAGCTGTTCGGTTCGATCAATTCGGAGTTCGACTCGAACATTGACAGTTCGAAAGTTTGCGAACTTCGAACTTTTGGGCGTGTTCGGTTTGAGTTCGAAAAAAAAATTACATTTTGAAAAAGTATAAAACATGCTTAAAAAATACTAAAAAACCTAGAAATAAAGAGACTCTTTACTGCAGAATATTATAAGCAATGGTTTATTAGATATGGAATTAAAAAAATACCTAATGTCGTCTACTATAGGTGCAAAGATTCTCACCTCTAAATGACCTGTGCTCTCAAAACAGCGTAAACAACAGCTGTTTAATTAGTGTTTGGAAATAACATGTGCTTCTAATTAGCAATTAGAATTTGATACATTGCTTGCAGACTGGGTGTGGCACATGTATGAACAAACACTGTTTGTTTTGAATTCTAAAAAGTGTTCATTTCTACTATATGATCCTCTCTCATATGCTGATTAACCCCATAAGGACCAGGGCTATGTAAAGCCAATCATTAATGATGTAGATGTTACGTCATTTGTTATCAAGGGCTTAATAAAATCTTCATCACACTCCTTAGATTTAAACGTAATATTCCAGTATTTGTATGTCATTTACCTCTCCCGAAGGACCTATGTGAGCATACAATTATTATTGTGTTAGAAATGTCTATCATAAAGCGTACAAGCTGAGTCCCTAGAGTCTCTGACTATCCATTGTCATATACAGTGGCAAGAAAACGTATGTGAACCCTTTGGGATTACGTGGAGTTTTGCATGAATTGGTCATAAAATGTGCTCTGATCTTCATCTAAGTCACAACAATTTGAAAAACACAGTCTGCTTAAAATAATACAACACAAACATTATTAGACATGTGCACAGCACAAAATTTCATTTTGAACTAATGTATTAGTCCTAAAATGCAATTTATTTAGTTGCTAAAGAAATTCGTTTTCAGTTCTTTAGTATGAAAACTAATTTCATTCATCCGAAAACCAGTGGATACAATTACTATTGTAGTGGCTCCTCAGAGGGCTGAGATCGCTGCTTGTTACAGTATCTCTCACTCTCAGCACAATGTGTCAGGCAAAGCTGTTACAGTAACTGACTGCTGCTCATCACGCTCAAAGTTTCAGTAAAACTAGTAAATTATATTTTTATATATAAGAGGTTAGCACAATATTCTTTCCTTGTTTTACTGAAACTCTGAGTGCTGTTACAGTCAGTACAATGTATCAGGCTCAGCTGTTACAGTAACTGAGAGGTTATATAACAAGCAGCCGATCTCAGCGCACACAGCCACTGGATTTAAAGGGCTCAAAAAAGTCTCCTCTCTGTATAATGTATAGAACATCCTCCTGCATTAATTAATACCCATCTCTGTATAATGTAGATAACATCATCCTGCATTAATTAATACCCCTCTCTGTATAATGTATACAACATCCACCTGCATTAATTAGTACCCCTCTATGTATAATGTATAGAACATCCTCCTGAATTAATTAATGCCCCTCTCTGTATAGAACATCCTACTGCATTGGCATGTGGAGAGTGCAGAACTTCGGAATGCAATGCTTATTCAGCACAGGAGAGGGAACGTTTACTTAAACTTTGTATCTCTGTGGAGGAGACAGACAGGAATATAAAAGCAGGGGAGAGGGAAAATAATAACGTAAATCACACTGATATCTTGGATGTCAGCCAAGCCTCCAGGTCCCCCCCCACCCACTGACAACCTCACAATATGTGTGAGGATGTCAGTGGGCCAGTTAACCCTCTAGCTGTCATGTAGAGATAGGGGGATCATTTGGAACCCCTTATCTCCCGATCCGTGGTAGCTAGATGATCATATTTGACATCATTGGAAAGGCCTGATCATGTGATTTCCAATGATACCAAACATGACCAGGTTTGGTTTAAAAATAAAAAAAAATAATAATAAAAAAATAAAATTAAATAATGTTTGGTTTTTTAAAGTTTTTTTTGTCTGGGAGGGGTTTAGTTAAATAGGACCTAGGCTGTCATCTAAAAATAATTAGCACAAAATGGTCAGAATGAGCGCGGCGCACATAGGTGAACTGGCTCAGCAGTGAAGGGGTTAAAAAGGAAAAACATGTAAAAATTGGGTATTTCTAGTCTCGGGACAAAATTTTGAAACTATTTAGCCGGGGTCTTTTTTGGTGGTTGTAGATTTTGGGGATTAAATTAAGAAAAAGTGTGTTTTTACCATTTTTTCATCATATTTCATTTTTTTTTTGTCGTAAACTATTCGATATGATGGAAATAATGGTATTTCTATAAAGTCCATTTAATGGCGGGAAAAACAGTGTATAATATGTGTGGGTTGAATAAACGAGTAAGAGGAAAATTTGACCTAAACATGAACAGCGCAGAAACGTAAATAAATAACACTAGTTCCTGATAGTGGTTTACTGGAAAATCCATTGGTAGTGAAGGGGTTAAGAGAATGCGCTGAATCTTCTTTAAAGTGATCCTGAAGAAGTACAGTGCAAAATGATTTATTAAACAATTCTGATACTTTAATTAAATTAAAAAAATAAATAATGGGCAACTTTTTTAAAGAAAGTTAAAATTATTGATCCGTAAACTTTAACACGTGCATTTTAATGGAAATGCATTAAAAACCGTAAAGAGTTTTAATCTTTTGGATATAATAAGATCTGATCTTTATTCCAGACGTTTGTAAATTGCAATCCGCCATATGGAATTTAAATTATTTGAAAAGATGTTTCTGTGCAATTTTCTCCAGGCGAGTACTTACATTATGCAATACAGCTGAGTAAAGATTAGTAAGCTGGATATAAATTACCCATCCCGGCACAAAATGTCTTCTGATGTGCAGTTTCCAATTAAAGTCAGTTATTGCGCCTTCATCACGGTTTTTAGAATATTTTATTTCTGATCTTTAACTCTACTTTGACTAGATAATTATGATTGTACGGGGCCTGTTAAATTGCATCGGTATGCGTGTTTGACATTGAAATGCTTTTATCTCAAAACAGAACTTGATTAGAGGAGCAGACAGATACAGTGATTTAGGAAATAATTCTGCGTTACATTCCCCTTATGCCGGTCTTTGGCAAAGTCTAATGACGGGACGTGCGGGTGGAGGTACCTCGAGCAGAAGTAACAGACGAGGAAGTCATTTTAACTGACATTTACCTGGATATTACTAGAAATGTTAAAAAAAAATTAAAAAAATCTGGTTAAACTTAACCCCTTCACTACAAAGTGATTTTCCAAAAAAACATTGTCAGGAACCAGTGTTTGTTTTGAAAAATCATTTTTAATTGTACAGTAAGAAATATTTCGGAATCTTCCCTGTGTATTCCTTACTGTAATAACCTATAGGGCAGGCTGATGGCACCATCTACTGGCCAAATGGAGTTACAGCTGCAGCTCGTGCCCCTGCATCAGCTACTGAGAGCCTGATATGTCAGGGCAATCATCAGCCGATTTTAAACAGTTTTAGCACCCTGGGCATTATGCTCACCTGGCGAAAACTTTGGGGGCACCTTCTGCAGCCCAAAAGTAAACAAAATTATTTTGCAGCAAACACATTTCCTTTGCTTTTGTCCTTCAGAGCTGCAGATCGAGGTAACTCGATATAGGGACCTGATGGTGCCTTTGAAGTCCTGAGTTATCTCGATCTGGGGAGTGAAGGGGTTAAGGAAGTGCAGGCATCGTCTGTCCTAATGTAAAGTTGTTGAAGTGCCCCAGTGTAATCCTCAAATAACAAAATGCACATGAGAAACCCCAGATCATAAAAATTGTGGGGGGGAAAAAATATTGTTTGTCCCACCAAACATCCTTGTGAGTTTTGCACACAGAACCACAGTTAACCCCTTCACTACTACATGATTTTCCATAAAACCACTGGCGAGTCCTGGTGATTTTATGGAAAACCACCTTCTTCTAGACACACGGTAAATATATACAAAACACATTATAAAACACATGCTACTCTTTTTCTCTTTGTTTCAACAAATTGCAGATGAAAAAGTAAAAATAAAGTAAGGTTTTTATTTCCGGTGTCCTTTTTTGGTATTTACCCTGATGCATTATTTACCAAATTGTTATGGAAAGCCTTATATTACACCTGTGGTAAAGGATTAAACAATAGTGAAGAGGCAGTGGGTGGTGGAGGTAATGTTTAGATAAGGCTACAGGGAATCTATTGTTTTGTCGATTCTACCCGAGATAAGAGATGGCAGCAGAATGAGATCCGATAGTGGGCTTTCAATAGTGAATGGAACCCCCCGGTGATAAGATTTACATATATTCCAAACAATGCAAGTCGATATGTCTGAACTTCTGACCCATAGACTCCATTCTATGCCCAATGCCTGACAGTGAGGAACAAATGCTCTAAAGATACAGTGGGGGGGGGGAGTTTACACACAAAATATCAGACAATGGATGCGCCCAGTGACACATATAGAGCATAATATTTTCATAACTAAACATACAAGA
The DNA here is from genome assembly GCA_009667805.1 of Leptobrachium leishanense. NCBI lineage: Eukaryota > Metazoa > Chordata > Amphibia > Anura > Megophryidae > Leptobrachium > Leptobrachium leishanense. Next base: position 425,832,910 of record CM019064.1, on the reverse strand, counting down.
GAAAATCAAAGCACATGTAAGATATCAGCAACATCAAATAAACTCAATAAGGACATTTCATTTTTTGGTGGTAGTGGCCCTTTATCCAGTTTCTTTAACCCTATATAGTGCTGTTTGGGACCTTCTGGTGGTGTGGGATAGATATAAAGGGTTACTCGATGAGGGATTGTACAAAAAAACTTATTTTTGCCTCCTTCCTTGCTGTTCATCCATGATTACTCAAACCCAACTCTTAATGAGGTCTGATTGAGAAATGTATAATTCATATCATGAAAGCGTGAAGCTAATGGGGATTTGAAACCGACCAATTGAATTTGAAGAAACAGATCCAAATTATCTAAACCAATTAAAAAGGAAATTGGTTTTAGTAGGTCCTACTACTTTATTTAGCTTGAGATTTAACGGTGCTTATTCTGTAATTGGTAATTACCCTAAGACTTTATTAAAGGCGGACATTGGGATTTTGTTCCTCCTGAAGGGACGTCAAACCACATTAAATAACATTTTCATGTGTTATACTACATCTGAAGACACCGTGACATCACAGCTAACTATCTCTAGTAGTTTGTTCATAGGTGTCCTTTCTATACTTACCTCTGCATAAATATATACATCTAGATGAAGTTATAGGAGCTTTAACAATCTTCAAAAATGAATTCCTTCACTGTCAAGCCCATGTAAGGGCACTATTGCGATCACGGGTGCTAAAACGGGAAAAACCTGCACCCGGAGGTTTCCCCTTAGCATCCCCGTTTTAGCACCATATTAGGGGCAAGCGCTAATTCAGCAGCCTGTCCCGTAATGTCGCCTTACGTGCTACCGCGAGTAACGCCTTCTTGAGTCCATAGGACTCCATGGAGGGTTATGCTGACAAGCCTCGAGCCCTGCTCTATCTTGCTCTCACGAGATCCTGCAGGTCCGTAGAGTGATCGAGGAGGGAGACTGGGGACTATTTGTCCCCAGTCTCACTCTGCTTCCGATGAACTGAAGTAGCTGATCAGTCCACCGTTCTCACCGCGGGATGAGAGGTGAGGATCTGATTTTTGGTGGGGGTACAGCTGGTGCTGATTCTGCAGAAGCGCAATCAGTTTGCACCAGCTTCAAGCTGTGGTTACCGCATTAGTTACCACATCGGTGCAGTAATTACTGATTGCGCACCCTATACTTAACATGGGGAGCTCAAAGTACAGTAAGCTTGCGCAAATGAGCGCAATCACAAATTGGATTTGTTAGCGTTAGGAATGTAATATGGGGACATGAGTTACAGTCACTCAGGTTGGTGTCAGACGAGCGTTTTTACAAGCGGAAGGAACGTCTGTGAAAGTGGACGTTCCTTCCACTCTGACGCCCGTCTGACCACGTCGCTGAGCGCCGTTAACACGCTCAGCACTGCAAGGCAGCCTCGCTTTGCAGCCCCGTTGAACGTGCGTCGTAGCGCTTCGACGGGGAGGCTTTCTAAACGGACGCAACATGCCTGCTGTAGCGCATGCAATTCGTGTGCGCACTTCAGCGTGTGGCCGGCCCCGTCGCAGCGTCACAAAGCTGCGTCTGACGCCGGGAGACACGTCAGTATGGGGGCACATAGTACGCTCGTCTGACACCAGCCTTAAATGTATATCCACCAATGTAGAGTGGTCCATGGACATATCGTGGCTGCATTTGACCTCCCAGGAATAATAAGTATTGAATAGTTGTAAACAGCCCATTTGTCTTTTGCTGCTTATCCATTTCACCCGCATGTGTTGAGCTTTTTTTTCTCATCACATTTAAATGCTGCTTTCAGTCATATTTATTTTTATAGAACCCAGACAAATTAAATATTTATTTTTCTTCAGCAGACTTTAACACGTAACTCGCAATGTCAGTGCTATAAAATCCATATTTTTACATTATATATGTAACTTACAAGATTCCCTATTGTAAAATCCACAATTATACTGTAAACCCCTGATCCGCAATGTCAGTACTGTAAGGTCCACACTTTTATATTAAAACTCGCAATTTGAAAACCACTGTACAGTAAAATCTACACATTTACATTAAAGTCCACCTGTCATACATAAAACCGATTTTGTCCACTTGAGATGGCACCTCTCCTTTTACATAGGTCAGCAATTTTTTTCTGACCTATTGTACATAATGTAAAAAACGGAGATATTTATTTTTGAAGATACCCCCCCTCTCTCTGCAGCTAGCACCATGTTGCTGGGAGGAGGGGCTGCTGCGAGCAGAGAGATCCTATAGGACAGCCCCGTGAGCGCTCAGTGTGCTGCGCTGGCTGTCACTTAGATAATGACAGACAGGCACTCACAGAGAGCAGCAGGCTGTCCTGTAGGACGTCTCTCTGCTCATAACCGCCCTCCTCAATGCGGCATGCCACGGTTACATGGTGGTCAGCGGTAAAATATAAATCTAATTATCTCCACTTTATACATTATAGGTAAGCAATAATAAACACTGATATATATAAAGCAAAAGGTGACCTGTCACATGAGCAAAACTTCATTTAACCCATGACAATGGAACTTTACAACATGGAAAGTTTATCGGTGTTTACAGTAAATCTGCAAGCGACACATTCATGTACAGTACAGGTCAAACGTTTATTTTATCATGAGAATATTGATATTAGTTTCAAAATATTTAAAAGTGAATAATGGTATTTCTTTGGGAGCTGCATTAAATAAACGTAATTGTAATCTCCAGACTTGACTATTGTAATAATCTTTAAGGCTAGGGTCAGACTAACGCATTTTTTGCGTTGTTCGTGAAAAAGTGCGTTCGAACGAATGGACGCATTTTTTCACGGAATACGCGATAGCGGTCATACGATGCGCATTTTCGTCCGTGATTTTGTACGGATCATCAATAAAACACTTTTTGTGTCTGGACGTTATGTTGGCCGGACATTAGCAGCGTCTGACGTCTCCCAATCACGCACACATGCCGCTAGCGGACGCAGCGCACTCTGTACGTCCGTACTAGCGGTTCTACGTTCTTGCAAAAATGCGTTCGTTTGCCTCTTGCGTTGCGCTGCCGCACTTTTGTGCGGCCGTTCTTCGTATGCTGCCCGGCATTGGACGTCATTTGTTGCTAGCACGGCCGTGATTTAGTGCTGCTAAACGCACGTTAATACTGCGTTAGTCTGGCCCTAGCCTTAGCTGGCCTCCCTCTGTCCCGCCTCTCCTCCTTACAATCCATTCTGAATGCCTCTGCCAGGCTAATTCACCTCACCCGCCACTCGGTCTCTGCCGCTCCCCTCTGCGAGTCCCTTCACTGGCTCCTCATCCACTGCAGAATTAAATTCAAAATCCTTATCCTTACCTACAAAACCCTCACTAACTCAGCTCCCCACTACCTGTCCTCACTAATCACCAAATACACCCCAGTCTGCTCCCTAAGGTCAAACAGTGACCTGCGCCTAGCTTCTCCCCGCATCACCTCTTCCCATGATAGACTGCAGGATTTCTCAAGCGCAGCCCCCATCCTCTGGAACACTCTCCCTCGTACCGTCAGACTTTCCCCTAGTTTCCCTTCCTTCAAATGCTCCCTTTAAACATTCCTATTTAGGGAAGCCTACCACCCGACTCACTAATACACCTCACTGCCCCAACCAGTCCATCACTCTGACCTTGCAGTCCATCACTCTGACCTTGCAGTCCATCACTCTCATCTTGCAGTCCTCTCCTCCTGTTTCCACCCCCAACCCTTCTAGATTGTAAATTCCCACAGGAATAGGGCCCTCGTTTCCTCCTGTACCGGTTTATCAAAATGTTGTTCAGTCTCAATGTGTTGTAACCCTGTCTATATTGTGCCCATTGTTCATCGCTGCGGAATATGCTGGCGCTCTATAAATAAATAATAAATAAATAAATGACTATTTTATTGTTTGCTTCTATTGTTTTTGATGTCAAACCCCTTTAATTTACATTAAAATAGATAGTTTAATATGCAATTCTACTGTAGAGCATACTTTTAATTATAAAAGAGTAAACAGGTAACTGACTTTTTCTGCGAGGTCCTTAAGTTAAATCAGAGTTACATTTTATTAAAATGATATAGGGATGCGATGAGATTCAGTTTATACTTACAAATACATCTCCAGCTCTCAGAGTTTGGATATGAATAAATATTTGAGAAGCATTGTCTTCGGTTTCTGTTAGCATAGAAAATAATGGCTTATTTGCAGTTGCTCCAATTCTCTTGAGTTGCGTATTTTTTCCACTTGTGCAGCTCATTGCTATATCTTTCTGTAAGACAGGCAGGAGGTACTTCTCATCAGTGAAACTCAACGTACAAGCCACATTTTCCTGCTCCTCAGTCTGCGAATGCAATTTACATTATACTGTGAATACATTTCCATAAAGGCTGATAGAATACATTTATTTTAAAAGCATTTATATTGGATTTCCACAGATAGCAAAAAAACAAATATCAGGTAGACTAGTCGTATATTCGTGCATCCAAAACGCCAGTGGGTTAAAAAAAAAAAACCAAAAAGACACCAATCAACCCTCTTTCTTTTAAGACATCGGTGATGATAATCTGTTAACCCCATAATGACTTGTTTGACTGATGCACAGATGACACAAGGAACTTTTTTCACTTTGCCACAACCACTTTAATCATAACCTTGCACTTTCTCTTTTAATGTACCCACACACTTTATATATCTTTTTTTAGCAGAAAGATGGAGCTGTTTATTTATTTTTAAAGTATTTTACCAGGAAGGATACATTGAGATTGCTCTCGTTTTCAAGTATGTCCTGGGTTCAAGAACATTGTATTTCTGGAACAACTGTAACAATTCAAAGTAATAAAATACATCATTCCGATGCAAAAAAAGTCAATAAAATATCACCAAATTAAATTTTTTTGTAATTCTCCTTTTATTTATTTCTACACTACTAGCTCAACGGTTGTGGAATACATCAGAATGTCAATCTTCGCCCCCCAGACGTTGCTGAATTACAATTCCCATGATTCTCTGGCCATCTATTGCATTCTAGGATTTTTTGGAATTGTAGGCCAGAAACATCTAGGGGTGGGCGCTAGAGTTTCACATCATAGGCTGAAAAAAAGACGAGATCAGCCTTTCACACAACACCTACTGCTGTTGATCCAAAAGACGGCATAAAAACAAACAAACAAACAACAGTCTGAAGCATAATGCCCAAAGGGCTCAAACTGTGTAAAATCAGCTAACTGAATGTCCTGACATCGGACATTCAGCAAGTTGAACAGTTGCAGCCCCTGGTTCCCTGCAATACTGTAACTCAATTTGGCAGTAGATGGCACCATCTACTGGCCAAATATGTTAGCACAGTAAGAAATTAATTTGGAATGTGCCCAAATATTTCTTACTGTATAATTAATTAAAAATTAAAGGTGTTAATAAACATTATAGGACAGCATAAGGTCAAGCACTAGATGCTTCATGAATCTTAAGGACTAACTTTTCTAAGGTTTTGTCTCTTCTGGAGTGAAGACATTTAAAAGAAAACATAAATATCAGTTCTTCAATGCATTATGGACTTTTGTTGAGTTAAGGAGAAATTGGCGTTTCTGAATGCTGAAACTAAATAGATCATGTTAACCCCTTCACTACCAATACCTACTGGTGCTCTGATATCGCGTATTCTTGATTTGGTCTATTTCTGGAGCAATGCAAAGGGATTTTGTTTATTGCAAACAAAGATTGTTTGCAAATGGGCTGCAGAATGAGCATCAAAAGTTATAGCACCCTGAGCATGACAACAGAGGTGAACAGCTGGACTAGTATGAGGAACACAGACCTTCATGGATCTGGGGTATAGGAAAGACCTGTCAAGAAGAAAGATGCAGAGCATATAAACGTAGCAGTGAAGGATCATTGGTGTTGAATGCAGCTAGCAACTGAATGAGTATATGAAGCTTCAGCAGTATGAACAGTGTAATGGTCACCATTTCTGGTGGCCAGAAATCTCCATTTGTTAATATTGGAAATGGTATGAGCCCAAAGCGTGTGACTCAAACAACAACTGTTAGACAACTTTTTTAACGATCTTGAATGATCTGGGTCATCCACTGGAAGCGAATATGGACGACCCAGATCGAACGACGGGAAGATCGCCGAACACCACCGAACTGAAAGAAACAAAACACAGCCGAATGCATGCAGGGAACTCTGGTGCAGTCCCTGGTGCTGAATGGGCTTTTTAAAGCCCTTTCAGCACCAGAGACAGCACCGGAGTTCCCTGTATGTCTTCAACAGAGTTTGCAGGTGGTTTCGTTTTTTTTTCCAGTTCAGCAGCAAAGGACAAATAACAGCTTTTTATAGAAGAGTAAAAATCGTGAATCAAAAACGTTGCCTAACAAAATACAAATAACCCTCAAATTCCCATAAATTAAAAGGTTTTTGCTGCCGATGAAAAGAATTAAACAGTTGAATAAAAATATATAAAATGTAAATATTTTTTACATTCAATCCTATGGGATTCAAACTCAATCACTTCTCCACGGGACAATTTCCCTGCCGCAAAATGGTGGTTTAACTATACAATTCATCTTTTTTTTTCATGTAGCTAGTATCAGATCCCCGTCCGGGTTCAACCGTCAAATCCCATTTAAATGGGAAAGATCGCTAGTCTGATGTAATCACAAAAAATCATCTGAAGTCGTCGGAGGCCGTGGACAAGGGCTGAACCTCCTGCATGTTGCGGGATTGGTTGGACGATGACGGTCGACGATGGACAATCGCATGATCGCACAAATACGGAACCCAGTGGACGGTCAGTCTTAGGCCCGCGTCAGACGAATGCAGTGATCACGTCCGTGTTGCCGCACAGTTTAACGTCCGTCGTAGCATAGAATCATGAGCAATAGAGACCCACACATGAAGCACGTGCGCACCGAACTGCGCACGCACAATGCACGTGGCAATCGGACGCAAGTTAGGCAAGAACGTAAAACCGCTAGACGGACGCGCAGAGTGCGCCACGTCTGCATAGCGTTCTGTGTGAGTGATGAGATGTCAGACGCTTACGACGGACATTTACGACGTCCAGCACCTTGACGCACACAATGGCTTTTCATATCCTTTTCAAATTTTTATAATTTTTCATATTCATTTTATTTCCCATAGTTCCCTTTTTTTTCTACGTCCGTCAACAAAAACGGACCGTGTGGTGTCTACAGTATCTTCCGTCAGTACGTCCGTCCATTATGCACGCACGCAGAGTGCGCACTGACTGCGTTCATCTGAGGCTAGGGTCAGACTAACGCATTTTTCGCGTCTTCCATCAAAAAGTGCATCTGGACGCATGGACGCAAATTTTAACAGCAGATGCGATAGCGGTCACACGCAATTACGGCTGTGATTTGTGACGGAGCTATAAAAAACAAATGGACGTGATGTAGGCCAGAAATGTGCAGCATCTGACGTCTCCTAATCACGCACACACGCCGCTATGCCGACACAGCGCACTCTGTGCGTCAGTACTAGCGGTTCAACGTTCTTACAAAAATACATTTGTTTGCCGCTTGCGTTGTCCGGCCGTATGTTGGTCGTCATTTGCTGCTACCACGGCCGTAATAGAGTGCGGCTAAACCCACGTTCAAACAGCGTTCGTCTGACCCCAGCCTGACATTAGTCTTATTGCTCTACGTGTTTGACCATAATTAATATGGCTTCTTCAGGAGATGAAATTTTAGAGTTTGGCATCACAGAAGTGACATGATAACAGGCGTGTAAATAGATCTTCTTACCTCTCCAATATCTCTTTATAACTCTGGGGAGTCACTTCTATCCATTTTCTATTGCAAACTATGGGTATTTGATGTTTTAACAAGTTTTAAAGCTATATCACCTACCCCCGAACAACGGAAACCCACATATTAAAAACATCAATGTCACATTCAGACTGATGCCTGGACCTCTACCCTCCAAACAATTTCTACTCGTCTCAAACACCTCATTCCCTGTAACTCTCTGTGATTAACGGAATATTGCCAAGGGAAATTAAAATATCCGAAAATCTCTACAGTTAGAAACCAAATTCACTTTTTATGTCATTTCGTCCCAAGGGCTGTTGTTGCCCGTGGTGGACTCTTATCATCTTCTGACTTTCAGCACAATGCAAAGGGACAAATGATTTCTTTTAATTAGCTGTCATTACATTTAATCGCCCGAAGACTGTTTCTTGCAGGAAAAGGCTAAAATACGTTAAAAAAAATCAATCATTTATTTTTACTTCTTTTTCTATGATTTATTTCCTTGTAATAAATATAATTTAAAGGGACACTCTATAGACACAATTACCATTTTTTTGTGTTTTAAAGTGGTCAGGCTCTGTAGAGTATCCCCACTCCTCAGTTGTAAAAGCTGAGTGAAGCAGAGGAGTTTCCTCCACCCATACCAGCATCATCCACATCTGAGATTCTGAATTGCAAAATCACTGGTCACTTGTGATGTCAGACAGCTCTGCATGCTGACATCACTCTCACACGGGCCACCATGGAAAGTATTCCAAGAGAGGCCACTTATGGATTGGTTCTGCCCATGCGTGCGCAGCTCCTATCCATCATTTTGCACAGGCGCTACTGTACTGCAAGTACTGAGCAAAGAGCAATTTCGATTCCTTTGCAACGCACTAAACGTTGCATTGAAAGTAAGCAAATTGTGTAGAAAAGCTACAGGGACTTCCGCATTTAGAAACCACTGAGCTGAAGAGAATGAGCATCGAGCACCGAGGGACTAAAGGTGAGTATTTCCTCCTCCTACACAAGATATAATAGTAATAATTGTCAGACGCTTTAAGCAGCATCTCTCCAGTTATTTAAGGGCAATAAAGGAGGGAGTTTTTTAAAAAAAATGTTTTAAAAAAAATTAGAGTGTTCCTTTAGGCTAGGGTCAAACGAGCGCAGTATTAACGTGCGTTTAGCCGCACTAAATCACGGCCGTGCTAGCAGCAAATGACGTCCAATGCCGGGCAGCATACGAAGAACGGCCGCATGAAAATCCGGCTGCGCAACGCAGGTGGCAAACAAACGCATTTTTTCGAGAACGTCAAGCCGCTAGTACTGACGTACAGAGTGCGCTGCGTCCGCTAGAGGCGTGTGTGCGTGATTAGGAGACGTCAGACGCTGCTAATGTCCGGCCAACATAACGTCCAGACGCAAAAAGTGTTTTATTGATAATCCGTACAAAATCATGGGTCGTATGACCGCTAACGCGTATTTCGTGAAAAAATACGTCCATTCGTTTGAACGCACTTTTTCACGGACAACGCGAAAAATGCGTTAGTCTGAACCTAGCCTTAACCCCTTCACACCCAAAATCAAGTTATCTCGATTTTGCATTCGAACGCATTAAAAAGCAGTCAGTAGCATATCAAAAGACCGTTTTCACACCTTTGTAAAGCCATATTAGTGTGTCCCCTGTGGAGAAATGAAATAGTTTGTTTTATGTCTCTCCAAGCACCCTGGAGAGACATAAAACCAGCTGCACATAGCAGCCCTAATCCTCTCTTTAACAAAAACTTCAAATAGATGCCAAGGAGAGAACAGAATACAGGGAGATCTGTGGGCTCACTCACTATTGGAGGGATGTGCTGAATGATATTTTTGACTTGCTTCTCCACGGTCAAAGAGTAGAGACGTTACCACTGGACTCCACAGCTGATATTGTGTGGTAGGCAAGTATGCTCTTGCCAAAAAACACTTACTGGAGAGGTGCTCTGGACGGAATTCGAACCTGAGTCTCCACGGTTATAGAGCAGTGATGTTACCGCTACTATACCCAGCCGGTAATAATATTATTACAATATAGACGAGTCTAGAAATCCTTTTTTATACAACGGTATCTCAAAGCCAGTTCAAGGACAATGCAGAAACTCAAAACGTCTAAAACTGTGTCAGTATGTAATATAGATGAAAATTGTGTTCATTGTTTTTCAATTCCACCAATATTTCACTTTTTTACAAGGCACGTTCGATGACAGTTTACAACTTGACTCCGGCAGACCGTTCTCTGCTCTCATTAATCTGTTTACAAGATACCATTGTAAAATGAATTGCCTTTGGCATTATTTGTCTTACACTCGAGACGCAGTTGCATCCAACCTTTCTGAGGTCATCATTCACAGACTAATTTATTCTAATCTACTCGAATTCAGAGCTGAAGGCAGGGCTGAAAAATAGCAGCGCGGCCGAGCGGCAGGTACTTATATCATTTGCAAACTTAATGGTGAAATTTACAGTTAATTTAGTTTAGAGGTAAATAAAGGCAGGAAGAGAACATTTTCTAGCACGTCACATTCCATAAATTGTTTTCTAAAGGGGTTATTCAAAGAGAACCAACATTTCGGTGCGCTATCGTTCGGCGCACTTTGGCAAGCTCAATCTGCCTACCCTGCGGTGAATTCAGCATACACTGCAGGGACCCTGAAGTGCACCGAAGGGTTCTGCCGAACGCGTCCGATAAACCTGGCAAAAAAAATCACTGAACACCTACGTAAAACGCCAACGCAGCTGACGATCCGCCACCTAAAAAAAACAACCAGCCACTGAAAAAAAATTGACCAGCCGCCGAACAGGGGTAGGAAAAAACCCACAATTTTTAAAAGGCTTTTTTTGGTTTTTCTGCTGAAAATGAAAAGAATCAACGCTTGAATAAAAAACTGGAATATTTTTAACATTGAAACCTATGGGATTCGCCTGATTAAACCTGTCTAACAAAAGCACCCAAAATCAGGGCATTTCACTGACATTTCGGTGCAGTTCAGTGTCTCTGAATAGATTAACCATTACTTCTCTATGGGAGATTTCACTGCCCGAACACCTGAAAACCTGAACATAGCGCCGACCAGCCACCAGAAAAAGCCGACAAGCCGCCGGATGGGTAAAACAAACAAACAAACAAAAACGATTGAAGTGTCACATTTGACACGCTGTTTGCAAAAAAAAAAACCACGGGACGAAAATGTCTGGAATTAACATATAAGGTCGTATGAATAATAATAAAAAGGTCTGTTACAGAAAAGCAAATGCTATTAAAAAAAAAATATTGGAAAACAAATTTTGCCGAAAAAATCCCGTAAAATGCCTAAAAAATCCTAAAAAATAAATCAGTAAAGAGACTTTTTGCTGCAAAATAAAATAATAAACGGTTTATTCGATTTTGGATAAAAACAGGAATATTTTTAACATTGAAGCCTATGGGGTTCGCCAGAATAAACCTGTCAACCACCAAACGTCAGGGCACTTCAGGCAACTTTTCACTGCTGTTCGGTGTCTGTGAATAGATTAACCATTGCTTCTCTATGGGGAATTTCACTGCCTTTGAACAGCACTGTATTTCGCTGACAATTTGACAAAATTTGGTGAACTGCTTACTTTGTTAATAGCCGAATGGCCATGAAAATGCACCATACGCGGATTTTCACTGTTTGGTGCATTTTTGGGGCAAGCTCAGATCTCCGTGAATAACCCCATTAATGCAACTTTTTTAGAGTTGCAAAAGGATTGTTTGCTAGCAGTTGCCCCCCAAGGCTGACATTTGCCAGCCCCCTTCTAGATTGTGTTCAGATGGCGGTAACTCCAAACTATGAAACAGAAAAGTAGTAAGTATCAATAAAAAGAAAATGAACATTGATTTGGAAAGTTTAAATTAGGACATTTAACCCTCAAATAGTTGGTTGTGCAGATTCTGATTAGTACGATTTCCTTGTATACAAAATAGAATAAAGGTTATTTTTGGAAGTAGCCAAGACCTATTATGTTTATTGTATTAGATGTGAAACAGTAGATCAACAAACAGGAACGCTTTTAGAATAGTCATTGTTCTGCAATAAAAACAACCAGATGAGATTTTCATTGTGTTCGAGTGACCAATGGTAATTTCCACTTTTCAAATTGCTCAGTACAAAAGACAAACAAAAACATTAAATAGACAAGTACATCGAATAATATACTGAAACTAATAGCATTGCTTTGTACGGTGGAATGACTGTGGGAAGTTTGGGACATACCCTTCAGTAAGTATATATGTGTTCCGAGACTTTTTGAAGGAGAAAACAAAACCCTTGTCACTGCCAATATCCGTAAACTCAATTCTGATTTATAATACAATAAATACTAAAATGTTATGTATATTACTGCTGCCGCATAGCTTTTTCATGCAAGATTACTGTGCCCCATGGGAAAAAACTAAATTATCTGTGAGATTACCCTCCTGTCACCCAGGGGCGGATCCAGACACAGGTTTGAGGGGGGGCATTCTACCAGTTTTGGCCAAGAGCTGGTGTTGGGTTCGCAGTGACAGGCAGAAATGCGCCTAATTGCAAGCTGTGCTCGTTACACTCACTCTCCCCAGAACATTGCACAAGGTCTGTCTTCATGTGGCTCATGAGCCCTGCGAACCCTTTCCATATGAGGGACCCAGGGGAACCCCCTCTCCCAGCACATACCCCTTGAAGCTATGCAGTGTAGGGTAACCCAGGTGTGGGCTGCCCAGTGCACCCTTTCCATGCTGGCAGGACACTCGTGGCACTCCATCTGCGCAGCCCTGCAAACCCTTTCCGTACCATGGGCCCAGGGTACCCCCCCAGCTCACATGTAATATATTGCCCCAGCTCACACATGGATATATTGCCACCAGCGCACATGGATATATTGCCCTAGTTCACATGGATATATTGCCCCCAGTATTGCCCCAGCTCACATGGATATATTGCCCCACCCCAGCTCACATGGATATATTGCCCCCAGCTCACACATGGCTATATTGCCCCAGCTCACATATATTGCCCCCAGTATTGCCCCAGCTCACATGGATATGTTGCCCCCAGTATTGCCCCAGCTCACATGGATATATTGCCCCCAGTTCACATGGATATATTGCCCCCATTATTGCCCCCCGTTCCCATGGATATATTGCCCCCAGTATTGCCCTTGCTCACATGGATATATTGCCCCCAGTATTGCCCCAGCTCACATGGATATATTGCCCCCAGTATTGCCCCAGCTCACATGGATATATTGCCCCACCCCAGCTCACATGGATATATTGCCCCCAGCTCACACATGGCTATATTGTTCCAGCTCACATATATTGCCCCCAGTATTGCCCCAGCTCACATGGATATTTATTTATTTATAAAGGATTTTACCAGGAAGGATACATTGAGATTTCTCTCGTTTTCAAGTATGTCCTGGGTATGTTGCCCCCAGTATTGCCCCAGCTCACATGGATATATTGCCCCCAGTTCACATGGATATATTGCCCCCATTATTGCCCCCCGTTCCCATGGATATATTGCCCCCAGTATTGCCCTTGCTCACATGGATATATTGCCCCAGCTCACATGGATATATTGCCCCCAGTTCACATAGATATATTGCCTCCATTATTGCCCCCCGTTCCCATGGATATATTGCCCCCAGTATTGCCCTTGCTCACATGGATATATTGCCCCCAGTATTGCCCCAGCTCACATGGATATATTACCCCCAGTTCACATGGATATATTGCCCCCAGTTCACATGGATATATGGCACCCAGTATTGCCCCCAGTTCACATGGATATTTGGCCCCCAGTATTGCCCCAAACAATTCACATAGATATATTGCCCCAGCTCTCACCTCCTCTTTCAGGCCCGACTGCCCGCTCTGAGTACCCACTGGCCCGCCGACTGCTTTGCTACCTACGAGCAGCCACCGGCATGCAGCTTGGCTGCTCGCCTGGGAACCACCTGACCAGCGCAGCCGCGTTCTCTCAAGATCCCGGAGTTCACGTGGCTTGTGGATCCCAGGCGAGCGGCCAAGCTGCATGCTGGCGGCCACCCATAGGGAGCAAAGCAGTCAGTGGCCGGTAATATTTTCTTGGGGGGGGGCAATTGTCCCATTGCCCCCCCTGGATCCGCCCCTGCTGCCACCCTGTATTACTGTAAAGAAGCTACAAGGAGCCTTCGATGTAACAAAAAACTCAACAAACTTGACTGGAGCATTACAACAGGCAGGGAGAGGGCAGGATACAGGGAGAGCTCTTGGGTCACTCCCTGCTGTACAAGGATAAGATTCAGGGGGTTATATTGGCTGAAAATCCCTGTCCAGTACAGATACAAAGTGCTACTGTAATTTCCATACGCAGGCATTATGCAGCACATACAGATATTGCATTGCTAATAATTTCATTATGATCATTACGAATCCCCATAAGGAGATCTGACCATGTTATTATCTGTCTGCATCACATTTACAGTATGTGACACAAAGGCCATTTCTGCCTGTATGCGGATAATGCAGACCCCATGTGGCATTGAGTGAAATAAGGGACGCCATCTAGAGTTTAGTACCTTTGATCCCAGCAATATTTCTGTAAATGATAAATGAATACAAGAAAAATAAAAAAATTAGCAAATTGGCATCATTTTAAAATTTTTAGCTACTTTTTGAATAAAAATCTTTATGCAAAATGGCTAGTTTACATATTTTAATTGCGCTCGTCTGACGCGGGCCTTATTGTGCTATAATTGACAGCATTTAATCTTGTAGAATACCTCAGTTTGGGCTCCGATTACAGCGTCGTCACTGGCCATGATTTTATCACGATCTTTATCTGCAAATTTTAAATTTAGACATGAAGAACAATTAATGCATGCAATATTTGTAATCACTGACTATATATTAAATCATAACAAAGCAGTAGTTATTAAGAAACACAGTTCACCCAGTGACGTGCGGTGAGGTCAGTGGCTGGTGAGGCACTGACTAGTATAAGAGCTAGATATACACGGGTTACATAGGTTCAGGTTCAGTGCTCCCCAGGAACTGGCTGCTCCAGCAGCGTGCCAAATACATTCCAGTGCGCCATAATATCAGAGTGCCAGCAGTGTGCCATATACTTTCCAGTGTGCCATAATACCAGTGTGGCAGTACTCTTAATACAGTAAAAAAACAAATTTGTAATGTCTGTGTAATTTCAAATGGAACATCATTTCTCATCTATTATTATTATTATTAATCTTTATTTATAAAGCGCCAACATATTACGCAGCCGCCCCATCGGGGAATAGGCGCGACCCCACCCCTCCTGTACTATGTATGTTTTAATGTACCTCCAGCCAGGTCATCATTGCAGTTGTTCCGCTCCGTGTCTTTGTTTTTTTGATCCCAAGGCGGATTTTGTTTCTGGGGGAGTTTAAATAAAAGTCCACCAGTCTACCTCATGGCTGACAAGCAGCATCAGCAAGTTATGGTTGGCTACAAAGCAGCCTATGGCTTAATTTTTTGGATAGGACTCACCCTCAATAGAGGTGCCTTGACGTGGCGGTGAGCTTACTCTTTTAATGGCCATTAACAGAAACCAAAGCCTCTAATTCAGCTGGACTTTGCACAATGAGGCATCTTGCTTAGAGGCTTCTTCACTGAAGCACACACCCCAAACTCAGTCAGTGTTGGTAGCAGGCCCTTGCAGAGAGCAGCTCACTACCCTCATCCAGCTGGGCTTTGCACAATGAGGCATCTTGCTTAGAGGCTTCTTCACTGAAGGTGATCTTACATTTCTGTGTCTCACATAGCCTAATGCATTTTCTTTTGATGTATATTATGTTTACTTTGTAATATCACTGTATATGTGTTTGTATGTGTGTGATACATATACGTGTGTGTGTGTATATATATATATATATATAATCTATATATACACGTATATGTATGTATAGCACACAAGTGTATCTTTATATATATTTGAATTGTTGCAATGCTATCTGAATTCTGCATTCCACTCCCTTTTTCTACATTTTCTACCCATTTGCTCTAAAGCTGCTATTCTGCCCTATGTCCTGTTCAACGAACTTTAACTTTTATTGCCCCCTACATACTCCCCCCTAAGTCCTGGACAACTTCAACCCAATGTGATGCTATTTGCAATCTTGATTTCTCTTTCAGCACACACCCCAAACTCAGTCAGTGTTGGTAGCAGGCCCTTGCAGAGAGCAGCTCACTACCCTCATCCAGCTGGACTTTGCTCTGTAACGATGCTCTTTGGAACAGCACCTAAACTACACAAATTGCAAAATCCCCATCTATGTGTTGAGACAAAATCAAATGGCACACTGACCACAGTCCCTTCTCTCAAATATCTAGGTATGTGGTTGGACCCTAATCTATCCTTTGGCCCCCACATCGAAAAACTCGCATCTAAACTTTACCCCAAACTAGGTGCCCTGTACAGAAACAAATCCTGCCTGAGTCCCGCGGTAAGAAAGCAGATTGTACAACAAATGCTTATGCCGGCTATTGATTACAGAGATGTAGTGTATGCAGCAGCCCCGCAAACACACCTTCAGAAACTTACTACATTGTATAACTCCTTTTGCCGCTTTGCACTACAATGTAACTACATGACCCACCATTGTGACATGTTAAAAGAGCTAAACTGGCCATCGCTGGAATCTAGACGCACCCTTCACCTTTCCAGCCTGGTGTTTAAGAGCATTTCTGGGAAGCTGCCACCCTACCTGAATAGACTGCTTCCCCCAGCAGCTCCCTCATCCTATAACCTCCGATCCAGGACCAGCACCTTACTTGCAATACCACAATACAAAAAGACAGTGGCTCGGTCCTCATTTTCCTACAGAGCACCACAATTATAGAATAACCTCCCAGACACCATCAAATCTTCCCCCAGTCTTAAGTCACTCAAGAGCTCCCTATTAACATACCTCAATACGGAATGCACCTGTAACCATGTAACCTAGTGACTATATTTCCTACATATTTATTTTCTGTTAATCTGTATATTTGTGTTGTTTTTCAATATCTTGCATTGTATTACTTTGTATTTCTGTAACTGTAACACTTCAATGTTCTTGAACCCAGGACATACTTGAAAACGAGAGAAATCTCAATGTATCCTTCCTGGTAAAATCCTTTATAAATAAATAAATTGCGTTTTGTTTCACACGGTATAATGGGAAT
Source organism: Leptobrachium leishanense (assembly GCA_009667805.1). NCBI lineage: Eukaryota > Metazoa > Chordata > Amphibia > Anura > Megophryidae > Leptobrachium > Leptobrachium leishanense. The sequence continues at coordinate 425,815,950 of CM019064.1, read as the reverse complement.
AAGCGCAGATGCCATTTTTTCTCCTTGTTATGTTTATACATGATGCTGGGCTGGATACATTTGGTGGTTGCAGACGCCCCACCGGGGAATAGGCGCGACCCCCCACCCCTCCTGTACTATATTCCGCATGGCTGTACAATGGGGGAGCACAAACATGAGACATACATGATAAATAAGGAAAAGACAACCCTGCCCGTAGGATAGCTAGTCTAGGAAGCACAGCTCTTTAACCAAGTGATCAGCCAGACATCCCGTGAGCTTACAATCTAAAAAGGATAAAGGTAAGTGAAACAAAAGGGGAGCAGGGGAGTGTGGAGCTGGTGGCTAGAGAGAGAAAAGCAAGGATTGCATAGGAATGGCAAGAAACTTGGATTTAGGAGGTTATTCATTACCTGACCCAACTGAAAAGCTACACTGTATTATTCCTTATACTGTTATCCTGATTAGCATTGTGCATCTCTTTTGTGATAGTATTGTGCATCTCTGTGTAATTTCAGAAATTACAAATAGGTTTTTACTGTATTAAGAGTATGCACTTACAACAGTGACCAGTAGAGGGCACTATCTAGCTCCCTCTATTGGTCTCTATTGTAAGTGCATACATACAAATGGCTCCCCTCTGTTGGTTACTATGTAAGTGCATGCATAATACAGTCATATGACACATGTCCTGTGTCAATCAATCCATGGGAGGCCCTGCAATTCAATTGCTCTCAGTACCTCTCAGAGGCAATGAAGAGCGTTGATTCAGGAAGTCTGAATCATTTGGCCAGCTAGAGCTACGCAATTAGCGTAGCGTTCAGCTACGCAAATTGCGCAGGCTAGGCTGTCTCTGTCCTGCCACTACTGTCTGTGTGATGATTCACACACAGCAGCCGGCGAGCTGAAAGAAAAAAAAAAAAGCGGACAGAGAAGGACAGCGAGGGCGCGTGGAGAAGGGGAGTATGAGAACTTTTTCACTATAAAATTTTATTTTACAGATTAATACAGACACAACAGCACATTCATTTTTACTGGACTGGCAGATGCCCTGCCTCACCTGCCGCCCCTGACTGCACGTTAACCCCTTCACTATCAAGTAGTTTTCCATAAAACCGGTTTCAGACACCAGTGGTTTTCTTGGATAATCTTTTTACATGAAACATACCAAAATAAATATTTGGGGATTTTTCCAATACATTTTTGCTTTAGGAGCCCTATTTGACAGGCAGACGCCATCTTCTGGCTAAAAATAGTTAATGCAGCCGGGGATCTTGCTGAAGCACTTGGGGGTCCGTGTTTTAGGCACAAAATTGTCTTTCCACAAGCACCGAAATGGCGTGCAATTCCTTTTTTTGCGTTTTGGCCCATTTTGCCACAATTCGGCGACTCCATTACGCCAAAAATACAATAAATTCACTACTTAGTGAAAAGTTTTACCAAAATTTAACTCGCCGAAGCAGTTATCGGAAGTCGAAAACTACCGAATTGTGACAATAGCCGCCAAATTGAGTCAAGTTGGCATTGGCAAATTCCAGCAATCTGTAAAAAAAAAAAAAAGTCTCCTGTTCTCCTAGTAGGAGTTGCAATCAGTAAAAATGTGTCTGCATAATAAAAAGGTCTTTTAAAAAGAATAAAAAGGCCTGTTAAAAGATAAAAAAATCTTTTAAAAAAATAAGAATACCAAAAATGTCATCTAAAAAATACAAAGTGATGTTCTAAAAAAATAAAAAAATGTTTTTTGCTGAAAATGAAAGGAATAAACAGTATTAAAAAAAAATATATATTTTTTTTACATTGAAACCTATGGGATTCGCCTGTTTAACCCTTTCGCTGCTGAGGCGTTTCACACCTCTGTGCTGAGGTCATATTTACCGGTTTTGCTCATCATGTTTAAATGCGTTTTGAAGGCTTATTTTAGTATATGACCCAGACATATTATATATCGTTCTTTCCATCAGACTCGGCAGATTAATAATATGTCATTATTATATGTATACGTCATGACCTGTCTGTATATTATAACAAAAAATGCAATAAAATATGAATTTTCAATAATTTACAACGTGTAAAGTGTATTTTTTTCACATTTTAACATGCGAGCAATTGCGGTTATATTTTGTATGGGGTGTGCTTGTTAAAAAAATTAGAGATGGGGTCTCGTTACATTTTGTTTTGGGGGAAATTACGCGATTTTTAACAAACGCACCGCATACAAAAATCGTTAGTGCAGCATCATTGTTCACATTATAATTGAAATGGGAACAATATTGCTGCATTAACAAACCAAAAAAAAACTTGTCTATTTTTTTTTTATAATTTTTTTTTTAAATATTGTTTTATTTTTATTTTTAATTTTTTTTTTAAAAAAAAACTTTTTTCACAGTGGTGTTTGGTATTGTTGGAACGGCCATGCTCTGGCCGATCCAACAGTACCAAACATTAACCCCTAGCTGCCACGGATCGGGAGATAGGGGATTCATTGGAATCCCCTATCTCCACCGTTGGTGGCAGCTAGGGGTTAACTCCAGGACTGGCGTCATCGTGCATAGCACGATGACGCCAGTCCTCAGGGGGAGTTCCCGGAGGCTTGGCCGACATCCAAGATGTCAGCCAGCTCCGGGAAAGGATCACGAACCGGCGCTTTTCAGCGCCGATTCGTGATCCGGCTCCCCAGGGGTTAATGAGAGCCACCGTTTGGAAGGGCAGGCTGTGCCCTTCCAAGCGGTTCCTGTCTTAACCCCCTGCTCCCCGGCGATCGGGAGGGAGAGAGGTCCGAAGGACCTCCCCCCCTCCCTTTCAGGCGCCTCCTCCGCACATGCGGGGGGGCGCCTGAATTAGATGTCATCGCGTAGCCGCGATGACATCTAATGTCCCCGCCGGGCTCCCGAGTGCTGGGCTGACATCCAAGATGTCAGCCCGCACCGGGGGGGCGCAGCAATCCGCCAGAATCCGGTGGATTGCTGCCTCCTGTGCTCGGACGCGCTGAGCGCGTCCGTAGCACAGGAGAACCACTTGGCTGGACGCGCTGAGCGCGTCCATAGCAGCCAAGTGGTTAAACCTTTTGAATGGAAACACCAATAATTGGGGCATGTAGCCAGAATTTCAGTGCAATTTGACGTTCCGTGAATAAAAAACATACAGGGTTATCCAAAGAGATCCGAATTGCTTGAGAAAGGTAACCGAACACTGAAAATCAGCGTTCGGTTGCCTTTTCTGGCCATTCGGCTATCCAGAGAGCAGGCAATTCGCCAAATCCTGGCGAATTGCCTGAACATACGGTGCCTGTTCGAGGGCAGTGAAATCCCCATGAAAATGCACTGCTTCGGCAATTCAGAGAACACAAACCAGCAGTGAAAGGTTCCCCTAATGCCCTGCCATTCGGTGGTTTAATTCGACAAGTTTATTCAGGAGAATCCCATAGACTTCAATGTTAAAAATATTCCCGTTTTAACTCAATATCTAATAAACCGTTCATTATAAAATTCTGCAGTAAAGAGTCTCTTTATTTATAGATTTTTTAGGATATTTTAAGCATTTTTCAGAATTTTTTTTTTTTTTAAAAAGTCTGATTTTTTTTCCCTTTTTTTTTAAGTTTACTTATTTTTTCTGTAACAGCCCTCTTTATTATCATTCCCTGGACCTCATATGTAAATTTCAGACATTTTCGCTCAGTAGTTTCTTTGCAAACAGCGTTTCATTTCCACACATTCACACAAACTATTTTGCTAATTTATTCACTGCCTCGTCTGCGGTGTCAGCTGCTTCGGCTGTGTGTGATCGTCTCCTGTTCGGGCTTTTTCTGTGGTTTTCGGCAGGTTAATCCAGATGTTTTTGTGTGTTTTCGGCGTGCATTCGCTGGGTTTTGCGGTTCGTTTTCGTCAGGTTTGCGGCAGCATTTCCCTGCAATTCGGGGACCCTGTGGTGTTTGCTATATACACCGCAGGGTCGCCGAAATGGGATCGGCAAAAGGAACCGAAGTGAAGAGAATGAAAAGTCACCGAACGTGCGGTGACTTTTCGAATCTCTTTCAATAACCCTGATAGTCTTCTATGGGGCAATTTCGGAGCCGCCGAATTGTGGCGATTTGCACTGTATTTTGATGTAAATTCTCCGGTATTTGGCGAACTGACAGCTCAGTGAATAGATGAATCTCCATGGAGTCCTAGCTGGTGATCGGAAGCCACTAAAACTTGACGGTTCGCGTCATGGTTCATAACATTGGCTCTACCAGAATAAAGCCTGTTGATTTTTGTAAAAACGTTTTAGATTTTTTTTTAACTTCTTTTACCTCTGCTCACTTATTAGACTTATAAGCTACAAGTGATCATTCCGCAACCTTTACTCCTTTCCGTATCCATCAAACATCACTGCCCTTCCACATGCCTGAACGCTGCAGACAGGTCATAGTGTGCTTGGTAATGCCAGAAGCAGCTAATACGCAGCAGGGCATGTACATATTTGACTGGAGAGACATGTAGACATATTTTCCTCTTTTGTTTTCAAACCAAACGAAGCACTTTTAGAAGAAACGCATCTGTCTATATGAATGAACAAATGGACGTTCAGATACGGATAGGAGGATAAATCGGATTCAGGAGGTAAACTAGCTTTCCGAAGCTTCTTTAGTTATTGGTGGGAAGACACAGAGGTCAAGTCCCAAAAAAAGAAGTACAGGAACTCACAAACGTTTCCCACACAGGCCCTATTCCGGCTGAGGTGGTAATGGGGAGCTGTTAACCCTTGTGAGGTGGTAATGGGGAGCTGTTAACCCTTGGCAGCTCTCTATTACCACCAGCTTTATTATCTGTGAGTCGTGCATACAGTCAGAGAGGGCAGTGGATAATGCAGCCCTCTGCATCCCCCAGTTCATATTATTTCTTCCCCCCTGTCCATTTCATTTCAGCCCCCCCAGTTAATTTCTCCCTCAGCCCAGGCCATTTCATAGTTACATAGGTTGAAAAAACACATGCGTCCATCGGGTTCAGCCTCTCACACATCACCTACTGCTGTTGATCCAAAAGAAGGCAAAAAATCCAGTCTGAAGCGATCACCAATATGCAGCACACTGGGAAAAAATTCCTTCTTGACCCCTGAATGGCGTCAGATTTCTCCTTGGATCAAGAAGCTTTTACCCACATATTAAATATTACAACCCTTAATATTCTGTGTCTGCAGGAAGTCATCCAGTCGTTTTTTAAAAGTCTGTACAGACTCTGACCCAACCACCTCAACAGGCAGAGAATTCCACAGCTTTATTGTTCTCACCGTAAAATAACCCTTCCTATGCTTTAGGCTGAATTTCCTTTCTTCCAGTCTAAATGGGTGACCTCGTGTACTGTGTATAGTCCTGTTAATGAATAGGTTTCCAGACAATGGTTTATAATGTCGCCGTATATATTTATATAAAGTTATCAGATCCCCTCTAAGGCCCCGTATATATTTATATAAAGTTATCAGATCCCCTCTAAGGCCCCGTATATATTTATATAAAGTTATCAGATCCCCTCTAAGGCCCCATATATATTTATATAAAGTTATCAGATCCCCTCTAAGGCCCCGTATATATTTAGATAAAGTTATCAGATCCCCTCTAAGGCGCCGTTTCTCTAAACTAAACAGGTTTAAGCTTGTTAGTCTTTCCTCATAACTTAACCCTTCCATTCCCCTTATTAATTTAGTTGCCGCCTCTGCACTTTTTCTAACGCTATAATATCTTTTTTTAAGACAGGTGCCCAAAATTGCACGGCATATTCAAGGTGCATCCACCAGTTAATTTCTCCTCTCAGCCCAGTCCATTTCAGCCCCCACCAGTTAATTTCTCCCCCAGCCCAGTCCATTTCAGCCCCCTCAGTAATTTTCTCCCCCAGTTAATTTCATTTCTCCCCAGCACATTTCAGCCCCCCTCAGTTAATTTCTCCCCCAGCCCAGTCCATTTCAGCCCCCTCAGTAATTTTCTCCCCCAGTTAATTTCATTTCTCCCCAGCACATTTCAGCCCCCCTCAGTTAATTTCTCCCCCAGCCCAGACACACTCTATAACTTTAGGGGCATGTTCTAGAGCCCAATTGCAAATGAATTTTGTTTGCAATAAACAAAATTCCATTGAACTGCTTCTGTGGAACAACATCTTAACTATACTCTATATCAGGGCATCTGAAGGCGCCTTGCAGATCAAGTATGGTCTTGGTCTTGGTAGTGAAGGGGTTAAAATGTCAGAATGTTACATTTATGCCCAACCCAAATTGTCATCATCAGCCATGGTGTTTAAAAATTAAAAATGGAAAAAAATTGAATATATTTTTTAAGGTTACAATGTTTCTTTAGTATACTCACATGATTTTAATGACAACAGCGGCTTGTGATCTGTCATTGACTTTAAAACTCGAACCAGTCCCTAAAAAACATAATATTGTTGTATAAATGGGAGGAAAGAACAAATTGTGCTTTAAATTTCCATGTTGTTAGCAAAGGATCAGTTACGAACAAGGGCTCATGGATAAAAACTTAAAAGCTCAAGATTGGGCAGAGACACAGGGAAAAACTAAAGGGGTATTCATTAAACCCTTCACTACCAGGTGCTTTTCCACAAAACCACTAACAGGAACCAGTGGTTTTATGGAAAACCATTTTACATTGGCCATAGAGTATAAATCTGCTGTAGAAAGTCAGATGACGTAGTTTGGCTATGTGTAGTCAAATCACAGAACAGAGAAACCTCATGACTGGTCAATTGTGTACACATGGCTGCACTATGCCAAACCAATAAGAAAATAGCCATCTGTCACTGGTCATTTGTAGATAATTGACCAAACTACATCAACCAATGAGGTACACAGAGCCCTCTCATTGGCTGAAATATATAACTAGGAATGGTATTGGATAGCATTACTAGTAAAATACATTTGGCCCTACCTGGATCATTCAGCATTAAGACCCTGGCCTGGGAGGACCTCTCGGACTTCAACAACCACTAGATATTAAGAATAATCTACGCAGGGGATTTATTTAACTTTAGGGGGTTAGTTAGACATTTTAATCCCTTAGCCCCAAGGCAGAGCTGGGTGGCAGGTGGGTCTGAAAGCCGAGGGATGGCACAGTACACCCAACGGCTCTTTGGCGACTTCCCAGTTCCGTTTCCGTTCACTACAGCTGATTGCTCCAATTGGCTTCAGGTAGGGCAGGGAAGTGATTCGGGGCAGGGGAGAAGCCAGAGAGCCTTGGCGCGTGTTTCGGTGTACAGGCCCACCCGCCACTGGGATGACATAGCACACCCCACAGCGTTAAGTGGTAACACTAAGGGGTAACACTAAAAATTTAGGTTAAAGGTTGGGGTATTTATTTTTTCTGGGTTAAATACATTTGGCCCTATCAGGATCCATTAGCATGAAGACCCTGGCCTGGAAGGACCTCTGAAACTTCACCGACCACTGGATGTTAAGAGTTATCTACACTGGGGGTTTATTTTTTAGGAGGGTTAGTTATGACTTTAACGCTAAATTTAGGTTAAGGGGGGTTGTATTTTATTTTTTTTGGGTTGCCGTTTCCAAGGTTAATTGGACATAGAGGGGACTGGGCGTCTGACGAAGGAGAACCTTTGCATAAATTCCAGCATTTTTAGATCTGCCATGTCCAGGTAGCATTGGCAGGTTACACAATAATATATTGTGAGATTTTGGTGCTAAAATATATAACAAATTGATATAATTGAGCAAAGGTGAATCGGGTGGTCATTTTAATCATGTGTTTTGGTAATTTTGCTGTGGTTGACTACATTTTGAAAGACAAGACGTAAATAACGAAACACAAAAATAGTAAAAAAACATATAATTTTGTGTTCTTCCTTTTCTTTTTGTTTTATCGCTCACGTTGGTGCACTTAGTACTTCGCTTTTACATGCATTTATTCATGTATAACAAAGGTGCTTGCAGCAGGAATGTATTTTTTTTTAAAAACATTATAAAAAGGAAATGTCAAGCAACGTATGAATCCAATGTCCAGACAACAGCACTGTTGGAACTACAAATCTACCAAAACACACTTCGTCTCAGAATGAGTGTACCGTATTCCATTGTAGTGCAGGGAAATTTGGATGAAAGCCTTTTTTTATTCTTTTTTAAATTTAATTTTCATTTATTTTATTTTTTTCTTGCTTGGGAAAGCCGGTTAAAAAATAACTACAGAACGTGAATTAGATTTACAGGGATTATGGAGTGTGGTTAAAAATGTTACAATTTTATGTAGAACAATATTTATTTTTTTTGTTTCCAACACGTTTTGGAGAAAACCAGAAAGCTATTTAATGAAAGTTCTTAAATATTTAAGATTAACATAAAAACAATTTTTAACCCTCTCTTTATTTGTTCTATAGGAATTTTACTGGAGCTTTATGGAGTATTTAAAACAACGTACTGGCTGAATGGAGTAGAGGTAACATCGCTGCTCTATAACCGTGGAGAGAGAGACTGTGGAGACACAGGTTCAAATCCCGGCAAGAGCACCTCTCCAGTAAGTGTCCTTGGGCAAGACACCTAACGGTACATACTCGCCAACCAGGACATACATGAAAACGAGAGAAATCTCAATGTATCCTTCCTGGTAAAATACTTTCTAAAAAAAAATGTAATTCATAAAAAGGAAAATAATTGAAAGATATATATAGGGTCATTGACTTGTTTATATTTTCACTATTCCTATTGAATCAGATTTTGTCCTGACCGATTGTAAGCAGAAAAATTTGGATTGATTTGATTTTTTTGTTAATTGACAACCAATTCAGACAATCAGCAATTCGGATTGTTCCAAATTGCCAAATAGCTGATGTTTCGGACAATTGCCGTATCGCACATGTTTTTTGAGTATCCCTTACCCAACATGCATTGGACCAGAAGTGTTTAGATTTGGGATTGGTTACATATTTGGAATATTTGCATATAATAATGAGATATCTTGGGGGTGGGACCCAAGTCTAAACATGAAATTAATTTATGTTTCATACACACCTTATACACACAGCCTGAAGGGTATTTTATAAAACATTTTAAACTATTTTGTCCCCTCACGTAAGGTTAGGGGTGGAATTTAACACTTGGGGTGTCATATCGCATGCTCAAAAATAATTCCATATTTTGGAATTGTCCAATTAAAGGATACTCAACCTGTATTATTATTATTATTGTCATCATTTATATAGCACCAACAGTTTCCGCAGCGCTTTACAATAACCAAAGGGAACGAGATAAACGGACATAGGATGGAAACAAGAGGTGTAGAGGGCCCTGCTCATAGGAGCTTACAATCTAGAGGGATTGGAGGTGTGGAAGACAAGAGGAATTTTACTGGATGTCAGGATCATTAGTGCCAGCGGTTCTGGAATGATTGGGCCATAGAAGCAGCTTTAATAATGACTGAGTTGATGAGCAGAGGGATGACTTGCATCAGTGATGTGGTACCCTAATCTGAAGAGATGGGTTCCGAGGGATTTCTTGAAGGCCTGAAGATCAGGGGAGAGTTTGATAGGGCGAGGCAAGTCATTCCACAGGACCGGAGCTGCCCGTGAGAAGTCTTGGAGACGAGAGTTGGCCGTGCGCATGTAGACCGTTGACAGGTGGAGATTGCCTGCCGACCGATGTTGCCTAGATGGGAAGTGCTTGCGGAGTAACAAAGACATGTAGGGAGGAGATGCGTTATTGAGCGATTTGAACGTGAGCGTCAGTATTTTAAACTGTATCCTGAAACGTACAGGAAGCCAATGGAGGGACCGGCAGAGTGGGGAGGTACGCGAGGTGCGTCTGGTGAGAAAAATAAGCCTGGCCCCTGCATTCATTTCAGATTGCAAAGGTGCAATACGGGAGTTGTGGAGGCCAATAAAGAGCGAGTTGCGTAATCAAGCTGTGAAATCATAAGAGCATGAACCAGCACCTTCGCGCCGTAACTTGTGTCAGAATGGGGCGGACGCAGGAGATGTTCGAGAGTTGAAAGTAACAGGATGTGGTCACTGTCTGGATGTGGGGAGAGATCGTTAGGTCAGAATCAAAAGTGACACCAAGGCAGCGAGCTTGATGCGTCGGGTTAATGAGCGATCCATTTACTCGTAGAGAGATACAGTAGGTGGTATTGGGTTCTTCTTGGAGGGAGGAATAACGATAATTTCAGTTTTGGCAAGATTGAGTTTAAGGAAGCAGGAAGACATCCAATTTGAGACGGCAGAGAGACAGTCAGTGACTCGATCCAGGAGAGGAGAGAGATCAGGGGAGATATGATACTTTGATGTGTACATATAGACTTAAAAAAGCGTATATAATTAATGTTATTTGGAAAGTTTTGTGTACTATGCTATTGTTAGTTTTGTCTATTTCTTATTAATCCACAGAGCTGGATATTGATCTTTACTCCGGTGAATCCGGCATGTTTCAATGCCGCGTGAAAACTTTCAGGGCTTGCTGTTGGCTGCTTTCCACGGGTGATAAACACCGATTTAATATCTTAAAATATAAAGAGCCGGAACTTTATTTCTAGAGTACCAGCAGATTGCATGTGATGTTTTTCTGTGCTTTCAAAAGAAGACGTGGGCACTGTAATTACACACTGAACAATAAATGACACAACCTAAGGTGATTATTAAAAACACGATGGAACCGCTGCTGCTAATAGGAGGATTTCATTCACTTACTGTTTTGATCACGTAAATTTTGGAAGAAGCCTTTGTGTCTTTGGTAATAACAGTTCCGGGCCTGTTAGAAAAAATGTAAAAAAACATAAATGATTGACTTTATTATTTTTAATCTTTCTCTTTTCTTTCAATCTTCTATTTTTAGACTTTCAAGAGCAGCATATAACAAATATTAGAGTCTTCTCCCGCTGAACCAGCACGACTTGTGCAAGTCTTCCCAAAGTCCTATGGACTCATGTCTTGAAACTACATCCTCCATGATGCTTAGCCACTCATTAGGTTGACTGAGCATCATGGGAATTGTAGTCCCAAACCATCCGGAGGGCCAAAGCTGCTGACTTCTGTCCAAGAGGAAGAATGACTGCCATGGTACTTCCTTCTGTGAACTCTCCTCGCTAGGTCTGCCCTAGGAGCGCCACTGCCTCTGTTGGAAGATATGTGAAAGCAAGCCATATGGTTGATATCATTGTCTGTCACAGAGACCAATGGCGTTGTGATTTGACCACTAGACAAAAACATCCTTCATCACAAAGGGGTTAAACTTTAATGAGAGGTATCAAAGTATCCAGATTTTGTGGATCTATACCGCAGAGTGCACAAGGAAGTTGCAAGTTTTTGTTAGTACACCCCAGGAAAAAAATAATAACAAAAAAAATATTTAAATATATATTCTTTTTTTGTTAAGAAAATATTTTGTCATTGAGAAGGTTTTTCAGATGCAGAGTAAGCTAAACAAAGGAACTTTGCAATTAGAAACATAGAAACATAGAAAGATGTCGGCAGATAAGAACCTTTCGGCCCATCTAGTCTGCCCAATTACATGGATACTTTACTTGGATTTATCTTTTGTTTAGGATAGCCTTATGCCTATCCCATGCCTGCTTAAATTCAATTACTGTTTTGGCCTCTACCACTTCAACTGGAAGACTGTTCCATGTATCCACCACCCTCTCAGTAAAATAATGCTTCCTGATGTTACTTTTAAACCTTTGCCCCTCTAATCTAAGACTATGTCCTCTTGTTTTGCTATTTTGTTTCCTTTTAAATATACTCCCTTCCTCTACCTTGTGGATTCCCTTTACGTATTTAAATGTTTCTATCATATCTCCTCTGTCTCGTCTTTTTTCCAAGCTGTACATGTTAAGATCATTAAGCCTTTCTTGGTAACTTTTCTCCTTCAAGCCGTACACCATTTTAGTAGCCCTTCTCTGAACTCTCTCTAAGATGTCTATATGCTTCTGGAGATACGGTCTCCAGTACTGCACACAGTACTCCAAGTGAGGTCTCACCAGTGCTCTGTACAGTGGCATGAGCACTTCCCTTTTCCTACTGCTAATACCTCTCCCTACACAACCAAGCATTCTGCCAGCATTTCCTGCTGCTCTATTACATTGACTACTTACCCTTAGATCCCCTGAAATAATAACCCCTAAATCCCTTTCCTCAGATGTTGAGGTTAGGACTGTATCAAATATTCTATATTCAGCCCTTGGGTTTTTACGTCCCAGGTGCATTATCTTGCACTTATCCACATTAAAACTCAATTGCCACAACTCCGACCATTTTTTTAGTTTACCTAAATCATTTGTCATTTGGCTGATCCCTCCAGGAACGTCAACCCTGTTGCAAATCTTTGTGTCATCAGCAAAAAGACATACTTTTCCATTAATACCTTCTGCAATATCACTAACAAAAATATTAAATAGAATGCGTCCAAGTACTGACCCCTGAGGTACCCCACTGGTAACAAGACCTTGCGCCGAATAAACTCCATTTACCACAACCCTCTGTTGCCTGTCACTCAGCCACTGCCTAATCCATTCAACAATATTGGAATCCAAGCTCAAAGATTGCAATTTATTGATAAGCCTTCTATGCGGAACAGTATCAAAAGCCTTACTGAAATCTAAATAAGCAATGTCTACTGCACCACCTGTGTCTATTATTTTTGTTACCCAATCAAAAAAATCAATAAGATTAGTTTGGCATGATCTCCCTGAGGTAAACCCATGTTGTTTCTGATCCTGTAATCTATGTGTTTTTAGATGTTCAACAATCCTTTCCTTTAACATGGTTTCCATTAATTTCCCCACTACTGACGTAAGACTAACTGGCCTATAGTTCCCAGAATTATTACGGGTTCTGTTTAACCATTCTTGAAAAACCTTTAAAATAGTAACATTTATTTGAAACATGGGATACGAAGTGAACATTGAGGCTAGGGTCAGACGAACGCATTCTGTGCGGACTGTGCGTCCGTGCACAACGGACGTACTTTCTGACTGAAGACAAGGTAGTGGCCACACAGTGCGTTTTTGTGACTGACGTTTTTTTTGACGGATGTAGAAGGGAAAATAAATTAATATTAAAACCATTTTGTCCGTCAAAATGCTGGACGTCAAAAATGCAGTCCGTCTGACTATGTTCCATCACTCACACACAAAGCTATACGGACGTTGCGGACGCAGCGCACTCTGTGCGTCCGTTGTAGCGGATTTACGTTCTTGCCTAACCTGCGTCCATTTGCCGCGTCCGCAGTTCCATGCGGACGTACTTCATGCGTGGGGCTCCATTGGTCAAAATTATATGCTATAATAGATGTACATACAGTATGTGCGGCAACACAGACGTAATCCGTGCGCTCATCTGACACGAGCCTGAATAAAGGGTAAAAATTGAAATTTTGACCAGAAATTGTTGTTCTGAGATATTTAAAGAAGAAAATATATAATTGAGAAGTTTTCTAATTTCTAATTTTCATGTACTTGTTTATCCTCTACAGAAATACTGCTAGGATTAAAAGTTCTAAACTCCTAATGGTGTCCTTTATCACAATCTCAAAGTCACATGGGGTCTGCATTATCAGCATACAGGCAGAAATGGTCTTTGTGTCAAATACAGTAAATGTGATGCAGGCAGATAATAAAATGTTCATATCTCCTGGTTATGGGGACTTGTAGGTATCGTAATGAGAATATTAGCAATGTTGCTTCCGAAAAATACCAATATCTATATGTGCTGCATAATGCCTGTGTATGGGAATTACAGTAACATCTTGTATCTGTATGTGCTGCATAATGCCTGTGTATGGAAATTACAGCAACACCTTGTATCTGTATGTGCTGCATAATGCCTGTGTATGGAAATTACAGTAACACCTTGTATCTGTATGTGCTGCATAATGTATGTGTATGGGAATTACAGTAACATCTTGTATCTGTATGTGCTGCATAATGCTTGTGTATCGGAATTACAGTAACACTTTGTATCTGTATGTGCGGCATAATGCCTGTGTATGGGAATTACAGTAACACCATGTATCTGTATGTGCTGCATAATGCCTGTGTATGGAAATTACAGTAACACCTTGTATCTGTATGTGCTGCATAATGCCTGTGTATGGAAATTACAGTAACACCTTGTATCTGTATGTGCTGCATAATGCCTGTGTATGGGCATTACAGCAACACCTTGTATCTGTATGTGCTGCATAATGCCTGTGTATGGAAATTACAGTAACACCTTGTATCTGTATGTGCTGCATAATGCCTGTGTATGGAAATTACAGCAACACCTTGTATCTGTATGTGCTGCATAATGCCTGTGTATGTAAATTACAGTAACACCTTGTATCTGTACTGTACAGGGATTTAAACTCATTATAACAGCCCTGAATCGTATCCCTGTACAGCAGTGAGTGACTTTAGAGCTCTCTCTGTATTCTTCTCTCTCCCTGGCTGTTGTATTGTTTCGTCACAGTGTGGTTTGGAGCTTCTATTTGCAGTTTACAGTAATACAGGGTGACTAGGGAGAGATAAGCCAGTGGATTTTGTTTCTTCATGGGTGCACACTAACCTTGCTTTAAAAAGATATGCAAATGCTGTTTAGATATGTACTACAATGTAAAATTGAGTTAACTCGATTTTGCAGTGAAAGTGTTAATGGGACACTACCACTTACATAAGCTTTATTTAGAGTACTTGTGCATTACAAACAAAACCACTTTATAAACCACAAACTGCTCTTTATTCTTTTTTATTTGAAGTAATTGCATGTAAGAACGAAAAAATATATAATTTGTTTATCTCCTGTTTCCATTTTGTGCATTTTTCCCGTGATGCAACAATTACCAAAATCTATTAATGGTGAGTTTTGCTTTGTCTTTTACAGTATGTAACCATTAATGAGATGGAGTATTGAATGTCTAGATAAGGCAGCAGTGGGTGTATTGTATTCTGCAAGCTACTCGCGATAAGAGCAGCCAACTGAATGGGACATCACGGGGAGATTAAAAGATTTCTAATCAACCCCCTGGCGATGTCCTTTAAATACATCCCACACACTACAATGAGGTGAGACAGTGACTGACCCATTCACTCCATTCTATGACCAAAGCCACCCAGTGAGGAGCAATTGATGGAAAGATACTGTGTGTGGGGGGGGCAGTTTACAACACAAAATATCACACAATGGATGCACCCAGTGACACATTTTAGATAAATATTTTCTTAACTAAACATACAAGAGAAAAACAAAGCACATGTAAGATATCAGCAACATTAAATAAACACAATAAGGACATTTCATTTTTTGCAGGTAGGGGCCCGATAAAAGTATAATATTTTGACCTGTATGTGTATAAGAGGTAACGGGTAGAAAGCACTCATAGTTAGAACAGAAATGATTAAACAACCACAAATGTGCTAATTCTTCAGCACAAACACTCATTTTCTTCATGCTCCCGCTAGACCTCTGTGTCTATCAGTAAAGCGCAGCACGCCTCATTGGCAATGATGGATATTATGGTGTGCTAGCTCATCTGCTTGACTATTACATCGTTTTATATATTGTCACTGCCAGCAGTTTACATTTTAAACATACTCAAGATGAAGAGGTGTTAAAGCGTTCACCTGTAGAAAGAATGGATGCAAATCCTTGGATTATTATATGGAAGTTTGTGAAGCGGCCATCCAGTGAGAATATCGATGCTCTGCAGGAACGTTATGTATTCAGGTCCTTCCTGGTTATCGCTATTTGAAAAAATGTTCAAAAAATCCTGCAAAAAATAAATAAATTATAAAAATATATAATTCAAAGCTAAAAAGATCAAAGGATGCGTATAAACATCACTTCATATTAGATACCGACATGGATCTATTTAGAAAGGACCAAGGGGCCTGATCATTAGATTGGAGAGAATTTATAACGAATTCTAAAGACAATAGCGTCGTGACATTTAAACCAAATACACACATTATCCAGAGAATTGTTGAGTTAAATCTACCATTGCCATGTCAGTCCAACACAATTCAACTGTATTTAAAGGGACAGTCTAGGCATGGTGTCCACTCTATGTAATCTTGATCTTCACAGTGCCCTGATTGTTCTCCATTCCACCTCTAATGGGGGTCTCGGAGGGATAATTCAGCCCTCTGAGTGCAGGGGATTCTGATTCCAGGATTTCAGGACTTAACGTCCATCAATGGCTTTTTATGGTGCTTCGACATTGAGATCCATTGGATTGGCTGGACACTCAATAGCACGCCCAGCTTCATCGCGGCCGCGGACCAGCTATGGCTTACAGGAAGCCGACAGCATATCTCGTCTGGACCAACGCTGAGGGATTTAAGAGGAGTTTAAAAAAGGCTTACAGGGTTATTCAGAGAGAGGTGAAAAGCAGGAGAATTACCAGGAGAATGAACAATCCAGACCAAATTCCAGACCAAATAGCCGATTTGGAAAATTAGATAAATGGGAGAATTTTTCTGGTTTGGCTATTTCGGCCTAGAATTTTAACATCTTCAGTCATTCTCCTGAGTTTCAAATTTCTTTGAATAGACATGTTTGTAACTCCAGTGTGGGACATGCTGCACAGACACGTTCTGGTTCTGTGCAGCATGTCCATCGCAAACGGCTGTGCAGCATCTTCCAGAGTGCATTACCTGCATTGCTGCAGAATCAGAGCAGGTCAAACATACTCTATATCAGGCCACTAGCAGGTGCTTTTTCAGATCGACTGTACTCGATCATGATAGTGAAAGAAGGGATCAAGTCACAGGACAATGCGTGGGAGCACCGTTCCTCCACTATTATTGCAGAGGGAACTCATATCTCTCCCTGTTAAGTCACAATAAATATAGGATTTATCAAATCTTTGCTAAAACCCACATATATACATAAATATATCAGATTTGAGTGTGTGCTTGTGTTAAGTGCGAGATGATAATTGCTAATTTGGGGAAAGAAATGTTTGTGAGGTCCCACACTTTTTTTTTTCAGGACTTGACCTCTGAGTGTAGGGGGTAATAAATGGACTTCCCATATCTTATCACTAATAAAGTATGTTAGAGATGGGCAATTTGTTTCGTTCCGAATTGAAATTCAGACAAAATTCACCATTTTCTTATTTCGGGAGCATTTCTGAAAACGAAATATCGACCATCCGAAATTTCAGATCAATTCCTAAATTTTGGATCGATGATTCGGATCATTTTGGCGATTCGGATCATTTCGGGTGATTCGGACCAGTTGCTTTTTCGCTTTTTTATGAGTTATTTCGTTTTTTATTGTTTATTTAAGAATGGCAAGTAGATTACTACCAATAGAATGTAAGTTTCTTTACTTAATTATTCTGTTAGGATTTTATTATGCATTTCTTGGGTGAAATTTTAGGTTTCCTAACTTTTTTTAAAGAAACAAGGCGTTTTAACCCACAGGTTTCAATGCAGCATATGAATCTGCACACAGCCGGGCAGCGCCTCTCTGCAGTATAATTAATGCACCATGTGAATCCGCACACTGCTGGGAACTTCCCGGCAGTGTGTGGATTCATATGCTGCAATAATTATAACTCCTAAACAACAAAAAACTAACTGAATCGATCCGAATCAATCTCCAGAGAGGTGCTGCCCGGCAGTGTGCGGATTCATATGCTGCATTAATTATACTGCAGAGAGACGCTTCCCAGCAGTGTGTGGATTCATATGCTGCATTAATTATACTGCAGAGAGGCGCTTCCCAGCAGTGTGTGGATTCATATGCTGCATTAATTATACTGCAGAGAGGTGCTTGTTCTCCGCAGTGTGCGGAGTCATATGCTGCATTAATTATACCACAGAGAGGCGCTTCCCCGCAGTGTGTGGATTCATATGCTGCATTAATTATACCGCAGAGAGGCGCTTCCCAGCAGTGTGTGGATTCATATGCTGCATTAATTATACCGCAGAGAGGCGCTTCCCAGCAGTGTGCGGATTCATATGCTGCATTAATTATACTGCAGAGAGGCGCTTCCCAGCAGTGTGTGGATTCATATGCTGCATTAATTATACTGCAGAGAGGCACTTCCCAGCAGTGTGTGGATTCATATGCTGCATTAATTATACTGCAGAGAGGCGCTTCCCAGCAGTGTGCGGATTCATATGCTGCATTAATTATACTGCAGAGAGGCACTTCCCAGCAGTGTGTGGATTCATATGCTGCATTAATTATACCGCAGAGAGGCGCTTCCCAGCAGTGTGCGGATTCATATGCTGCATTAATTATACCGCAGAGAGGCGCTTCCAGCAGTGTGTGGATTCATATGCTGCATTAATTATACCGCAGAGAGGCGCTTCCCAGCAGTGTGTGGATTCATATGCTGCATTAATTATACTGCAGAGAGACGCTTCCCAGCAGTGTGTCGATTCATATGCTGCATTAATTATACCGCAGAGAGATGCTTCCCAGCAGTGTGTGGATTCCTATGCTGCATTGAAACCTATGGGTTAAAAAGCCTTCTTTAAAAAAAGTTAGGAAACCTAAAATTTCACCCAAAAAATGCCTAAATAATCCTAAAAGAAAAATTAACTATAGAGACTTTCATTCTATTGGTAGTAATCTACTTGTCATTTTGTTTTTTATTGTTTATTTAAGAATAAGTCATAAAAAAGCGAAAAAGCAACTGGTCCGAATCACCCGAAATGATCCGAATTACCGAATCGATACGAATCACTGAATCAAAATGATCCGAAACGAAATAAAAAAGTATAGCATATAACTTTAAATTGATGTGTTTTATATATTTTTTCGGTGGCTCGTTCGCCTGATCTAGCACCTGACTATACTATTTAGGGTCATTCATTTATCTCCTTCTGATAAATTGAGAACGCTTTGAATTATCATCAGAAAGTAATTGAACGAGGCTCAACCTCGAGGGGCTGTAATAATGTAAGATTGTTCGCGTTTTGAATAAAATAATCTGATATAAGGATGGGTGGATAATGCAGAAACTTATATTTATTATAATAATGTCTAGTGGCAGCCATAGGGATTAATTTGGTCCATTCGATGAATTGGTACTTTATCCGGAATAGCCGCTGATATCTTATTAGTCTACCTGAAGTCGTTCATTTAATGCGTGCTCGTCTTCGCATTTGGCATTAACAAAGCGCTTGAGAAGATACGAAGGACGAGTATTCCTGGAACCGAGGATATTTTTTTTTGAGAATAACTCTCCCTTTTCTCGAGAAGAAAATATAATGATGAGCTAAGTTAATTGTAAAACATTATGATTATAATCAATCTATCATCTCGCACAACATTCACAGAAATTATTCTTTTCTTTCTGAATATATTTTATCATTAATCACTTGGCGGTACTGAAAATTGGTGCTATAATGTATAATCAGAACATCATATTAAAATTATGCAGTGAGTTACTGCTCTCGTATAGAGCTCAATGTAAACGAAAGAGAATTTCATTACCCACAATGCGATTTTTTTTATTTTATTTTATTATTTCTTTTTGCTCGGCGCATTGAATATTATGAAAGAAAAAAAAATAGAATAGACCCATCCTGAGTTCATATAATAGAGATATCGCTGCAGGCGAGTAACAGTCTCATCGTGTTGTCGGAGAATTCCTTCATTTGAATTTGAAATGTGAAAACAGAATGAAAAGATAATAACATGACTTTGACCTTATAACTGGCTTGCCGGGCCATGAAACTGTCACGGCTCCACTGGATGCCCCCTCGGATGCCTGGCATCCGGTAGCGCCATCCTCGCCGCTCACTGGCAAGCCGTCGAGTGATTTGGCCGGAGATCGCAGCCGCTGGTCAGTGAAGTGGGTGGTGCACGCCTGATGACACGTCGCCTGCCAGATTTAAAAACCAAGCAGTGAGATATGTTCAGTGCCCTGCAGCGGTTTTACCTGATCAGTGCGTTCTTTGTCTGTGTTATTTGGTATACCGTGTTTGACTCTGGCTTCATCCCTACTGTTAACCCTTGCTATCCTTGTGTACCGACTCCTGCCTCTGTTTGACTATCTTTTCTGGTTCTGACTCCTGGCTCCGTCTGACTATCCATTCTGGAATTGACTCCTTGCTCTGTCTGACTATCTGCTCTGGTACTGAATCCTGACCGAGTCCGACTACCCGCTCTAGTTCTGACCCATGGCTTTGTCTGATTATTCCTCTCTGGTTCCTAACTTTGGCTTGTTTTGACTTTGTTTATTCTGTGTGTCTATCCTGTGTTTAGCAATCCAGCTATCCTAAAGACCAGCAGTGTAGGTAGGCAGTGTCTGCGCGTAGGGGTCAAGGGATTCCGTGACAGAAACAAAATATGGAGATAGGTAAAATTAAATCAAACCTAAAACACAAAATAATCTTTTGATCGCATCAAGGACCCAGATTCACTGCTGATCTATGACAGGTCTGGAATTATCTCCACATGAAATCACTATAATCACAATATGTATCAAGCCCTTCACTCCCATGATGAGAAAATTCCATCTTCAAAATCACCTGCTGTGCCCGAGATCAAGTTAACTCAATCAGTAATATTATCGAGCGTTGCTAAGAAAGATCTACTGCTTCCTCTGGTTGCAAGCTCTGTAAGACTGGGAGCAAATCAGGGACTGACTGACAACTTTTGGGCCCCCAGGCAATAAATGATTGTGCCAGGTCAAGTACAAGCCACTCCTGCATAAAGTACCGCCCATATGTACATTGCTGTATTACAGAATGTATTTAACCCCTTCACTACTGTGATCGTGTATACATGATCAACAGCAGCAGACTAAACAGCCCTAGATCAGGTAATCATGATGTGTGGCTATGCTGTATGATTGAAAATGAAATTTGTTTGTTAGAAACTAATTTGATTTGTTTTTGGTCTCCAGAAGGAGCCCTCAATGATTTAGCTCTGTGGGCATAATGCCTAAATTAAAATTAAAATTGGCTAATTGAATGTCTTTATCGGGCTTTTCCAAGAAAATGCACGGAGTTGCGAGCTGCAGTTCTACCTGCAGTGACTACTTTTTGCCAGTAGACGGTGACATCTGCCTGCTAAATAGGTTATTGCAATAAGAAATGTACTGGGAATATTCCCAAATATTTCTTATTGTATAATTAATTAAAATCAATTTTCCAAAAAAAATAAAAAAATCACTTGATAGGAAAGGTGTTAAGAAATAAAATATAGCACCTGCTACACTGCAGCAGCCATCACCCACTCACTGCAGCTTTGGGGGCCACTTCCTAGCCTCGGGCAGTGTCCTATTGCCCTAATAGTCAGTCCACCCCTGGAACAAATATTTCCCAGTGTTCTCCTGTATACAGTAAAGAGAAGCCAATTGAAAGTCTAATTAGCAATAAAAAATATTTTCTGCAAGCAACTCACTAATTGAGACCAAATACGTAACGAGTTAACCTCTTCATTACCAAGCACTTTTTGTTAAAAATATTTTAGCATGACATTTATTTGAAAGATGGGATGAGCAGGTAACACTTAAATGTCGGAGTAAAAGGACAAGATGTGCATTTTTCTGTTATTTTGAGTCAGATAAGGCATTCAAATCATGTAAATATGGAGGAGTATCTCTTCACTTATTCCTTCATATTTTTATCTATAAATTGTTGAGATTAAAAGTTCTGCATAATAATTGGTGTCTCTTACCTAGTGACATTTCACACGGGGACTGGATTATTATTTTTGCTGCTCTCCTTCCGTGTTTTTCTTTTTATCCCAAAGTGGAATTGTCCCTGGTGAGGTTATAAAAGTAAACCCACCAGTCTCTCTCATGACTGAAAAGCAGCAGGAGGATATGTGGTTGCTTAGAAAGCAACTCTTGGTTTCACTAGGTAGGACTCACCTGACCAGAGGTACCGTAACGGCAGTTGAGCTTGCACTTTAATGGCCATTCAAGTAAACTAAAACCTCTGATTGTGTTTTGTTTTACATGGAGCTACAGGAGTGAAAGCAAATGACATCTTTTTCTCTTGTTATGTTATATACATGGAGCAGGCTGGATACCTCCGGTTCACACAACCACCCTGTTAGGGAATAGGCATGAAACCGTTTTTCTATACATATGTATATTTGTCGTATCTCCGGCCAGGTCATTTTTTGCTGCTGCCCCTTCTGTGTTTTTCTTTTTATCCCAAAGTGGAATTGTCCCTGGAGAGGTTGTAAAAGTAAACCCACCAGTCTCTCTTATGACTGAAAAGCAGCATGAGCATATGAGGTTGCTTAGAAAGCAGCTTGGTTTCATTCGGTAGGACTTACCTGACCAGATGTGCCGTGACGTGGAAGGTGGGCTTACTCTTTAATGGTCATTCAAGTAAACTAAAACCTCTGATTGTGTTTTGTTTCACATGGAGCTACAGGAGTGAGTGCGAATGACAAAGTTTTTTCTTGTTATGTTTTATACAGGGGACTGGATTATTGGCATACACGTAGAAATAACATTTGTGGTCAAATAAAGCAAATGTAAAAAAGCAGATAACCTGCATTTGGGTATTTATAGCTCTGCCCTCTCCCTGGCTGTTGTAATGCAGCAGCAAAGTTTGGAACTGTATACACAGTGAGGATGTGGGCTACACTTTTCCGATCATTTGCTGAAATACTTTCTGCAAAGATTTAGGGTTAGTGGGCAGTCTACTGGGGCAGGTATAAGGTAACTCCAACCGAGACTCACCTTGTTTAGTTAATAATTTACTTTAATCTTACCTGTCTAGCTATAGCGAGTAAGGAAACGGTGTCATGGCACACAACAGTTGCATTCCTCTTGGCATTGGTTAAAATAGCAACATCCTAAAGAAATAAACACAACATAACATGAATGTTTAAGTAATGTAAAAATATTCCAAAAACATAGGTATGCCAGTCATTTTAACAGGTAAATGTATAAAACGTTGGAGCTCCCAATATTCTTAGATTTAGGCAAGCAAAAACATCTGGGGAGGTAAAGATTGACATCCTCTTCCATGAAACATTTTTGGCTTGTAATTGAATCCTGAAATAAAGATATTCACAACATCAAGGACCAATATTCACTAAAGCTCCGTGAAAGACTGGTGGCACGGGAAGAGTCGAATGTAGTGAAGGAGGGCATTCCGTGGATAGGGGACAGCTTGGAAAAAAGTCCTGAAGGCGAAATTGACAAGGAAATGAGCAGGTCATTGACAGAGCAGAGTAACCGGGATGAAACATGGTGAGCACAGTTATGGAGAGTTTTGCACGTATTTTATTGGATTCTAAAAGTGGAGCCAGTGTAGGGACTGACAAAGGAGCGAGGTGTGAGGTATGGAATGTGAGGTGTGAGAGGTATGGGATATGAGAAGTACATGATGTGAGGTGCAAGAGGTAAGGGATGTGTGGTGTGAGAGGTACAGGATGTGAGGTGCGAGAGGTAAGGGATGTGAGGTGAGAGAGGAACGGGATGTGAGTTGCGAGAGGTAAGGGATGTGAGGTGAGAGATGTACAGGATGTGAGGTGCGAGAGGTACAGGATGTGAGGTGCGAGAGGTAAGGGATGTGAGGTGAGAGAGGAAAGGGATGTGAGGTGAGAGAGGAACGGGATGTGAGGTGAGAGGAATGGGAGGTGCGAGAGGTAAGGGATGTGAGGTGAGAGAGGAACGGGATATGAGGTGCAAGAGAAACAGGATGTGAGTTGCAAGAGGTATAGGATGTGATGGCGAGAAGTATGGAATGTGAGGTGCGAGAGGTGCAGAATGTGAGGTGTTAGAGGTACAGGATATGAGTTGTGAGAGGTATGGGATGTGAGATATGAGCAGAATGGGATTGAATGTGTGAGAGGTGCAGGATGATGTATGAGAGGTACAGGATGTGAGGTAGAAGAGACTAGCAGATTTGTTCATTATAACCTTTAGAGGGATGAGGTGTGAGAGGTACAGGATGCAAGGTGTAAGGATATGAAGCATAAGTGGTACAGCATGTGTGATGTGATAGGTATTGGATGTAAGGTGTGATTGGTACTGCATGTGAGGTATGAAAGGTATAAGATGTGAGGTGTGAGAGGTTTAGGATGTGAGATGTGATAGGTACTGCAAGTGGGGTATGAGACGTATGGGGCGTGAGAGGTACAGGCTATGAGGCTTGAGAGGTACAGGCTGTGAGGCTTGTCAGGTACAGGCTGTGAGGCGTGAGAGGTACAGGCTGTGAGGCGTGAGAGGTACAGGCTGTGAGGCGTGAGAGGTACAGGCTGTGAGGCGTGAGAGGTACAGGCTGTGAGGTGTGAGAGGTACAGGCTGTGAGGCGTGAGAGGTACAGGCTGTGAGGCGTGAGAGGTACAGGCTGTGAGAGGTACAGGCTGTGAGGCGTGAGAGGTACAGGCTGTGAGGCTTGAGAGGTACAGGCTGTGAGGCTTGAGAGGTACAGGCTGTGAGGCGTGAGAGGTACAGGCTGTGAGGCGTGAGAGATACAGGATGTGAGGCGTGAGAGGTACGGGCTTTGAGGTGAGAGAGGTATGGGATGAGAGGTGTGATAGGTACTGCATGTGAGGTGGAGTAGTCTGGCACCTCACACCTCTGGCAGTTGGAAAAAGTCAGAAAGCAGCGTGTAAAAAAAACCTATTGTAAATATTCCTAAATCTGCTAACCTGAAGATTTTCATTCTTAAATCTGCTGAGCTGGTATCAGCCGGAGCACACATAAACTATCTGTTAGTGAGCAAAAATAATTTCCATAAATATTACTGGAAACCATGAATATTAAATTTTTATAGCGCGGGAATGGAAAGTTATATTATCGGAATTATTTTGTGCTGTCCAATTATTTTCATGCAAGTATTTTTATAATGAATAAATATTAATTTAGGAATACCTTTATTATCTATCTGAGGATGGAATACAATGTTGCCAAGGCTGAAGGCTTTCTTGGTGAACGTGGGGTTGCTTCCTAATTAAATTGGGATTATGCATGATAATCTGATTTCGAGTAATGCGCAAACAATAGCACGATGTCTATCATGCACAGCTTCCACAAAATAAACAACTGCAGTTTATGATAATCCTCCTCACAGATTTATGGGGGTGAACGATAATTTATTCCAGTGAACCCTTTACTCATTTTTGTAGAGAATTTTTTATATTCTGTGTTTAAATTCAATTATTTATTCAGCAGTTTAAGAACCGAACAATTCCTGCCTGTAATTAGGAAAATATATAAAAAAAACTATTTAGTAGTTGATTTAATTTTACAAAGTGTTAAACATACATGCTTATTAACACTTTCGCTACCACGTGATAAAATAAAAAAATACTGGCAGGAACCAGTTGTTGTTTTATTTCAAATCTTTTTTTAAATTAATTATACAGTAGGAAGTATTTGTAAGAAATGATTTTGCCATCTGCTGGACAAAGGGAGTTACTACAGTTCTCGGCTCCATGCAGAATCAGCTGGGGAAAAAGTCTGATAGAGCTATTCCCCAGCTGGCTTTAAAAAGTGTTAGCGCCATGGACATCATGGCCACAGTGCTTACATGTCGGGGGCATCTTATGGCGCCCAAATGCAAACGAAATTTGTAACAAATTAATTTAATTTGCATGATAAAGCATAGACCGAAATCATGTTGTTGTTCCTCCCGCTGCTGATTGTGTATGCACAATCATTTTAGTGAAGGGGTCAATAACAGCCCAGAGCAAGCACAGTGAGCTATTCCATGGTAGGTCATTGTTCTCAGCTCAAGCTGTATTTTGCTTTTGCAAAATTTCTTTACACTGAAGCTCTGGTAATAGCACATGTCAGAGGCTTTGTACCTTTCACTACCAAGGGATTTTCCAAAAAATGCGGTAAGACACCAGTGTTTTGGGGGGACAAATAATTAATTATACATTAACTTTTCTGGCGGTCTAGTTTTTTCAAAATTCTGTGTCTAAAAGCGTTTCAATTTTTTTGGAAAGGAAATTTGTTGTTTTATATAGTAAGCCTGTATTCCGTAGGAATAACTCACTGAAATCCGTGCAAACAAGCTTCAAGTAAACACACGGAGTCAAATAAAGTTTGAAACACGAAATAATAATTTATTATCCCAAAAATAATTATCCAAAATAATGCAAATAAATTATATTCAATAATAAAAATCAAACCAAAAACACTGAAATCTTTCAGAAAACAAGGGTTAAATATTAGTCTCCGCATATTGCCTCAGTGTAAACATCCTTGGTATGATATATTATTTCAATTATGTACACTCTTATTTATATAGCAACATTTATAATTAGTCTATCAATAATTATATTTTCATATAAGAGATCTTCATGTGTATGGTCTGTTTCTGATCTGTTAGTGCCACCTATTGGCCGTTCATGAAAACTGCATGTTAGGGACTTTACATTGAAATATTTTTTTTTACATTTTGCTGCCTGGTCCCTCCCCCCTGCATCTCGTGACTCACAGGGAGCCTTACGAAGCAAGTCGCCGCGATCACACTGCGGGGGACAGCGAGGGAGTGCAGGATGCGGTAAGTATACAGCCCGAGTGTGGCTCGGGGGTTACCGTTCACGGTAGCGAAATTTAACCCCGAGTCACACTCGGGAATACCGCCAGGGAGGTTAAGAAATATTTGGGAATATTCCCAATGTATTCCTTGCTGCGATAACCTATTTCAAAGGCAGATGTCACCATCTGCTGACCAAAAAGAGTTACTGCAGTTCTGGTCTCTGTGCAGGATCAGTTGGGGGGATGTCATTCAGATACATTTCCAGCTGGTTTTAAAAAGTGTTAGTACCTCCGGCATCATGCCCACGCTGCTAAAACATTAGGGGCATGTCCTGTAGCCCAAATGCAAACATATTTAACAAAGAAATCTAAATGCACTTATATTCAGGTATTTTTTGTTCCTCTGTAATTTCAAATAAAAACAGAGGAAAAAAAAACCGAACAATAGTGCAGCAGTCGGTGAAGGACTAACAATATCCTGCGGATATCAGAGGGAAACCAGTGCTGGATTCAGGTGAGTTTTTAAAAGAAGGCTAAAGGGTTTGAACAGGAGGAGGAGTGCAGAGGAGTCAGGATGGGTTAACGTTTAACCATTCTGCCCCCCTCCCCTCCTGGTTTAAACTTTTTACTACCATAATCATACACACCATGATCACAACAGCAGACACAGGAGTATGAGCTGAAATTCATTTGCTGCAAACAATGGGTGGGTATGATACTCGAGATGCTAACACTTTTTGAAACCAGCTGGGGAATGTATCTAATTATTATTATTATTATTATTCTTTATTTATAAAGCGCCAGCATATTCCGCAGCGCTGTACAATAGGCACAGTATAGACAGGGTTACAATACATTGAACAACATTTGACAAACAGTACAGGAGGAGATGAGGGCCCTATTCCCGTAGGAACTCACAATCTAGGAGGGTTGGGGTTGGAAACAGGAGGAGAGGACTGTAAGGTGAGAGTGATTGATGGTTGCGTCAGTGAGTTGGGTGGTAGGCTTCCCTAAATAGGAATGTTTTAAGGGAGCGTTTGAAGGAAGAGACGTTAGGGGAAAGTCTGACAGTACGAGGGAGAGCGTTCCAGAGAGTGGGGGCTGCGCGTGAGAAATCCTGCAGTCTATCATGGGAAGAGTGATGCGGGGAGAAGCTAGGCGCAGGTCACTGTTTGACCTTAGGGAGCAGGCTGGGGTGTATTTGGTGATTAGTGAGGACAGGTAGTGGGGAGCTGAGTTAGTGAGGGTTTTGTAGGTAAGGATAAGGATTTTGAACTTAATTCTGCAGTGGATGGGGAGCCAGTGAAGGGACTCGCAGAGGGGAGCGGCAGAGACAAAGCGGCGGGTGAGGTGAATTAGCCTGGCGGAGGCATTCAGGATGGATTGTAGGGGGGAGAGGCGGGACAGAGGGAGGCCAGATAAGAGATTATTGCAATAGTCGAGTCGGGAGATTACCAGGGCATGTATGAGTTGTTTTGTGGTGACAGCAGTAAGAAATGGCCGAATTCTGGAAATATTACGCAGTTGGTATCGGCAGGAGGAGGAAAGAGACTTAATGTGGGGGATGAAGGAAAGAGCAGAGTCAAGTGTAACTCCAAGACAGCGAACTTGGTTTGATGGGGAGATGGTGATACCCTCCACCGTGATAGAGAAGTCAGGAGGTGGGGAGGCATTGGAGGGAGGAATAAGTAGGAGCTCAGTCTTTGACATGTTGATCTTTAGGTGGTGGAGGCCATCCAGGAGGAGATGCCAGATAAACAGTCACTGACTTTTGAAAGGACAGGGGGAGAGAGATCAGGGGTAGAGAGGTAGATCTGAGTGTCATCAGCGTAGAGGTGGTAATTAAAGCCAAAGCTGTTGATGATTTTGCCCAGGGAGGAGGTGTAGATGGAAAAGAGCAGAGGACCAAGGACAGAGCCTTGAGGTACACCAACAGATAGAGGCAATGAAGAGGAGGAGTTACCAGCAAAGGACACACAGAAGGACCTGTTGGATAAATAGGAGTCAACCCAAGCAAGTGCAGTGTCACCGAGACCCAGAGAGTTGAGGGTCTGTAGAAGGAGGGGGTGGTCAACAGTGTCAAAAGCAGCCGAGAGGTCGAGCAGGATGAGAATAGAATAGTGGCTGTGTTTTTTAGCAGTTAGGAGGTCGTTGGTGACTTTGGTGAGGGCAGTTTCAGTTGAGTGTAGGGGACGGAAGCCAGATTGCAGGGGGTCAAGAAAGGGAATTGGAGGACATCAAGAGGGAGAGGCAGTTGAAGACTAGTTTTTCTAAGAGCTTAGAGGTAAAGGGAAGCAGGGATACAGGGCGGTAGTTGGATGGAGAGTTGGGATCGAGGGATGGTTTCTTTAGTAAAGGGGTAACTAGCGTGTGTTTGAAGGCGGATGGAAAGGAGCCAGTGGAGAGAGATAGGTTGAAGATGTGTGCGAGAGCAGGGGTGAGGGAGGAGGAGAGGGGAGGAATTAGATGTGAGGGAATGGGGTCGAGCGGGCACGTGGTGAGATGTGAGGAGGACAATAAGGAATTGACTTCCTCCTCAGTGGCTGGGAGGAAGCGGCAGAGGGTGGCAGAGGGGACCTGTGGAGTGGAGGTGGCAGATAACTATCTTGTGTTGGGATGTTGTTTCTGATGGTTAAAGTTTTACTGAGGAAGTAGTCTGCCAGGTCTTGAGCGCTGAAGGCAGCTGAGGGGGGAGGTGCAGGTGGGTAGAGGAGGGTGTTGAAGGTGGACCAGAGCCGTTTAGGGTTGGAGGACAGCGTAGATATAAGAGATGAGAAGAAGGATTGTTTGGCCAAGTGGAGGGCAGAGGTGTATGATCGGAGAATAAACTTGAAGTGAACAAAATCAGCTTCAGAGCGGGATTTCCTCCAGGCACGCTCTGCAGTGCGGAGCATCTTTGCAGGTAGCGAGTCTGGAGGGTGTGCCAGGGCTGAAGCTGGCGGCGTGGGGCCTTACAGAGTCGAAGAGGAGCAAGAGTGTCTAGAGCAGAGATAAGCGTAGTGTTGTAGTGATTAGTGGCAGCATCAGGGCAGGTGAAGGATGAGGTATGAGGGAGGTGGTGAAGTAGATTGGAGAATTGATGGGGATCCACAGCATGTAGATTTCTGCGAGTGTGTGTGCGGGGGTGGGGGCAGGGTGTTTAGGAAGTCCAGATAGGTTGAAAGAGAGAAGGTGGTGGTCAGAGATGGGGAAAGGGCGACAGTTGAACTCAGAAATGGAGCAGAGGTTGGAAAAGACAAGGTCAATAGCGTGACCATCGTGGTGGGTAGGGAGGAGGGAGGATTGTGTGAGTCCAAGGGAGGACGTGAGTGAAAGAAGTTTGGAGGCAGCAGGGGCGGAAGGATCATCAATGGGAATGTTGAAGTCCCCAAGAATTAGGCATGGAAGATTAGAAGACAGGAAGTGAGAAAGCCAGGTAGCAAAGTGGTCAAAGAACTGGGAGGTTGGTCCCGGTGGGCGGTAGATGACTGCCATCCTGAGAGCCAGAGGAGAGAACAGGCGGATGCAGTGTGTCTCGAAGGAGGAGAAGGAGAGGGATGGGGGTGGAGGGAGATGCTGGTAGGTGCAGGTGGGAGAGAGCAGGATTCCGACCCCGCCACCATTTCTCTCACCCGGTCTGGGGGTATGGCTCAAGTGTAGACTGCCATGTGAGAGAGCAGCAACGGAGGCCGTGTCAGAGGGGGTTAGCCAGGTTTCAGTTAAAGCTAGGAGGTTGAAGGAGTTTGAAAGGAAGAGGTCATGGATTGCTGTGAGTTTGTTGCACACAGAGCGAGCGTTCCAGAGGGCGCAGGAGAAAGAGGACAGACGCTGAGGGATTATGGGAATGAGGTTGCTGGGCTTGCAGGGAGGTGATTTATGTGCGATGGAGATAGGATGAGAGGGAAGTATTGGATGTGTTGTGGGGCCAGGGTTAGGGGATATGTCACCTGAATAGAGTAACAGCAGGAGGGTGAGAAAGAGAAGGTGGGAATGGGATTTGTGGGAGTGATTGGCAGCACGAGAGATAGAGGGAGACCATGTTCTGAGGAAACAAAGGAGCTCATGCGAGGCCATCATGTGGGACGAGAGGAGGTAGGGAGAGATGCAGATAGTGTAGGGGTCGGTGGTAGAGGGGCAGGAGTTCCATTTAAGGAGAAAGGTAGAAGTGAAGAGTAGAAGCGTGAGAGAAAGCATGATATAGATGTGCATTTACCCAGAGTAAAAAGTGGGCCTTGCAGTTCCTTCCTCCAGTCCTGCAACTCCAGGAAATCAACTCTAAACGTCCACTTAGGATGCCACTTGGCGATGTCACAAGAGCCAAGGCTCACTGGAGCCAGTCTAATGGATTTTTCCCCAGCTGATCTTACAGAGAGCTGCAGTAACACCCTTTTGCCAGCAGATGGCGAGATATGCCTGCCAAATAGGTTATTACAGTAAGGAATACGTTGGAAATAGTCAAATATTTATTTTTATATTATTAACCCCTACGCTGCCGAGCCATTTCACACCTGTGTGCTGAGCTCATGAAACGAGATTTGAAGCCACGTTTTATTATACCACCCAGACATATTATATATCATTCTTTCTGGCAGACTCGGCAGATTCATAATATATCATTATTATATGTTCAGTGGCAAGAAAAAGTATGTGAACCCTTTGGGATTACGTGGAGTTTTGCATGAATTGGTCATAAAATGTGCTCTGATCTTCATCTAAGTCACAACAATTTGAAAACCACAGTCTGCTTAAAATAATACAACACAAACATTATATGTTTTCATGTTTTTATTGAACAGAACATGTAAACATTCACAGTGCAGGGTGGAAAAAGTATGTGAACCTTTGGACTTAACTGGTTGACCCTCCTTGGCAGCAATAACCTCAACCAAACATTTCCTATAGTTACAGATCAGACCTGCACAACGATCTGGAGTAATTTTGGACCACTCCTCTTCACAAAACTGTTTCAGTGTAGCAATATTCTTGGGATGTCTGGTGTGAATCGCTCTCTTAAGGTCATGCCACAGCATTTCAATCGGGTTGAGGTCAGGACGATTTACGTTAATATTTTCCATCTCCCCTGCTTTTATATTCCTGTCTCTCTCCCCCACGGAGTTACAAAGTTTAAGTAAAAGTTACCTCTCCTATGTGTATAAGCATTGCATTCCGAAGTTCTGCACCCTCCACATGCCAATGCAGTAGGTCCTACTGAGTAGGATGTTCTATACAGAGAGGGGCATTAATTAATGCAGGAGGCTTTTATATACATTATACAGAGAAAGGTATAAATTGAGGAGGATGTTCTATACAGAGAGGGACATTAATTAATTCAGGAGGATGTTCTATACATTATAGGAGCCTTTTTTTTTAGCCCTTTAAATCCAGTGGCTGTGAGCGCTGAGATCGACTGCTTGTTATATTATCTTTCAGTACAATGCATCAGGCTCAGCTGTTACAGTAACTGACTGTAACAGCACTCAGAGTTTCAGTAAAACAAGGAAATAATGTTATAACCTCTTGTATATAAAAATATTATTTACTAGTTTTACTGAAACTGAGCGCTGTGATGAGCAGCAGTCAGTTACTGTAACAGCTTTACCTGACACATTGTGCTGAGAGTGAGATATACTTTAACAAGCAGCGATCTCAGCCTTCTGAGGAGCCACTACAATAGTAATTGTATCCACTGGTTTTCGGATGAATGAAATTAGTTTTCATACTAAAGAACTGAAAACAAATTTCTTTAGCAACTAAATAAATTGCATTTTAGGACTAATACATTAGCTCAAAACAAAATTTTTGCTGTGCACATGTCTATCAATAAAAACATGAAAATATATAACGTTTGTGTTGTATTATTTTAAGCAGACTGTGTTTTTCAAATTGTTGTGACTTAGATGAAGATCAGAGCACATTTTATGACCAATTTATGCAAAACTCCACGTAATCCCAAAGGGTTCACATACTTTTTCTTGTCACTGTATACGTCATGTCCTGCCTGAATATTATATCAGAAAACACAATAAAATTTGAATTTTCAATTAACAACCCTAAATGGTTTTAAGAAAATTATATAATTTTTAGCATTAACCCTTTCGCTGCTGAGCCATTTCACCCCTGTGTGCTGAGCTGATTTTTACCGCTTTTGCTCATCATGTTTTAGGCTGGGGTCAGACGAGCGCAGTTATCACGTCCGTGTTGCCGCACATTTGTACGTCCGTGGCAGCATAGCATTCTGACCAATGGAGCCCCACACACGAAGTACTTCCGCACAGAAGTGGGGATGCATGGTGGACGCGGCAAACGGACGCAGTTTAGGCAAGAACGTAATACTGCCAGAACGGACGTGTGGAGTGTGCCACGTCCACAACGTCCGTGTAGCTTTGTGTGTGAGTGATGGAACGTGGTCAGATGGACTGCATTTATACGTCCAGCATTTTTGACGGACAGAATGTTTTTTCATTGTAATTTATTTTCCCTGCTACATCAGTCAAAAAATACGTCAGTGAAAAAAACGGACTGTGTGGCCACTACCTTGTCGTCAGTCAGTAAGTACGTCCGTACTGCACGGACGCACAGTCCGTACAAAATGCGCTCATATGACCCTAGCCTAAACGCAATTTGAAGTCACATTTTATTATACGACCCAGACAAATTATATGTCATTCTTTCAGGCAGACTCAGCAGATTCATAATATTTCATTATTATATGTATACATCATGTCCTGCCTGAATATTAAAACAAAAAATGCAATAAAATTCGAATTTTCAATAATTTTTTTAACATTTTATCATGCGAGCGTTTGCGGTTATATTTTTTATCTGTTGCGCTTGTTAAAAAAATAGAAATGGGAACCCGTTACATTTTTATGGTGGGAAATTATGTGATTTTTTAGCAAAAGCCCCCCATAGAAAAAATCGTTAGTGCAGCATCATTGTTCACATTATAATTGAAATGCGAACAATATTGTTGCATTAACAAAAAAAAACGTTATTTTTTGTAATTTTTTTTAATTTTATGTTAATTACATTTTACATGGTCATGTTTGATATCATTGGAAAGGCCATGCTTTGGTCATTCCAAAAATATCAAACATTAACCCCTAGCTGCCACGGATCTGGAGATAGCGGGTTCATTAGAACCCCCTATCTTCACCATAGGTGGCAGCTAGAGGTTAACTCCCGAACTGCCGTCATCACGCTATGCTATGCATGATGACGCCAGTCGTCAGGGGGAGGTCCTGGAAGCTTGGCCGACATCCAAGATGTCAGCCAGCTCTGGGAGGGGACTGTGATCCGGCACCTTTTGACTCCGAATCGCGTTCAACACCCAAGGGGTTAAAGAAAAAACACTGCTTGGAAGGGCAAGCTGTGGCCATCCAAGCAGTGCCTGCCTTTTTCTGGTGGCCCGCAGGGATGGGGAGGGAGAGAGGTCCAAAGGACCTCACGCCTCCCCTTCAGGCACCTTCCCCGCACTGGCGGGGGTGTGCCTGTAATAGATGTCATTGCGCTCGTGCAATGAGGTCTATTGTGCCCGAAGGGGTCCCGAAGGCTGGGCTGACATCAAAGATCGGCCAGAATGCCCTCACTCAGCGCGTCCTCTGCACAGCAGAACCACTTGGCTGGACGCGCAGAGCACGTCCTTAGCAGCCAACTGGTTAAATAAAAATTGTTTAAAAAAAAACACTAGTTCCTGACAGTGTTTTTTGGGGGGGAAATCATTTGGTAGTGAAGGGGCTAACATAATATCATCATTGCGGAAAACCAGAGTGGTCAACGGAAGTCTGCTTTTCCAATACTGACATTTTATGTACACAAAAGAAACTCGAGTGTACTTTGGTTGAATCAAGTGGCATCAACAGAGGTGGATAAAAGCCTGGAAAAAGAAATCTTGCAAAAAGGAGACGGGCAGGCGTGAGGACTTTTAATCTACATTTTCACCGTGTTACTTGTAATTGAATATGTGGCAGCATAACCTATCTGTAGTGCCCCTTTAAGTAATTGAACGGGGATAATGAAACGCGGACAATTTACAGATCCAGCAATCATTTCCATCAACTGCTGGTATCTCAGGAGGTGTAAAATAAATGATGGAGTTAGCTTAAATTGCAGTTTCCAAACGTACGGCCATTTCTCTTGTTACATTACAACAAATGAATCCCAAGGCTGTGCTGTACACACAATTATTGGCAGCTTCCACGACAAAGCAACGACAAATAAACCAAAAGGTTATTACTGTACATCTCATCAATGAAAAATACATGAGACGGGACTGAACAGCGAGACAATAGTAAGCAAGTGATAAGCCTTTGTAACATTTAAAGATTGGGAAGTACACATTATATTAACTATTCGAAACATAAACCAGAAACATACACAGGAAATATATAGTAAATGTTGCATTTATAAGGACATATACACCCTTTCTGCTGTTTTTTGTGTTCCATTTATATATTTTTCACATTTTTTTTTTATTTTCAAAGTTTTTTATTTTGAAAAGGGTCAGCTTAACAACGTACAAAGCATGGAATGGCCTCGCAGGGCGGAAATGTCATCAGAGAAACACATCAGTATAAAACAATGAGGTCATCTGAGGAAAAACACATTTTAGCAAACATCCCCTAAGAGGGGGGTTCATCGAGGGTAAACACAAACAAAGCATGAAATGGCCTCGCAGAGCCATGTAATGTCATCAAAGAAACACATCAGTATAAAACAAAGAAGTCATCTGAGGAAAATCACATTTTAGCAAACATCCCCTAAGAGGGGGGTCTCATCGAGGGTAAACAACAAAAAAAGAAAAGGCGGCCTTATTTGGCGAACAGAAATAAAATCAAAGTAACCAACGAAAGTGACCTCGCAGGGCCATAAGAAATCACTTATGTAACATAGAGTTAACCATATAGTCATATTTTGACAGAAATTTCTCGCAAGGAAAAGAGGGGAGGGGGATAAGAAGAGAAAAATAAATGGGGAGAAAATGGTGCTGTATATATATCGCTGCTGAGAAGATGGTGACCCACAGGGCAGAGAGGGAAAAAAAAAAAAAAGGGGGGGGGGAAGGGGTCAAATAGGGGGTAGGAGGAGAATGGCAAAGACCATAACCGTGACTCTCCTGGCACACTCCCGGGGAGGCCATGGAGGAGCAATGTCACGAGGCCCAGGAGCCCGAGGGCCAAACATGACTCAAAGCCATGGTGGGCGCCCTCCGGCAACCTGAAAAAATGCCAAAAAAAAAGGGGGGGGGGAAGGGTGGGTACACCATCCTCATCAGATCAAGCACATGTCATACCAAATAATATAAAAGGGGGAAGGAGAATAAGAACATCAATAAACAGAAAAAACGAAATCGGCGAAATGTATCGCGTATACTTAAAAAGTCATCTGAGTGAAACTGAGAAAAAAAAAAATAATAATAATAATTTTTGCAGGAAATCAAAAGGCACGGCGTGGGAATATGTAAAGTCAGAAATAGTCCAAGAAAATTAATAGTATCAATGGGGGAAACACAATCCGAAAAAGGTCGTTAAGAGGCAATATAGACCGGAGTGTCCAGGTATATCACTGCCTGATTTCAGGTCCATACTTAACCCGGATCCTTCGTAGAAGCGGGGGGACCGTTCAGTCCAGAACTATTTATCTCTGGGGTTGGAAACAGACCCATTGAACGTAGCTGGGACCACGCCGCCTCAGGCGAAGTCACCAGGTGTGTCAAATTATCATGATATATGTACAGAGATCCCGCCACCCCCCACCTGTATTTCACCCCACAGCTCCTCAAAAATGCTGTGATCTCTCGGAATTGACGTCGAGCAATCAATGTCACAAATGGGAGATCATTAAATAAAGATAAGGATACATTCTCAAAAACAATTGGTGCTCGGGCCACAGGGAGCGACATCAATTGGCGCTTATCAGCCACCGACCCCGCCACTGCCAGCACATCTCGAGGGGAGTCCACCGGGGCCGTGGCCGCCTTTCGAAGCCGGATGGCTTTCTGAAAAACAGGACTGGTGGCGGACTCGAGCATCGCAGAAGTAGCTTTGTTAATAAATGGCAAAAGGTCGGCATCAGCAAGCGTCTCCGGGATCCCCCGGATACGGATATTCTTCTGTCGATGTCGGATTTCAGCTGCTTCTACCGCTCCCGTAAGCAGCGCGACCTGCGACTGTAACGATTCCACTGCGGCGTAAGTAGTGTCTGGGTCACTTCGACCTCGTCAACTCGAGCCTCCGCAGCCGTCAAACGATCTCTAACCTGCGTCAGGTCTGCAGACATGGCCGCAAAATCCGCCCTCCACACCGCCTTCATCTCATCCATTGCTTCCCTCAATAAGCTCCGAACATCCTCCCTCGTGAAGGACATGCGGTCCGTACACATCCGCCTCCCAGGGGCTGTAGGAAGGGAGTCCACAGAATCCAAGTGGTCAGATGGCGTCTCCAGCCGTCGTGCCACTGATGGCTTTGGATCTCCGGCGGTCGACCCCGGTCGATTCTTTACCCCCAGCAATCCTGGAGAATGCCGAGCAGCCACCGAGGTCTCAGACCAAAACGGTTCCTCCTCTTCCGCAGAACTCGCTGTGGGAGACAAATATGTGTGGGGTTCGCCCTGCCGCTTTCGTCGGGCCTCACCTAGTGCATCACGGATGTCCCGCTGCTGGGTACCATCCGGTAGCAGAGGTTTCTTCCCGGTCTTCCTCCCCATTAAAGTAGCAGTATACTGACTGTTTAGTCTGAATAAAAGTACAGCGGAGTATATTACTAACAAAGGTCGCAGCACAAAGCGGTCCCCAATCTGTCTCACTCCTCGGGATCTCCCAAGCACCTGGGTCCCCACAAACAACGGGCGCACCGGGTGCTAAGTTCGAGTAGGGCAGCAAGCGAGTGAAATAATAAACTCCGCGGTTGCAAGATGGCCGACCGGAGTAGGCCGCAAGTGTTGCAAGTGATCGGTTGGGTCCTTTTAAACCACTGCTGCTCGGTGAGACCGCTTCAGGGGTGCGCAAACAGACCTTATACAGGTTTGGGGTCGTCTATGAGGTCGATGGCAGTCGGGATTACAGGTAAACAAGCAAAATCTTCAACGGAGCCCGGCTGCACACGTCCTCTCTCCTCGGCTGTTAGCTCCGCCCCCCCTATATCTATTTTTCACATTTTAAATAGTAATATTATTGATCCTATAATACTAAAACCAATTAACCCCTTCACTTTCAAAGGAATTTCCAGAAAACCACGATCAGGAGCCAAGGTTTGGTTTGTTAGTTTTTTTGGAAAATCTTTTAAATTAACTATACAGTGAGAAATATTTGGGGATATTCCCAATGTATTCCTTACAGTACAACAAATGCTTATGCCAGGTATTGAATACGGAGATGTAGTGTATGCAGCTGCCCCGCAAACGCACCTTCATAAACTTACTACATTGTATAACTCATTTTGCCGCTTTGTGCTACAATGTAACTACATGACCCACCATTGTGACATGTTAAAAGAGCTAAACTGTCCGTCGCTGGAATCTAAACGTACCCTTCACCTTTCCAACCTGGTGTTTAAGAGCTTATCTGGGAAGCTACCACCCTACCTGAATAGACTGCTTCCTCCAGAAGTTCCCTCATCCTATAACCTCCGATCCAGGACCAGCACCTTACTTGCAATACCACAATACAAAAAGAAAGTGGCTTGAAAGCGGCTGCGCCCTAGCAGAAGCGCCGGCCCGGGAGCCGCAGCAAGGCGAGAGCCAAAGCGGGAGCCGCAGCAGAGCGAGGGCGGGAGCCGCAGCCAGGCGATGAAAGAGCCACAGGTTGCCGACCCCTGGCCTAGGCTGTCTTGCCGGGTGACTGGCCGACCGGCAAGGGAGGGTAGCGGTCTACCGGGCAAACGCCCGGTTTGCCCGATGGCCAGTCCGGGCCTGCTACCAGGGACGTGCGGTCAGAGCCTCACCTGCCATTAAGGGCTGCAGTCAAACTCACCTGCTCCACGTTCCCCCGCCGTCTGCTCCATCCACCGCACATTAATTTTTTTTCCAGCAGCCTGGCTGAGCCTATGCAATTTGAGTAGCAGGACGCTACGCAAATCACAGAGGCTGCCTAGAAGTGTGCAGTGCGGTGAGTCTGTTCAATGAACAAATGTCCAAGCACTGCCCACTTCCTGAACATTGCTCTCCCAGTGCCTTCTACTACCAAATTGAGTTAGAGGTTTGAGCGACTGGTCTATTTTCTTCTGTTTCTCCCTGAATCGGCTGCTGAAAGTCCGATATTTCACAGTTTTGAGCAGCTGATTTTACAGTTTTAACTCTTTGGGCATTATGCCCAAAGGACTAAAACTATGGGGGCACCTTCTGCAGCCCAAAAGCAAAATGAAATTAATTTGCCGCAAACTAATTTAATTTGCTTTTGGGCTGCAGCAGATCAGCATATCGAGATATCTCGATATCGGGGCACCAGATGGTGCCTTTGAAGCCCGAGATATCTTGATATCGGTAGTGAAGGGGTTAATAACATTGTCCAATTAAATAGAACATTATTTTTCATTGATAATCTAGAGGTATAATCATAAATTTTAATAATTCAATACTTAAATTTAGCTCAAGAAGTAAAAAATTTAAAAAATAACAAAATTATATATTAAAAAAAGCAGAATTAAACATTCCTTGTGGTTATAGCTAAATCCTTATTGGATACAGATTCCCTGTATTTAAATGTACATGATTTTACTATCTTATTCCGCTAATGACTGTATGTGGAGCCGGTCCCATGACGGAGGACGGCGGAAAGTATGGAACTATCAACACATCAAAGATCATCTGCAGCAACATTCTGTGAAAGCTTCGAGAGTTGCGGGAAAATCCTCCGCCGGAGCTAATTAAGCAGCCCAGAAATAGATGAGTCTGGGTGGAACTA
This sequence comes from Leptobrachium leishanense, assembly GCA_009667805.1. NCBI lineage: Eukaryota > Metazoa > Chordata > Amphibia > Anura > Megophryidae > Leptobrachium > Leptobrachium leishanense. Next base: position 425,776,706 of record CM019064.1, on the reverse strand, counting down.
ATTAGAGAGAATGTGGCTATCTTTCACTTAACGCACGTCTTCCTTTCCGAGCATCGCTTGGAGCTCTACCTCTCAGTCACCGTTAGAATACTTGTGCTGTGACCTGGGACTGATTACCACCGAGGTTTGCGTCTGTGCCGAGCAGCAGACCTTTTTTCCCCCCACCTAATAATGTAATTTAGTTTAAGAGCCACAAGGAGGGACAATGAAAGCAAAGTACATGGAGTTAGAGAGAGCCAATTACCTGGGGTGCTATTTAATATGACGGTTTAACTACCCATAAATTAAAGGGACACTACCACGAACATAAGCTGCAACTAGAATGCTTGTGCATTACAAACAAAAACACATTATAAAACACACACTGCTGTTTTTATTTCTTTGCTTAAAGCAGTACCGGCTGGGTGGAGTAGAAGTAACATCACTGCTCTGTGACTGTGGAGACCCAGGTTCGAATCCCAGCAAGAGCACCTCTCCCAGTAAGTGTCCTTGGGCAAGACACCTAACGGTACATACTCGCCGCCACCCAGGACGTACTTGAAAACGAGAGAAATCTCAATGTATCCTTCCTGGTAAAATACTTTCTCAAATTTTTTAAAAAAAATTACGTTTTTTATCTCCTCTTTCCATTTTGTGGATTTCCCCCATGATGCAACATTTACCAAAATCTTAGCACAAGTCTCACTTTACAGCTGTGGTATTGGATAAAGCAGTAGTGAAAAGGCAATGGGGTGGAGATGGGAATGGTTAGACAAGGCTGCATATAGGTCTGTTGTGCTGTCTAGGCTACCCACAATAAGAGGTGGCAGAGGAGTGAGATCTGATATGGAATAATCTATCCCCTGTGATGTCCTTTGAATACATCCCACACAATGCAATCCTTATGATTCAGATTTTTAAAGAGCTGACCTACTCCCTCCATCCTATCCTCAAAGCCACACGGTGAGGAGCAAATGATGTAAAGATACTGTGGGGGGCAGTTTACAAGATAAAAGATCACAAACTGGATGAACCCAGTGACACATATAGAGTAAAATGTGTTCATAAATAAACATACATGACTAAAACAAATTAGTTAAACCATTAACGGTTTTCATAGTCTACTATTTACTCTCACCTCAGTTTATTTACCCACTCCTCATAAGGGGTTATTCAGAGAGCACTGACATGTCACCAACATTTCCGCGCTCTTTTATTCCCTGCACTGACAAAGCTGACAAGCCGACGACCGGGGTAAAAGAACAAAAACAATTGAAACTTTTAAAATTTGAAACGCTGTTTGCAAAAACCTATTAACATTAGGTTTAACATATAAGCTCCTATGAATAATATTAAAAAAAATCTCGAAAAATGCCTAAAAATTCTTAAAAAATAAATAGAGACTTTTTGCTGCAAATTAAAAGAATAAACGGTTTAATAGATATTGGCTAAAAACAGAAAAATTATTAAACATTGAAACCTATGGGATATACCTGAATATACCTGCCGAATGAAAGCACGAAAATCAGGGCATTTCACTGCTGTTCGGTGTTCTCACAATTTCACTGCTGGTGGAGATCACCCGTATTTCACTGACAATTTGAACATTTTTGACAAATTGGCAGGTTGTGAATAGCTGAATGGCTCCGTACAATTTCAGGGCCAGTGTGGCCCTTTAGATTATAAGCTTACTGGAGCTGGGTCCTCTTCTCCCATCATTCTCCACGTATCAAATGTATTTGTTAGTCTATACAGGGTTATTCAGAGAAAGGTGAAATTCTGGAGAAGTTTTGGCGAAGAGAAAATAGCCAAACCAGAAAAATTCTCCCATTTATCTCACTTTCCAAGGGCTCTATTACAGTCTTCATGCAAACGTTAACGCTCACATGCGTGAGCGTTAACGTTTGCTGCGGTATTTACCGCATATTACAATCCAAACGCAAACAGGTTAAAAAACCCATTTGCGTTTGGTACCTTGCGCTCCTCTGTGCGAGGTTAGTGCACTTTGCGCTCCCTATACTTAACATGGGGAGCGCAAAGTGTTAATCAGCGCTGGATTACAAAGTCCCAGTGCTGATTAACGCCTGGCTCTGGTCAGCGCAAAGTAAACCAGAGCCAGGACTTGGTGTTAACGGATTCCGCTTCTGCAGAATCCGTTAACACAAGGCGTAAAAAATAAAAAAAAATCCTATACTCACCTCCTGTCCCGCGGCGAGGACCGCGGCTCTGTCTGCCTCCTCTGGCCGGTGGGAGCAGGGAGAGACGGGGGAAAAGTCCCCCCAGTCTCTCCCTGCGTATCCCTGCACCGACTGGCGGGATCTCGTCACGTGCCCAGCAGGGAGGAACACAATGGAGCCCTATGGACTCCAGCGAGTGGATGCAGCCGCCGACGCAGCCGCGAGCATCCCGGCTTTTACCGCCCGCAAACAATGCAGGCAGCATTTTATGCACCTGCATTGTGATCTGGCGTTAAAACGCAGGCGCAAGGGGGAAAACTACGGGCGCAGTTTTTCCTCCCTTGCGCCCGCGTTTTAACGCGAAGATCATAATAGAGTCCCAAATCGGCTATTTTGACCTAGAATTTTCACTTCTCCAAAAGTTCTCCAGAGTTTCACCTTTCTTTGCATAAACCTGTATGTTTGTACCAGGCATTGTACAGCGCTGCAGAATATGTTGGTGCTTCAGCAATAGTTTTTATTGGTTTTATGGATACAAAAGTTGGTAACGTTGAAGCACAACATATATGTATACGGATTTATTCCCTGTCTGGCACACAAACAGTTAATTTTGCAAAATGAAGTAAAAGGCTTCCTCCGCTTTGTTATTAATATTTTTTAAGTCTGTAATAATTTTGGTTCAGTAGCAGCCAGCAACACAACATGATCTGATAAATGCTAATACACCATCAAATTAGCGCTTATTAATTCTGTTTTATGACATTAAAGGTTGCAGTGATTCATTGTATTAGAGTGGAAAGAAAAAAAAAGGATTTCAGGAGGAAAGGCAAATGGTAAAAATGGAAGGCTTAACAGAACGCGCCAATTTATTTTAGCGACGCTGCGTATACGTATCATATTGTACCGAGCTGGTGCCGTTTGCAGGAAATGGCGTTTATGTGGTCTTCCATCATACTAAAACCCTCTAAACTCTATTAAATCTGCTTAATCATTGCGCTGTAATCATTCTAATTATCATCAATGTGGAAGTCTTATAAAAGGAGAGGATATTTCATTTGACTGGCTCATAGTGTGGAATCTGAGTGAAGGGAATTATTGTCACTGACGCACAAAATTGTGAAAAATGGTAATAGACTTTATAATGTGATCGCAGGCCCCTTACATCCCGTAAAAAAAAGTATCAAATTGTCCAATTTATCTATCTTTATCCAAAAATATATATTTGCTAATGCTACATTTGCTTTGAGGATCTCTAGATACTCCTACCCTCACTACCAGGAGACCCTTAAACCAAAACTAATTCTTAAACACTCTACTCATCCTGGGGGAAATCATGGGGTTTCTCTGCAACATGCAGAGTTCGTCCCCTACACATCACATGGTTTTTGCAGCGTTGGGTAAGACTGCAAATGCTCAGGTCGGAGTCCCACGATGGTCTGACTTGCTTCAAGTCAGGTCGTTTCATGGGACCCCTCCAGGGGTCAAGTCCTGTGAAGTCAAAAAGTGAGGGAACTCACCCACGAATTCCACAACCCCTATTACCTGAAGAAAAAATATATATATCACGAGTATAGCAGTGCGTGCCGGTGATACCATTTTTGTTGGGTTAACATTACATTTAAAAGACAAGCTTTCAAGAGTGTAAACTGGAAACTATACTGATCAGTGAAAGGTATCACTACGTACAGGTATACTCGTGATTTTGGCAACTGGACTAACGCGTTTTATATATAATATATATATATCACATACATATATATATCTATCCAGGCACAGACCCCCCCCAGAATTACATACACAACACTGAACCTCCAGAATAACATACACAGCACTGAGCCCCCAGAATATTATACACAGCACTGAGCCCCCACAATAACATACACAGCACTGAGCCCCCAGAATAATATACACAGCACTGAGCCCCCAGAATAATATACCCAGCACTGGTTATATGGATATATTTGCCCCCAGCTCACATGGGTATATATTGCCCCAGCTGACATGGATATATTTTCCCCAGTTCACATGGATATAATTGCCCCCAGTTCACATGGATATTATTGACCCCAGCTCATATGGGTATATATTGCCCCAGTTCACATGGATATATTTTCTCCAGTTCACATGGATATAATTGCCCCAGTTCACATGGATATTGACCCCAGCTCACATGGGTATATATTGCCCCAGTTCACATGGATATATTTTCTCCAGTTCACATGGATATAATTGCCCCCAGTTCACATGGATATTATTGACCCCAGCTCATATGGGTATATATTGCCCCAGTTCACATGAATATATTTTCCCCAGTTCACATAGATATAATTGCCCCCAGTTCACATGGATATGCCACTAATCACTACAACACTACGCTTATCTCTGCTATAGACACTCTTGCTCCTCTTCGACTCTGTAAGGCCCCACGCCGCCAGCTTCAGCCCTGGCACACCCTCCAAACTCGCTACCTGCAAAGATGCTCCCGCACTGCAGAGCGTGCCTGGAGGAAATCCCGCTCTGAAGCTGATTTTGTTCACTTCAAGTTTATTCTCCGGTCATACACCTCAGCCCTCCACTTGGCCAAACAATCCTTCTCATCACTTATATCTACGCTGTCCTCCAACCCTAAACGGCTCTGGTCCACCTTCAACACCCCTCCTCCACCTGCACCTCCCCTACCACCTGCACCTCCCCCCACAGCTGCCTTCAGCGCTCAAGACCTGGCAGACTACTTCCTCAGTAAAACTCTAAATATCAGAAGCAACATCCCAACACAAGATAGTTATCTGCCACCTCCACTCCCAGAGGTCCCCTCTGCCACCCTCTGCCGCTTCCTCCCAGCCACTGAGGAGGAAGTCAATTCCTTATTGTCCTCCTCACATCTCACCACGTGCCCGCTCGACCCCATTCCTCACACATTCCTAATTCCTCCCCTCTCCTCCTCCCACACACATCTTCAACCTATCTCTCTCCACTGGCTCCTTTCCATCCACCTTCAAACACGCGCTAGTTACCCCTTTACTAAAGAAACCATCCTCGATCCCAACTCTCCATCCAACTACTGCCCTGTGTCCCTGCTTCCCTTTACCTCTAAGCTAATAGAAAAAACTAGTCTTCAACCGCCTCTCCCTCTTCCTGTCCTCCAATTCCCTACTTGACCCCTGCAATCTGGCTTCCGTCCCCTACACTCAACTGAAACTGCCCTCACCAAAGTCACCAACGACCTCCTAACTGCTAAAAAACACGGCCACTATTCTATTCTCATCCTGCTTGACCTCTCGGCTGCTTTTGACACTGTTGACCACACCCTCCTTCTACAGACCCTCAACTCTCTGGGTCTCGGTGACACTGCACTTGCTTGGGTTGACTCCTATTTATCCAACAGGTCCTTCTGTGTGTCCTTTGCTGGTAACTCCTCCTCCTCATTGCCTCTATCTGTTGGTGTACCTCAAGGCTCTGTCCTTGGTCCTCTGCTCTTTTCCATCTACACCTCCTCCCTGGGCAAAATCATCAACAGCTTTGGCTTTAATTACCACCTCTACGCTGATGACACTCAGATCTACCTCTCTACCCCTGATCTCTCTCCCCCTGTCCTTTCAAAAGTCAGTGACTGTTTATCTGGCATCTCCTCCTGGATGGCCTCCCACTACCTAAAGATCAACATGTCAAAGACTGAGCTCCTACTTATTCCTCCCTCCAATGCCTCCCCACCTCCTGACTTCTCTATCACGGTGGAGGGTATCACCATCTCCCCATCAAACCAAGTTCGCTGTCTTGGAGTTACACTTGACTCTGCTCTTTCCTTCATCTCCCACATCAAGTCTCTTTCCTCCTCCTGCCGATACCAACTGCGTAATATTTCCAGAATTCGGCCATTTATTACCGCTGTCACCACAAAACAACTCATATACGCCCTGGTAATCTCCCGACTCGACTATTGCAATAATCTCTTATCTGGCCTCCCTCTGTCCCGCCTCTTCCCCCTACAATCCATCCTGAACGCCTCCGCCAGGCTAATTCACCTCACCCGCCGCTCTGTGTCTGCCGCTCCCCTCTGCGAGTCCCTTCACTGGTTCCCCATCCACTGCAGAATTAAGTTCAAAATCCTTATCCTTACCTACAAAACCCTCACTAACTCAGCTCCCCACTACCTGTCCTCACTAATCACCAAATACACCCCAGCCCGCTCCCTAAGGTCAAACAGTGACCTGCGCCTAGCTTCTCCCCGCATCACCTCTTCCCATGATAGACTGCAGGATTTCTCACGCGCAGCCCCCACTCTCTGGAACGCTCTCCCTCGTACTGTCAGACTTTCCCCGAACTTCTCTTCCTTCAAACGCTCCCTTAAATCGTTCCTATTTAGGGAAGCCTACCACCCAACTCACTGACGCAACCATCAATCACTCTCACCTTACAGTCCTCTCCTCCTGTTTCAACCCCAACCCTCCCAGATTGTGAGTTCCTACGGGAATAGGGCCCTCATCTCCTCCTGTAATGTTTGTCAAATGTTGTTCAATGTATTGTAACCCTGTCTATACTGTGCCTATTGTACAGCGCTGCGGAATATGCTGGCGCTATATAAATAAATAATAATAATAATAATAATAATATTGACCCCAGCTCATATGGGTATATATTGCCCCAGTTCACATGGATATGGCCCAGCTCATGGATATGCCCCCCAGCTCTCATGGATATTGCCCCAGCTCTCATGGATAATGCCCCCCCAGCTCTCATGGATAATGCCCCCAGGTCTCATGGATATGCCCCAGCTGTCATGGATATGCCCCAGGTCTCATGGATAATGCCCCCAGGTCTCATGGATAATGCCCCCAGGTCTCATGGATATGCCCCAAGGTCTCATGGATATTGCCCCCAGGTCTCATGGATATTTCATTTGACTGGCTCATAGTGTGGAATCTGAGTGAAGGGAATTATTGTCACTGACGCACAAAATAGTGAAAAATGGTGTGATCGCAGGCCCCTTACATCCCGTAAAAAAAAGTATCAAATTGTCCAATTTATCTATCTTTATCCAAAAATATATTTGCTAATGCTACATTTGCTTTGAGGATCTCTAGATACTCCTACCCCCACTACCAGGAGACCCTTAAGCCAAAACTAATCCTTAAACAGACACTCTACTCATCCTGGGGGAAATCATGGGGTTTCTCTGCAACATGTGGAGTTCGTCCCCTACACATCACATGGTTTTTGCAGCGTTGGGTAAGACTGCAAATGCTCAGGTCGGAGTCCCACGATGGTCTGACTTGCTTCAAGTCAGGTCGTTTCATGGGACCCCTCCAGGGGTCAAGTCCTGTGAAGTCAAAAAGTGAGGGAACTCACCCACGAATTCCACAACCCCTATTACCTGAAGAAAAAATATATATATCACGAGTATAGCAGTACGTGGCGATACCATTTTTATTGGGTTAACATTACATTTAAAAGACAAGCTTTCAAGAGTGTAAACTGGAAACTATACTGATCAGTGAAAGGTATCACTACGTACAGGTATACTCGTGATTTTGGCAACTGGACTAACGCGTTTTATATATAATATATATATATCACATACATATATATATCTATCCAGGCACAGACCCCCCCCCAGAATTACATACACAACACTGAACCTCCAGAATAACATACACAGCACTGAGCCCCCAGAATAATATACACAGCACTGAGCCCCCACAATAACATACACAGCACTGAGCCCCAGAGAATAATATACACAGCACTAGCCCCCAGAATAATATATTACACAGCCTGAGCCCCCAGAATAATATACCCAGCACTGGTTATATGGATATATTATTGCCCCCAGCTCACATGGGTATATATTGCCCCAGCTGACATGGATATATTTTCCCCAGTTCACATGGATATAATTGCCCCCAGTTCACATGGATATTATTGACCCCAGCTCAGTCATATATGGGTATAATATTTATCCAGTTCACATGGATATATTTTCTCAGTTCACATGGATATAATTGCCCCAGTTCACATGGATATTGACCCCAGCTCACATGGGTATATATATGCCCCAGTTCACATGAATATATTTTCCCCAGTTCACATAGATATAATTGCCCCCAGTTCACATGGATATGCCACTAATCACTACAACACTACGCTTATCTCTGCTCTAGACACTCTTGCTCCTCTTCGACTCTGTAAGGCCCCACGCCGCCAGCTTCAGCCCTGGCACACCCGCCAAACTCGCTACCTGCAAAGATGCTCCCGCACTGCAGAGCGTGCCTGGAGGAAATCCCGCTCTGAAGCTGATTTTGTTCACTTCAAGTTTATTCTCCGGTCATACACCTCAGCCCTCCACTTGGCCAAACAATCCTTCTCATCACTTATATCTACGCTGTCCTCCAACCCTAAACGGCTCTGGTCCACCTTCAACACCCTCCTCTACCCACCTGCACCTCCCCCCACAGCTGCCTTCAGCGCTCAAGACCTGGCAGACTACTTCCTCAGTAAAACTCTAAATATCAGAAGCAACATCCCAACACAAGATAGTTATCTGCCACCTCCACTCCCAGAGGTCCCCTCTGCCACTTCCTCCCAGCCACTGAGGAGGAAGTCAATTCCTTATTGTCCTCCTCACATCTCACCACGTGCCCACTCGACCCCATTCCCTCACATCTAATTCCTCCCCTCTCCTCCTCCCTCACCCCTGCTCTCACACACATCTTCAACCTATCTCTCTCCACTGGCTCCTTTCCATCCACCTTCAAACACGCGCTAGTTACCCCTTTACTAAAGAAACCATCCCTCGATCCCAACTCTCCATCCAACTACTGCCCTGTGTCCCTGCTTCCCTTTACCTCTAAGCTCTTAGAAAAACTAGTCTTCAACCGCCTCTCCCTCTTCCTGTCCTCCAATTCCCTACTTGACCCCCTGCAATCTGGCTTCCGTCCCCTACACTCAACTGAAACTGCCCTCACCAAAGTCACCAACGACCTCCTAACTGCTAAAAAACACGGCCACTATTCTATTCTCATCCTGCTTGACCTCTCGGCTGCTTTTGACACTGTTGACCACACCCTCCTTCTACAGACCCTCAACTCTCTGGGTCTCGGTGACACTGCACTTGCTTGGGTTGACTCCTATTTATCCAACAGGTCCTTCTGTGTGTCCTTTGCTGGTAACTCCTCCTCCTCATTGCCTCTATCTGTTGGTGTACCTCAAGGCTCTGTCCTTGGTCCTCTGCTCTTTTCCATCTACACCTCCTCCCTGGGCAAAATCATCAACAGCTTTGGCTTTAATTACCACCTCTACGCTGATGACACTCAGGATTTCTCACGCGCAGCCCCCACTCTCTGGAACGCTCTCCCTCGTGCTGTCAGACTTTCCCCTAACTTCTCTTCCTTCAAACGCTCCCTGAAAACATTCCTATTTAGGGAAGCCTACCACCCAACTCACTGACGCAACCATCAATCACTCTCACCTTACAGTCCTCTCCTCCTGTTTCCAACCCCAACCCTCTTAGATTGTGAGTTCCTACGGGAATAGGGCCCTCATCTCCTCCTGTACTGTTTGTCAAATGTTGTTCAATGTATTGTAACCCTGTCTGTACTGTGCTTATTGTACAGCGCTGCGGAATATGCTGGCGCTTTATAAAATAATAATAATAATAATGATCTACCTCTCTACCCCTGATCGCTCTCCCCCTGTCCTTTCAAAAGTCAGTGACTGTTTATCTGGCATCTCCTCCTGGATGGCCTCCCACCACCTAAAGATCAACATGTCAAAGACTGAGCTCCTACTTATTCCTCCCTCCAATGCCTCCCCACCTCCTGACTTCTCTATCACGGTGGAGGGTATCACCATCTCCCCATCAAACCAAGTTCGCTGTCTTGGAGTTACACTTGACTCTGCTCTTTCCTTCATCTCCCACATCAAGTCTCTTTCCTCCTCCTGCCGATACCAACTGCGTAATATTTCCAGAATTCGGCCATTTATTACCGCTGTCACCACAAAACAACTCATACACGCCCTGGTAATCTCCCGACTCGACTATTGCAATAATCTCTTATCTGGCCTCCCTCTGTCCCGCCTCTTCCCCCTACAATCCATCCTGAACGCCTCCGCCAGGCTAATTCACCTCACCCGCCGCTCTGTCTCTGCCGCTCCCCTCTGCGAGTCCCTTCACTGGTTCCCCATTCACTGCAGAATTAAGTTCAAAATCCTTATCCTTACCTACAAAACCCTCACTAACTCAGCTCCCCACTACCTGTCCTCACTAATCACCAAATACACCCCAGCCCGCTCCCTAAGGTCAAACAGTGACCTGCGCCTAGCTTCTCCCCGCATCACCTCTTCCCATGATAGACTGCAGGATTTCTCACGCGCAGCCCCCACTCTCTGGAACGCTCTCCCTCGTACTGTCAGACTTTCCCCTAACTTCTCTTCCTTCAAACGCTCCCTTAAATCGTTCCTATTTAGGGAAGCCTACCACCCAACTCACTGACGCAACCATCAATCACTCTCACCTTACAGTCCTCTCCTCCTGTTTCCAACCCCAACCCTCCCAGATTGTGAGTTCCTACGGGAATAGGGCCCTCATCTCCTCCTGTAATGTTTGTCAAATGTTGTTCAATGTATTGTAACCCTGTTTATACTGTGCCTATTGTACAGCGCTGCGGAATATGCTGGCGCTATATAAATAAAGAATAATAATAATAATAATATTATTGACCCCAGCTCATATGGGTATATATTGCCCCAGTTCACATGGATATGGCCCAGCTCATGGATATGCCCACCCAGCTCTCATGGATATTGCCCCAGCTCTCATGGATATTGCCCCAGCTCTCATGGATAATGCCCCCCAGCTCTCATGGATAATTCCCCAGGTCTCATGGATATGCCCCAGCTGTCATGGATATGCCCCCAGGTCTCATGGATAATGCCCCCCAGGTCTCATGGATAATGCCCCCAGGTCTCATGGATATGCCCCAAGGTCTCATGGATATTGCCCCCAGGTCTCATGGATATTTCATTTGACTGGCTCATAGTGTGGAATCTGAGTGAAGGGAATTATTGTCACTGACGCACAAAATAGTGAAAAATGGTAATAGATTTTCTAATGTGATCGCAGGCCCCTTACATCCCGTAAAAAAAAGTATCAAATTGTCCAATTTCTCTATCTTTATCCAAAAATATATATTTGCTAATGCTACATTTGCTTTGAGGATCTCTAGATACTCCTACCCCCACTACCAGGAGACCCTTAAGCCAAAACTAATTCTTAGACACTCTACTCATCCTGGGGGACATCATGGGGTTTCTCTGCAACATGCAGAGTTCGTCCCCTACACATCACATGGTTTTTGCAGCGTTGGGGAAGACTGCAAATGCTCAGGTCGGAGTCCCACGATAGTCTGACTTGCTTGAAGTCAGGTCGTTTCATGGGACCCCTCCAGGGGTCAAGTCCTGTGAAGTCAAAAAGTGAGGGAACTCACCCACGAATTCCACAACCCCTATTACCTGAAGAAAAAATATATATATCACGAGTATAGCAGTACGTGGCGATACCATTTTTATTGGGTTAACATTACATTTAAAAGACAAGCTTTCAAGAGTGTAAACTGGAAACTATACTGATCAGTGAAAGGTATCACTCCGTACAGGTATACTCGTGATTTTGGCAACTGGACTAACGCGTTTTATATATAATATATATATCACATACATATATATATCTATCCAGGCACAGACCCCCCCCAGAATTACATACACAACACTGAACCCCCAGAATAATATGCACAGCACTGAGTCCCCAGAATAATATACACAGCACTGAGCCCCCAGAATAATATACACAGCACTGAGCCTCCAGAATAATATACACAGCACTGAGCCCCACAATAATATACACAGCACTGAGCCCCCACAATAACATACACAGCACTGAGCCCCCACAATAATATACCCAGCACTGGTTATATGGATATATTTGCCCCCAGCTCACATGGGTATATATTGCCCCAGCTGACATGGATATATTTTCCCCAGTTCACATGGATATATTTTCCCCAGTTCACATGGATATATTTTCCCCAGTTCACATGGATATATTTTCCCCAGTTCACATGGATATAATTGCCCCCAGTTCACATGGATATAATTGCCCCCAGTTCACATGGATATTATTGACCCCAGCTCACATGGATATATTTTCTCCAGTTCACATGGATATAATTGCCCCCAGTTCACATGGATATTATTGACCCCAGCTCATATGGGTATATATTGCCCCAGCTCATATGGGTATATATTGCCCCAGTTCACATAGATATGGCCCAGCTCATGGATATGCCCCCCAGCTCTCATGGATATTGCCCCAGCTCTCATGGATAATGCCCCAGCTCTCATGGATAATGCCCCAGGTCTCATGGATATGCCCCAGGTCTCATGGATAATGTCCCAGGTCTCATGGATAATGCCAGAGGTCTCATGGATATGCCCCAGCTGTCATGGATATGCCCCAGGTCTCATGGATAATGCCCCCTCAGGTCTCATGGATAATGCCCCCAGGTCTCATGGCTATGCCCCCAGGTCTCATGGATATGCCCCCAGGTCTCATGGATATTGCCCTCAGGTCTCATGGATAATGCCCCCAGGTCTCATGGATATTGCCCCAGGTCTCATGGATATGCCCCCAGGTCTCATGGATATGCCCCCAGGTCTCATGGATAATGCCCCCAGGTCTCATGGATAATGCCCCCAGATCTTATGGATACTGCCCCCAGGTCTTATGGATATTGCCCCCAGCTATCATGGATATTATTGCCCAAAGGACCAAGTTCACCTCTCTGTGGGCCTGAAACGATTGCCGGCGGCTGCGTGCTTCCTGCTCGAACGGCCAGTGACAGGAAGTGCAGCCGCTCACCTGGGATCGATGAAACAGCCTGCCGCGATCTCGCGGCTGGCTGTTAGATCCCAGGCGAGCGGCTGCACTTCCTGTTAGCGGCCGTTCAAGCAGGAAGCACGCGGCCGCGGGCAATCGTTTCGGGCTTGGGCCACAGCGGGAACCTGCGTTCCCGCAGCGGGAGAAGTGCGGGAACGCCGTTCCCGCAGGACTCGAGCCATGGACCCCTCTCTGCGCACATACGTCATTCTGCCAGTGTGTGATGACATTTTCAGGCGCCACCCAGCAGAGCCTTGTGAATGCCTGAAGGGGGAGATGGGGAGTCTTTTGGACCCCTTTATCTCCTCATCTAGAGGAGCTAGACAACCAAGAGAGGCATCGCTGGAAAGGTCACAGTCTGACCTTTCTGAAAACGTCTCTCAGGAAGGTGTAGATTCCACCCCAAAAAGGTAGAAGCACACACACGCCACACAAAGAAAATCAAAACTGCCTAGAGCCCCACAAACCGCCCCATTTAATAAATAACCTCCCCCTTTAACATTTTATTAATCATTTTTGTATCAACACATAACCACACTAGTTCTGGTCATAAAGTTTAGATTAAAAAATGCAGTGTCATTTATTATAATTTTAACATTTTACACTTTTTTCCACACTTTTTCAGTGACATGACATACAAAAAAAATAATTACATATTTTTGATCTGCTGAAAAAAAGAGATAGATAATTTGCCTAAGAGCACTCTGACTCATCAGGTAGTCCCTCCAGGGTACACGTTTTAACCCATTGCTGGACCACCAGGGATTTAACCCACTCCCTGTAAATCAGGTAAGCAGAAGAGGAGGCAAAATGTCTTATTTTTAGTTAGTCTACTGAACGTGAAAGTAGGGCTCAACCAATGGCTCATTAAGGGGCCCCAAGATTTCTGACGGCAGCCCTGTGTACATGTTAGGAATCCTGTACAGTCTTTCTCCGCTGACATACTTAATGGAGTCAACGTGACTCTGAGCAGCATGTCCCATGCTGGGGCTGCCCAGAGGCTCTGAGCATGTGCACAGTCTTCTAAAGCACTCGTCAGCCAGGTTCCCGAGTGGCAGGACACATCTGGAGCACCCTGGACACAGAATTACTAAAATCTAGAAGGCTCAGAAAATTATGTTTTTTTTGGTATCTTCCAGAGTTTAGTATTATGGATAAACGGTGTCTGACCTGTACATTTAAAGATAAACATTTAAAGAAACGGATACTCAATTCCTAAAGAAAGGAGACTGGAGGAATTACCAGAAACTTTTGTTCTGGCTTTTCATACTTGTTTAAATTGAGGCTCACATGGGTCCATGCAGCAGCCATGAGCCTTGCTTTAAGATTCTTAATTGTTGCGCTTCAATTAAGGTTTGATTGATTGATCGTCAAATCACCAGAGGCGGTGAAAGTTTCCCGACTCATTCTAAAGTTTTCCAACTTCTTATTATGCCGTACAAAGACTCGACTTCAACAGCGACTTCCGACGGTTCACAGCGTTACAGAAAAAAGAATAAGGTATAGGTGGCGTACCCCGAAGTATTTTCCTTTCTTGAGGAAGGCGACGGTCTTCGAAAAATATTCCCCCGTCTTTTTGTTCCGAGACACCTTGGCAACCACAGCTGTGCCCGCGAGAATCAGGTAGAAGTTCTGAGCAACGTGACCTTGTCTGATGATAACTCTGCCTGGACCGAAGCTGGAAAATGAGTTTGAAGACAGCATTATGATGCAAAGCACATACTTCAAGATCATCGAAGGCTTTTAATAGCTTCGTGTTTCATAAATATTAAAATCGAGCAAGCAAGCAAGTTAAAATTATCACGCTCCATTTTAACAACTGTCTGGCACTTGTACAATAAACAAGGATTAAGAGGAAATAAAAAAAAATCTGCTTTAGAGGAAGTCGGAGAATTTAATGCAGAAAATGTCAATGCAGTGCTATCCTCACACTCAGTGCAATAATGTATATGTTATACTAAAGAACATTTTACATCTCACATTTGTTTAACGATGCCCTTGAATATAATGGCTGCCATACTGAGCTTGATTTATTTATCTACCACTTTATATAATCCAGGACCTCCTTTATCCTGTTGCCCGGCTTAGTCTCTGGTTCCTTTACCCTAGCTCTCATTTTCCGTTTCCTAAACTTTCCTGTCGTTTATTGTCGGCCATCTAAGGACTGGTGTTTCCCTTCCTTTGTGCTGTCCCTGCCTTATAGGTCATCTTTTCATTATTGCGAAACCCAGTCACCTCAAGGACTGGTACAGGACCTGGGTTAAAAGCTTCTTGGTCCTACGTGTCGGGTTTACCTGAAACACGCCCCAGAAAATTCCCCAACCAGCCCAACAGATCAATTCATAGGCTCCATTCTATGGCCAAAGCCACACAGTGAGGGGCAAGTGATGGAAAGATACTGTGAGGGGCAGTTTACAGCACAAAATATCACACAATGGATGCATCCAGTGACACACAGAGGAAAATATTTTCTTAACTACATACAAGAGATAAACAAAGCACACATAAGATATCAGCAACATAAAATAAACACAATAGGGGGCGTGGTCTGGAGACCACACCAGATGGCAGCCTAACTCGCTAGCTCCCGCTGACCTGTTGACAATCGCACCTAGAACCGCTTCTCTTTTCGACATGGTCCGCACCAAAGTGAAGGGAATGACAGCTACACCACTCAAGGTACACGGGGGGTGTACAAACAGGCCCCCTGAACACTTATTTATCGCCCTGGGCATCTACTTCTCCGCTCCTGCCGGATCCTAAAGTGGCGGCTGCCTCATCTCATGTTGGAACCGCTTCGGAGGAGGCGTAAGGCCTACGACGTGTGGAAGTCCTCATTGCATCACTGCCTTCCCAGGCGGATATCGACCATCTGATTTTATCGGTACAGGATACTTTTAAGGCTGAACTGGCTGAGGTACAGGCGGAGGTTGCTGAGGTGGGCTACAGAGTCACCCGGATGGAACGCCACCTGGAAGATGCACCTTTGGCCGGTAACTCAGACTCGATATCGGAATTCAGACGCAACCTGGATGACCTGGAGAACCGCTCGCGCCGACAAAATATCCGTGTCCGTTGGGTGAGTGAATAGGTAAATGACCTGAAACCATTCCTGTTGGGCCTCTTTAATAACATCCTGGCTGCAGATAACGTAGCGTTAGCCTATATCGACAGGGCCCACCGCATATTTAGGCCAAGGCCCCGACGCCCACCTCCCCACCCCAAGACATCATCTGCCACGGTACGGACCTTATGTTAAAAGAAGCTGTATTAGGTGGAGCCAGAAACGCTTCCTCGTGGTACTATCTGGATATGGAAGTGGAACCATTTCAAGGTTTCTCGGCCTTCACACTGGCGGCTAGGAGCCATTAACGCGAGGGGCAAAACGCATTAACGCGAGGGGCAAAACCCATGGCGCTGAACGTTGTATTACGACGTTCGCTCACAAAATGCCATTAACGTCTAACGCGAGTGACCCTGCACGAACCCTTTGCGAGCGCAATTTAGTGCGCGCATCTTATACTTACTATTGTGAGCGCAAATGCGTTTGTGCGCTGGTACGCGCATGGTATTACAAACTTAGAGCAAAATTTAATGGACAACATCTGCGTGCATAATTTTAACGTCTTTGAAAAGCTGGTGGTAACGGCAAATTGTAACAACCTGACCGTACCAAACTGCGGATTCACAACGGAGAACGTCGATGCGCACGTTTTTTTTTTAACTAGATCCGTCAAAAATGGCAGCCACTACCTTGTCTTCTGTCAGAACGCACGTCTGTTGTGCGCAGTCCGCACAAAATGACGGACTCGCGTTAAAAATTACATTGCGCTCATTAATTTCTGCGCGCATTTTTGCGCGTCGGTTGTACGAGTGCAATTTCCCGACGGATGAAAAAATGTGCGCGGATTGTAATACCAGCGTTTATTTAGGCGCGTTAACGCTTTGCGCACAAATTAATTAATTACATTTTTTGCGCAAGGAATGTAATAGAGCCCCATATGTTTTCCTTCGGATGTGCCTAGCTTCTTAGAAGCTCTGGAACTGCCTAGGGATGTGCGTTTCGGGTTTCGGAATTTCGGAATTTTCACGAAATTTCCCGATTCGTGTTTTCGGATGCGGCCGATTTTCCGAAAACTTTTAGATCCGAAAATGGCAGATCCGAAAAGTTTTCCGATCCGAAACTAAATATTTTCGGAATTCTCGAATGTACTTGAAATGTGTAAAATCGAAATTTATTGCTTTGAAACGAGGAGAACAGACGTTCCGAAAAAAACCAAATTTCCGAAAATACGAAAAGTCGATACAAAAACCAAGCTAAGTGACACGAAAATACGAAAAATGGTCGAAATTCTGAAAGAAAATGTACACGAAAAACGAGTCGAGCCGAACCGAATCGAAACAGAAATCGGTCGAAACGAGCCGAATCGAAAAGTTTAAAAATCCGAAAAATCGAATCGAATCGAACCGAAAAAAAAAAAATCGGTGCACGAGCCTAGAACTGCCCCTCCTAGAGATTGATGACTGGGAGAAGCCTACCCTGGCGAGAGGAATTACCATCCGCGACGGATTTCGCAATAACCCGCCCAGTCCCTAACGCAACAGGCCCGACAGGGCCAGAAATCCGATGATGGGAACCCCTGTACCACCTTGATTGCCAAAAGATCAGCGTCTGGCGCCAACACACCACTTATTTTCGCGCGACAATATTGGCTTTATCAAGCCGTTTCCATCTTTCACACCTGGAAGTTTCAGCCTGTTTAACGATTCGTTCGCTATTGCTGCGCTTTCCTGGTTCTCGTGCAACGTCTACTTTGAACGTGGCTTACTTTGCTTTTTTTTTTTCTTTAGTTTTCAGGTATGGCAATGGGGTGGCAGGAGGTCTGGACTCACTTTAAAGTCTGTTTCGGGGGTAACCTGGTTGTACTGTTTTCATGCTGACGGGAGGTGTGGGCTGGGAGAATTGGGGTACGTTGTTTCTGACGACCGCCATGTGCTACATGGGAGGGGTTGGTTTATTAAGCGTAGATAGTAGGGTTGGTGGGTTTAAGACTGTGAGACTTCGATTACAGTGGAATAGGTGTTGGGGGAATGGGGGGTGGGAGGGGTATAAAATACAAAAAAAAGGGAGGGAGGAGGGGGGAGGAAGTAAAAAAAATTGTATATATACCTGGCTTTCCATAAGGATTCCTCCTGCCTTATGGTATGGGACACGAGTTATACTGTTGGTTATATCGTTTTAGCCCGGTCCCTGTTTCGCCTGGGCAGCTGGTGATTTGATTAACCAACATATCGTAATTTTGTTAAATTTTTGCTATAAAAATGCATTTGATCTAATTTTGTTTATGATGTGAGATGCTTGCTCTTCCCTCCTCATGCACACCCCCCTCATTGACCCGACCCAAGGGAACGCGCACCTCTACTGCCTTTTTTACCCCCTGCACAGAACGACTTTTCTTGCCCCCTGGTACCCCTCTCAGCATGTTGTCCTGTCACCTCGGTCTGGTACCCAATCCACGTTTACTACCCTGTATCTTTATGCTTTGGATTACGTTCTCCTGTATTTACGTGCGGTTGCTATATTGATATATATTGTTTGATTGTAATGCGGTCGGCGTCTGAATTTTGACTGCCTTACCTCTATTTTTCTTCCCTTTTTCTTTTATTTAGCCTTTCAGTGCTTATTCGCTGACTCTATCCCTTTCACCTGTATCTTTGCATGTAGTGATTACTCCTCATCACTTCCCCCGCTGAGGACTGACACAATTTTTCCCCGGAGGGCTGAATGGTTTGTGTCTTGATACAACCTACGGCTTCTTGTTCAGTCTTGCGTTTCACCTCTCCGTTCTGTTTCTTTTACCTTCCTTTTCTCTCTATTTCTTTCGCCTTTCTGTCTGCTCTCTCTTCGTCTTCGTCTCACTACACCATTTTTCGTATCTTGACTTTATCTTTAACTGGAAATTCTCGTGTACATACGACAGATGTACTCCAAATGGTGTATTCACGGCCTACAACGCACTGCTACACTCAGTTCTTTTACATCCCCGCAATATGGATAGGACCCGGAAATGCCTTAATTGTTAGTGTACATTGTTCTGCTCTTGAAAATTTCTTTCTTTTCTATGTTATGCAAGATACCTTTACCCATATGTCTATATTAATGTTGACATTACTACGTGCTATTTCTGTTCACTTGTCATGTGACCACAACTCTAAATAAAAATTCTTTATTTTAAAAAATAAATAAACACACACAATAAGGACATTTAATTTTTGGTGGTAGTGGCCCTTTAGGGGGTCACTTAAAGGATCTTATTAAAAATCCTAAGATCCCTGGTTCCTGCCTTAGCTTTATGAACAACCACTTAGTAGTCTGTAGTAAAGAGGTTAATTGGACATAGTATTTTTTTATTATTATTACATTGAGTGTTCACAGTGCTGAGAGGGTTCCTTTAACTGTATCATCCTAACTTCCAGTTCACAGAATCCTTCAGTCATGACGGCCCAGAGTTTGAGTTACCAGCTGACCTGCTCTCCAGAGGCCTGATCAAAATTTAGCCCATTAATGGAGAGCTGCAAATGGTAAAAAAAAAATGCACAAACCTTTTCCTATTTGCAGCTTGAAATTGAGGTCCATATTCATCTGAGCCTCTGTGTAAGCAGCTAGTCAAAATATATTTTTACTATTCACCAATACAGGCAGTAGTGCTGCTTCACTGTTGCTGGTATCAGATTCTAGAGTCCGTTAGAATTCATGGAACCCTGTACAGCCCAGCACGAGCTCACTTGAGCAGGGACGCGCAAGAGCCATGGAGCAACTCAAGGAACAGTCGTTCACTGATCGTGGCCAAAGGATGCAGTGGCTTGCACCACCATCTTCACAGTTGGATCTCAGGTGAGTAAGGGATGTTTTTGGTTCCATTTTAATTGAAGTGTTAAGTGATTTTGCAATATCAAAATCACTTAACACCAGCTTTTGAAAGCTGGTATATATTTTTTTTTAATACTGGCTCCACAGAAGATGAACAAGTTCGTTCTTCTCCATCCAGCCGTTAATTAACAGCTCCTATGTATAGTATAAGAGTCGTTAATTTACAGTAACCTGCAGAAACATCCTAGCTGCAAGCAGAAGTTACAGCTCAGTTTTAAGATCGGCAGGAGCCATTAAGTGTAACGGTAGCTATATCGCTTCCCCAAGAGTAGCGGAGTTGAGATCCTTAAGGGCAACAATACTTTCTTGATTAACACAGAAATTGCATAAAATACAGGATGTAATTCAAGAACCAGGGGACTCAAAGGACTAACTGAATTGCCTCTAGGCTCCGAGGGTTTCAGGACCGACAGAAAGCCTAGGACACGCTCAGAAACACCATACGTGGAACGACAGTCCGTGAAGTATTCAAGGTGCAGGGAAGTCAGAGATGCAGAAACCAATCATTCTGGTAAATACTTGAGATTAGTAGATACCTGGTGACTCTCGGAAGGTACTGACTTGCATACAGGATTGTTATTGCTAATATGTACAGAGATGAGATTAGAAATAACATTAAACAGAAATAAACAATCGTTTGTTATCGTGGTCTTTGCAAAAACATCAACATGAGTAGTAGCCTGGGTAAAGGGACCCCGGAGGGTTACAAATGATACCCCTAAACGTGATGGAACAGGACCCAAACAGCGAGCGATCAACCCAGCAACCAGCATAGGGTTAAATCACTAAAACACGCAAACAGTGTAATATACACGATAGAGAGAGAGTAGTCAAAGCCAAGCCGGGTCAAATAACAGGAGCAGGAATCTCATAGAAAGCAGGGTCGTCAACAGTAAATTCAAACAGATTCAGGAAGAAGCGGTGTGTGAAGTAAACTCCACAACAGGGCGATGAGGCAACTCCTCGAGCCCTGTTTTAAATCCTGCGGCTCCTGGTAACCATACCTGACCCCGCCCCCTCAGATGCCGATCTGCCAGCAGAAAGTGCTGGCACCCAGCCAGTCAGCGGTCCCCCTTCTTGCCCAGACCCCCCAGGGGGCACAGCGTGGGCCGAGTATGTAACATTAAGCTACTGGCTGTATCCGTTAAGTCTATTGGCTCCAGCCGATAGCAAAATGGGTAAGCGTAGATCTGGCCCCAGGTATTTTTGTGAATGGGGCAGCATTATTGCCCATGGTATAACTTGGAATATTTGCATGATAAAACTGGCAGAAATTATTTACCAGCTATTCTTTTTTCACTATGGATCAAAGTTCCACTTGTGAAATTTAAATTTAACTCTTTCGCTGTGGATGACGTGTGGGAGACATCATGGAGTGTTCCCACTGTATGCGTAGGACATCTCCACACGTCCTACGGTCAGCAGGGTTTTCGGGCCAATACTCACCTCTCTGTCCAGGGTCCTATGGTGGTCTGACTTTCTTGAAGTCAGACCCCACTTTTATACCCCATCTCAGCTCACAGACTTCAATTCTCAACCCTCACACATCTAGATTGTAAATTCCCATGGGAATAGGGCACTCATGTCCTGTATCTGCTCGCAGGAATACCGACCTGCCTCCTGTATGTATTGTAGAATTGTCCTGTCTTTACCCATTGCACCTTGTACAGCGCTGTGGAATATATTGGTGCTTAATATGTTATGGATCAGACTTAAACAGTCTCTTGTTCGAATGCCTGCAGCTGCCAAATGGTGGAGAAGCCAATCAAATCAAGTGCGCACTGAAAGAAAACACACAGACTCGCTGGATAGGTGTCTATGTAGCCTCCCTCGGACAAGGCCGGGTGACTTCTCAGCTCTTTATTAGAAAGATACAAGCTTTTTATGCTACTTTGTATGTAATGAAAACAGGCTGTTGAGCAACATTCTATTCGTCATTAATATTGTGAAATTGCAGACTTATGTTTAATATTTAAGAACAGTATACATCAGCTTATCGGTTTGTCCCCTTAGCCGTCAAGGGCGTTGTTACAGGACGTTTTCAGGATGTTCCAAGATGTTCTAAAATATTCTCTTCTTGATACTAGGAAAAGGAAACTACATGTGCGACAAAACAATCGGCTAAGATAGCGTGTTAAACAAAAACAGGTTAATTAATGTCTGCTCTTAAAGACATACTAACTTCTTAAATCCGGATTAACCACTTAAACTACTTAAATGAGCATTTTTCTAGGCCTTTGAATATTATTAAAGCAGATACATATTCATGTCCATAACAAATAAATAATAATAATAGAGACAGGAGCGATGGCATCAGTTTCAGGCACCCTCTCCCCAGCAAAGCCGGAAGAGTGCCTGAAAGGGGTATGGGTCCTTTGGACCCCTCTCCCTCCTGATAGGGAGGGCATACAGCTTCAAGAGAGGTATCGCTGGAAAGTTCACAGTCTGACCTTTCCAGTGATGCCTTTCCATAACCCCTTAGGTGCTGGTCCGCGACTTGGCACCAATCGACTTCTCCCAGAGAGGACTGACATCTTGGATGTTAGCCAAGCCTCTGGGTCCTCCTCCAGTCCATTGATATCAGTTAGGGAATTAATCCCCATTTCCTATGGAAATCCCTATGCTGGAGATATAGGGGTTCTTTGGTGGCAGATAGAGGGCCATGTTTGGTATCATTGAAAAGGCCAGAGCATAGGCTTTACAATGATACCAAACTTGACCAGTTTACGTGTAAAATTGTTTTAACAAAATGAATAAATAAAAAATAAATAAAAATAAACATGAAATGGCTCAGCAGCGAAAGGGATTAAACATGACATTTTTAATTTTGCTTGCTGAAAAGGAACATTAAACCTGATAATACCAATTTTCCTATTTATAGACTTGGAAATCGCATTGTTTGGAACCAATCTCTCCGGTAATTTATCACATTCCCACACTATTTCAGTAGTTACGTAGGGGTTATTAGCAGAAGCAAACATTGTTCACTTCACTTTGAAGAAAGTTTTCAAGTTCAAAAGCCCATCCTGAAATGCCCTGTTAAGATAAGAAATATCCTTCTGTACACATTCTTTATCTATCAAGCCAGGGATGAATCTAGGTCAGCTTTCTCATGCAGCCCAGAGTCGTTTTATTTGATCATGAGGAAAAGCTGGCTTGAACGTCTGTCAAGCATTATCAGCCTTATAGACTGTGTGAACTCAATATCAGGGATTTTTTTTAGATAATGTGGGATAATGGAGGCCTTGAAGCAGTGTCAAAACCCTCTTTTAAAAAAAAACATACTTAATTTGTTCTAAAATGTGTTAGGGTGTGATAATTGCTTACGGTACATTAGAAACCAACCGTTTGTTCAAATCTACGTATCATCGGGGAGTTAATGGTGTTTCTATTCAAATTTACATATTTTAAAGAATTCTTTATTTTGTATTAGTAAACTACAATCAGGGCATTTTAGTATATACACATTGTATGATTTTCTAAATTGCCATACAGCCTTACAGGATTGCCCATTATAGCAGTGCAATTAGAGATGGAAATTAATTACAGCCATTGTCTTCCTTTTTTCTTATACAGAAGGTTTTATATGGACCCCAACCCACATTTTTTTAATTATAGATCTTAAAAGTATGAAAAGAAATTAATGAGAGTTTCAGGAAGTATACCTCCTCTTAGGTTAAATACATCCCATCATAGCATGTGCTGGAAGTGGCCTGTAGGTGGCAGCACGGTCACAGCAACAGCATAGCTACAAACATAGCAAAAAGGTGTCTTTGGAAGACCACAGGGAAGACAAGCTACATATCCCATGAGTCAAAACATTGATGATGCATGTTCCTGCTACATACATGTCAATGCTGCTTGCTTGTTGTTGCTTATGGGCCATATTACATAGTTGGTGCTAACTTAACCAGAGTTGTTGTAAACTTACCAGAGCCATTATAGCCTATGGAGGTTTCAAGTTTACAACAGCTCTGGTTAAGTTAGCCCCAACATTGTAATACTGCCCTAATATGTCTCAGTATTGCATCATCAATGTTGTGGATCACATTCCTAATGTTATCCACTAAGGCGTCAAACGTGCAGGGGGCTTGTTGTGGTACATCGTTCCTTCAGATAGCCCCACAAAAAAGAAGTCCGGGCTGGTAAGATCGAGAGATGGGGGAATTGGGAGGGGGGCACAGGTTCTTGGACATGACATGGTCCTCAATAAAAACTTTGGATTGTCGCCATTGGCCTTGTGATGTGTGGCATGTTGTCATCTTGCTGGACGTAACCCTGTGCTCTTCCAAATAGTAGGCCATTTGATAGCGCTATTCTTGTGGCTGTCTTGTTGTTGTGATTGGCTTGCCACCTAGTGGTTGCTTCCACCATGTTCTGTGATGAGATGTGCTTGACATAAGAGGAACGTTTCCTAAAACTCTCATTCATTTCCTTTCATTTTCTTAAAATGCAAAACAAAACCCGTTCAGTTCAGGTATATATCAATCACCCTGCACCATAGATATCACATGCATATATATATATATATATATATATATATATACACACAAAAGGAGATGCACTCTGGGACCTGTAAGTATAAAACAACAAAATGTATTCAATCAAAAAATTGAAATACATACAGTCAGGTCCAGAAATATTGGGACATCAACACAATTCTAACATATTTGGCTCTATACGCCACCACAATGGAGTAGGAACGAAACAAACACAATGTGCTTTAACTGCAGACTGTCAGCTTTAATTTGAGGGTATGTACATCCAACTCAGGTGAACGGTGTAGAATTTACAGCAGTTTGCAGATGTGCCTCCCACTTGTTAAGAGACCAAAAGTAATGGGACAATTGGATTCTCAGCTGTTCCATGGCCATGTGTGTGATATTCCCTCATTACCCCAATTACAATGTGCAGATAAAAGGTCCATAGTTCATTTCAAGTGTGCTATTTGCATTTGGAATCTGTTGCTGTCAACTCCAAGATGAGATCCAAAGAGCTATCACTATCAGTGAAGCAAGCCATCATTAGGCTGAAGAAACAAAACAAACCCATCAGAGAGATAGCAAGAACATTAGGCGTGGCCAAAACAACTGTTTGGAACATTCTCAAAAAAAAGACACGCACCGGCGAGCTCAGCAACACCAAAAGACCCGGGAGACCACGGAAAACAACTGTGGTGGATGACCGAAGAATTCTTTCCCTGGTGAAGAAAACACCCTTCACAACAGTTGGCCAGATCAAGAACACTCTCCAGGAGGTAGGTGTATGTGTGTCAAAGTCAACAATCAAGAGAAGACTTCACCAGAGTGAATACAGAGGGTTCAACACAAGATGTAAACCATTGGTAAAACTCAAAAACAGGAAGGCCAGATTAGAGTTTGCCAAACAACACCTAACAAAGCCTTCACAGTTCTGAAACAAGATCCTATGGACAGATGAGACCAAGATCAGCTTGTACCAGAGTGATGGGAAGAAAAGAGTATGGAGAAGGAAAGGAACTGCTCATGATCCTAAGCATACCACCTCATCAGTGAAGCATGGTGGTGGTAGTGTCATGGTGTGGGCATGTATGGCTGCCAATGGAACTGGTTCTCTTGTATTTATTGATGATGTGACTGCTGACAAAAGCAGCAGGAAGTGTTTCGGCCAATATTATCTGCTCACATTCAGCCAAATGCTGCAGAACTCATTGGACGGCGCTTCACAGTGCAGATGGACAATGACTCAAAGCATACTGCAAATGCAACCAAAGAGTTTTTGAAGGGACAGAAGTGGAATGTTATGCAATGGCCAAGTCAATCACCGGACCTGAATCCCATTGAGCATGCATTTCACTTGCTGAAGACAAAACTGAAGAGAAAATGCCCCAAGAACAAGCAGGAACTGAAGACAGTAGCAGTAGAGGCCTGGCAGAGCATCACCAGGGATGAAACCCAGCGTCTGGTGATGTCTATGCGTTCCAGACTTCAGGCTGTGATTGACTGCAAAGGATTTGCAACCGAGTATTAAGAATGGAAAGTTTGATTTATGATTATTATTCTGTCCCATTACCTTTGGTCCCTTAACAAGTGGGAGGCACATCTGCAAACTGCTGAAAGTCCTACACCGTTCACCTGAGTTGGATGTACATACCCTCAAATTAAAGCTGACAGTCTGCAGTTAAAGCACATTGTGTTTGTTTCATTCCAACGCCATTGTGGTGGTGTATAGAGCCAAAGATGTTAGAATTGTGTCAATGTCCCAATATTTCTGGACCTGACTGTAGGTCCGAGGTTTCGGCTCAAGTTGAGCCTTTATCAAAGTCAGATACAAATATACCCTGCACATTATACCATATCTTACACTTTAAATAAGACGCATAGTGCACTATTCCATAGTTGGCGCCAATGTTAGTGTCTGGATTTGTAAGCGTTATCACTAGGATAAGTGACTTAAACGCATGCCCCCCATATTACCTTCCTGACGCTACCACTGTTAGTAATCCCTTAGTGCATTGTTTTTTCACTAACCTAAGTAAGCTTGCACGAGCTTACTGTACTTTGTGCATCCTATACTTAACATGGGGAGCGCAATCAGTAATTAGAGTTTCGATGAGTAAGGTATTACAAGTGCTACCGCTAATTACCACAAGGCAAAAATTTAGCTACTCCTAAGAGCTGGAGCTAAAGGATTCCGCAAATGCAAAATAATTTTTTTCTTCACAGTGGGCACGCTAATATGGTTTAACCCCTTCACTGCTGAGTCATTTCACCTCTGTGTACTGAGCTAATTTTTACCGATTTCACTCAATATGTTTAAATGCGATTTGAAATCATATTTTATTATACGACCCAGACAAATTAGATATCCTTTTTTTTTCAGCAGACTCAGCAGATTCATAATATATCATTATTATATACACGTGTATATACATCATGCCTTGCCTATTATAACAAAAAATGCAAGAAAATTTGAGTTTTCAATAATCTACAGTGTGTAAAGTGATTTTCTTCACATTTTATCATCCGAGCCTTTGTGGTTATATATACCATGGGGTGCGCTTGTTAAAAACATAATAAATGGGAACTCGTTACTTTTTTCTGGGAAATAACAAGATTTTTAGCTAAAACCCTCCCATAGAAAAAATCGTTAGTGCAGCATCATTGTTCACATTATAATTGAAATGGTAACAATATTGCTGCATTAATAAGAAACACACACACAAAAAAAGACGTGTTTTTTTTTTAAATTATTTTTATTTTTAATATTTGTTCTTATTATGAACATTTGGTATCATTGGAAAGGCCCTGCTCTGGCATTTCTATTGATACTAAATGTGTCACTCTAGCTGCTAAAGATCTGGAGTTCAAAATTAACCACAATCTCCACCATAGGATTTCCTTAGGAAATCCCCGGACAGCTAGGGGTTTCCCAGCTAACTGACATAATTGCGTCATGTGCAATGACGTCAGATGACAAGGGGGAAAAGGAGGTGGAGCTACTATCTAAGATGGCAGCCCCCACCGGAACCAGGCTGCCAACTCGGCGCCAAATGTGCCTGATCGCGGACTGGCACCGCAGGGGTTAAAGACAGGCATCGCTTGAAAAATGGCTGACTCTTCCCTTTCAGGTGATGCCTGTCTTTACCTTCTACCTCTCCTCCGCCTGAAAATTTATGTCAATGCGACTGACGCGATGAGGTCATTACCCTGGGACGGGTCTCAAAAGCAGTGTCTGACTTCAAGGAAGTCATAACGCCATGGGACCCCAGAGGAGAGAGGTGAGTATGCAGAGGAACTCCCGATAAGTGGAAGATGTGTGGGGAACGTCCTCCGCATACAGCGGGAGACTCCTAGGATGTTCCCCACATGTCTTCCACAGTGAAGGGGTTAAAAAGGTGTGAAAAATTGGGTTTTGATTAGGATGACCATGTTGGCGATGTTTAAAGGGACACATATTGCTATTTCATGCACAGGGGAGCACAGGGAAAGTGCTGCCCTGTGACATGTTTAAAGGGGCACATATAATTTATTCATGCTGATGGGCAGTTCGTGAAGAAAGTGACTCTGCATGCTAAGGGGTCACATTCTTCATGCACTGCCCATCAGAATGAATAAATTATAGGTGTCCCTTTAAACATGGCTGATATGGTCAACCTAGTTTTGGTATGCTAATGATTGCTTTTCAATGTACTACAACGCAAAATCGAGATAACTCGACTTTGGGTGCGAAGGGGTTAAATAAGAGCATATAAAGTACTGTAAGCTCAAAGCAAATATTTTCTACAATTTCAAAACCACCAGCAATGAACTCATATCTTTGATGAAATCCGGCGTCCGCTTGGTAGAATCTATTGCAACCTGTAAGTCATCTAGACCTTTGCCGAACCAATTTTATTTCTAGAACTTTGTGGTCTTTTGTTGTCGAGGCAGAACATAATATGCAGCGCTCAGAGAACGAACCGTCTCCGACCACGGCAATTTTAACAGCGGGCTAATTTGCAGATTGCTTGAAAGCAACGAGATGAGGTAAATGCCAAGAGGACAGAATGGCTTAAGGTCAGAGCAAAAGGCAATCTGGAGAGAGAAAAGCAAAAAGAGAATTTATATTTGATATTAATAGTTTGTGAATACTGTGAAGATTGAAACAAAAAAAAAAAAGAAGAATTTGAACTTAAGTCGATCAGAAAGGGCAACGCAAAGTTACAAATGGCTTCGAGAACTTCGAGAGAAGAGATAGGATTAATAAAAATAGATGTTCTGAAATGTATGCTTGAAATACGTAATTATAGACGGGTGAGGCTTGCCAGGAATTCTAACTGGAATTTGCTCAATGTTACACAAAATGCAAAAAAAAAAACAATGACTTGAAAGAGAGAAATGGTTATATACTTCAAAAACGCAGTTCGAGTACTCTTAATGTGAATAACAGATAATGTTCGGAATGATAAATAGCAACATTACGGCGCAGAACAGATTACAATAAATTAGAAGAAAACTACACGACAAAATGGATTTATAAAAAGTGGATTAATTACAAACTGTGTAATAAAATATTGTGAAGCTAAATCGGTAGCACGGCAAAACCACAATGTAACCCCTCAGACAGAAGAATAACAAACAAACAATAAAACAGGTAAGGTGCATCATGTGTTTTACGCACAATATAAAAAAGGTCTCCATCTGGATGTAACTAAACCAATAAGTGTGAGCCTTCCATTGGCTTCCATCCAGCAGTGATTAATGGGGGGGGGGGGCTGACAACTAATGGGGCCCCCAGGCAATAAGAGGTCATGGGGCCCCCCTTGTTCTGCACCCACAGGGGGCCGCGCCCATAAAAACCAACCCCCTACAACGCAACACCCACATGTACATTATTGTGCCAAAGAATTCATTTGCAGCAGCCATCACCCACTCATTGCAGCTAAGGCTGCGCCGCGGCACAGAAAGTCCCTGTGGAAAATGTGGAAACTGCTGATCAGTTTAAAAGCTACTGTACAATCCTGACACACTGCACATCACAGAGCTCCACAGAAATAAAACTCCCCAGTAATGTGCACAGTGTATGAGAGTATCACAGAGCTGCACAGCAATAAAACACACAGTATTGTGCAGCTCACACATGGATATATATTGCCCCCAGCAGCTCACACATGGATATATATTGCCCCCAGCAGCTCAAACATGAATATATATTGCCCCACCAGCTCAAACATGGATATATATTGCCCCCAGTAGCTCAAACACAAATATATTTGCCCCAGTAGCTCAAACATGAATATATTTGCCCCCACTTGTCATGCCCATGCCGCTCCTGTGCCATGCTATCCTGCCCATGTCGCTATTAACGTTGCTGTGGAAAATATATATGTAGCTGTGCGCACAATTGCTGCTCAGGCAGCTCTATGAAAAGTGCTGCCCTTATGTTCAGCACTTCTACCAGGCACACACACAGTTAACTCACCTGACACACACTCACACCACACCCCTGCCTTGCATAAAGTCCAGTTGCACCCCTTCAACAATGCTTCTGCATTAATCCTGTTTGGCTTGTGTGAAACAGAGTCCCTCCTGAAGCTCCTTGAAAATATATATACTGAATACCTGTGTACCAGACCCCCTGCTTGATCAACGTTTACCCGCCTTCTACCAGCCTATGACCAAAGGACCGTCTCGACCACTCTATTGAAAAACACCACTGTACCTCACCTGGAGTTCCCCCTTGTGTCCTGTTTGCCTCCCCAAGGTACAGTCCCAGTGTGTCTCAAACGTCCTGGTCCCTCCTGTCAGTCTGCCCCGGCGAATCCTCTGCATACTGGGCTCATACCACCCAGACTGGTACCCCACCAGCGTTGAAGCCTGACATCAGTAGCTCAAACATGAGTATACTTGCCCCCAGTAGCTCAAACATGAATATATTTCCCCTCTGTAGCTCAAACATGAATATATTTGCCCCCAGTAGCTCAAACATGAATATATTTTCCCCCAGTAGCTCAAACATGAATATATTTGCCCCAGTAGCTCAAACATGAATATATTTCCCCTCTGTAGCTCAAACATGAATATATTTGCCCCCAGTAGCTCAAACATGAATATATTTTCCCCCAGTAGCTCAAACATGAATATATTTGCCCCAGTAGCTCAAACATGAATATATTTGCCCCAGTAGCTCAAACATGAATATATTTATCCTAGTAGCTCAAACATGAATATATTTGCCCACAATAGCTCAAACATGAATATATTTGCCCCCAGCACCTCAAACATGGATATATATATTGCCCCCCTCTCCCGATGCTCACCGGCTCTGAGGGCCCATGGGTCGGTAGGGCCCCGGTTTGGGGTGACACAGTGGGCCCCCGCCGGTTTCCCTCTGATGATCAGTGCATTTAACAGGCAGCCAGCGGTGCACTCTGTAAATGCCGCGGTGGCACCTGCAGCGTGCCTGCATCCCAGTCTAAAACTGGAGCAGGCACGTTGCACTGGCGCCGCCCCTCACGTGACATGTCACGTGAGGGGGCGGCGCAGGCACCACCGCGGCTTTAACAGAGTGTGTCGCTGGCTGCCTTAAGTGCACTGATCATCACAGGGAAACTGGCGGGGGCCCACTATGACGCCCAAACCGGGCCCCTACTGACCCGCGGGCACTTGGGCAGTGCCCGATGGGTCAGTCCGCCCCTGGTGATTAATATGTTTCAGCATAAAATGAGGCCATGTGACTCCCTGAATATACTGAATGAGCATATTTTTTTCATCAATGGGTTTTTTATCCCCTGATGGCACAGCGGGCATATTCCAAGATGGCAATGCCGCAAGATTCATAAGGCTCAAATTGTGCAAGTGGTTCAGGGAGCATGAGACATCATTTTCTCACATGGATTGGCCACCGCACAGTCCAGACCTTAACCGCATTGAGAATCTTTGGGATAATGTGCTGGAGAAGACTTTACGCAGCGCCACGACTCTCCCATCATCAATACAAGATCTTGGCCACAAATTAATGCCACTCTGGACGCAAATAAATGCAGTGACATCGCATGAGCTTATGAAAACGATGTCATGGAGAATGTGTGACGCAATCACAACATAAATATTAGAGTGTGTGAGGTTTTTTTGACCAGTGTGTATTAAGCATGGAAAGATAGAGTGATGTTTTGTGTAAGTGTATGCCTAAATTTCAGATCTATTCTTACATTTGATACTGAATAAAATTTTATATAAAAGGTATTATTTATCCATTAAAAAGCTGCCAAAAATTAATTGTGCTCTATATTTTTTTTTGTATGTTTTACAAATGTATATTAATAGGAAATATAATATTGTCCTCCAAAAGGGAGGGATTTGATTCTGTTTATATATTTCAATTATTAAACCTTTAATGTAGTACCCTGCGGGAGGGGGTTAATGCCGGTGGGCCGTACTAGTATGCTCTGCCGCCAGGTGCTGCGTCGGGTCCTAGCAGCTAGCACACGCGACACTTCATTGGTTGCAGGGAGACGACTTGATTTCAAGCAGTCTCGCTGCAGCCAATGACGAGCCGCGTCTTTCAGCTGGTGGGTGGGGGCATTACGGCCCATTGGTACGCCCTGCGACTTCAAGGCCACAGGGACAGCATAGTACGCCCCGCGGCGCTAAGAAGTTATAACAAAACAACATAACTCAAATTGAAATATACCCATTTGCATAATCAATGATGTCTAGCCCACAAAACATTTAACCCCTTCACTACCAAGTGATTTTTCAAAAAAACATTGCCAGGAATCAGTGGTTTTTTGAAGAATCATTTAATTAATTTTAAGGTAAAAAATATTTGGGCATATTCCCAATGTATTTCTTACTATAATCGCATATTTGGCCAGTAGATAGCGCCATCTACTGGCAAATTGAGTTGCAGCCGTTACAGTTGCAGCTCTTGTTCCCTGCATTGACTGCTGAATGTCCTATGTCAGGGCATTCAGTTAGCTCTTTGGGGGCACCTTTTGCAGCCCAAAAGCAAATTTTTGTTTGTAGCAAACAAATTTCACTTGATCTGCGGATGGAGATATCTCGATATCGGGCACCGGGTGGTGCCTTTGAAGCCCGAGATATCTCAATCTTTGTAGTGAAGGAGTTGAAACGACCCACTAAGAAAAACTGGGGGACATGAAAACAAGGGTCGATTAATAACCACTGTGGACCAACACTTCAGTTTTCTTGCCTATCCTTATTTTTAGCCTAGAGTGCACAGCTCATCTTCCAACCCACTGGTTATCCTGGCTGTCCTTTGCTCATGATCCAGGAAGCTGTCTGGACACTGGTTCATGGACAATCAGTGTATGCACGACTATCATTCATGCAGCCACATATGTGGCGCTACATGCTTCTGCTCTCAGGGGCATTACAGGGTAGGTTGGGTGAACCATCTGAATCTTCTTTAAATTAAGCCAGGCCGTAATTACTCGAGAACATAATTTTGAAACCATTAGCATCTAACCTGAAAATACTTGTCCAATGCCCAACGACAACTTTCAGGATGTTTTTTTTTTTGAAAAGTATTTTTACCAGGAAGGATACATTGAGATTTCTCTCGTTTTCAAGTATGTCCTGGGTGGCGAGTACGTACCGTTAGGTGTCTTGCTCAAGGACACTTACTGGAGAGGTGCTCTTAACGGGATTCAAACCACGATCTCCACGGTTATAGAGCAGTAATGTTACCTCTACTCCAGCCAGCCGGTCTTCAACTCATTCCTCCACTTTGAAGGTCTGTTCCAGTGGCCAAGGACAATTGGGTGAAAGTCAAATGGTGTAGACTGAAAAATAATTCCCTAAATTGTGAATTCAACGTAGTTTCACTCTACCTGATCCACTGTAGTTCTTCAAAGTTTACCAGACTATATTAAGCGTACTTTAATGAAAGAACGATGTATTGTGAACAACCCCTAAAAAGAGAGATCACGTTTTACATCTTGAATTGTAGATTTCTTTGTGATTGGAGTCAGTTCATCAAACGTAAAAATCAAGCTTCACTGAATAACATTAGTAATCGCAAGCCCCTTTGTTAAAGAATCTTCGTCACTGCTTAGTATAAGTACCATCTCCTCTTCTGAATTCATGAAAGAAAGCATGAGGCAATTTAAGGACAATTTATTCTCTACAAAAGACTAAATGTCTTCTCTGGTTTTATTTTTTGAGTTGATGTATGTGTCGCATTCTAATCCCCTAATTTGGCGCCATGTCTCAAATACAGAAGACAAAACGAAAATACGGTATTGCTCATTTTATGACCGAAATGGTTCAGCTTTATGAAATCATATTGAAATTTAGCGTCGCCAAAAGAACGATAACACATTTCAACCTGATATTTTGGGGGAAAAGCAATTCGGCAGCACACATACGTTGTTATTTCACAGGTAATTTAGCCACTCATTTAGAAAGTGATTGCGCCAGTCCTGGTAAATTAGATCAGTTTGAGAAAAAGAACCATTTATTGAAATGCCTTTAAAAGAAGACGCCTTTGAGGTTTGAAAAGACCTATAAGCCTATAATTTAATCTTCAGATCGTTCTCATAATCGACTATTAAAATGTGCATAAAAAGCGGAAAAAGAAAAATCTCTTAACGGTCCGTCTCTTTCCCTGAATTCCCATATTGCGTACGCATAGCGATAAAACGCATTCTCCGCATTGAAACTTAAACAATGCATACGTGCCTTTCACGCTCATTATGGAGTATCAGCAATTCTCTGATATGTTAATATCTTAAACAACCATCCCAACCGCCTGTAAAGATACACTTGTATGAACGTCTATTATTCAGAGCCGATAGAATAGAATAGGTATGTTAAACAGCAGGGGGAAAAAAGTGTTTATGAATCATGAAAATTGCCTAACAGTGATTCTTACCGAGATAATTTGATGGAAGCATTCGGAACGATGAAAATCCTATAAAGTATTTTTTTGTAGTCTACATAAGACTAAATTTCTGAGCTTAATGACATATTGAATTGTTCTCAGTGGATACATTGATAATTTTATGTAACTCTGCTACCATTCTAAATGTTAGCTTAAAGAGATATGCATGTCTAGAAATGGTTTTTTTAAACATTGTTATACCTATAGATAAACTAGAATAAATCAACAAACGTTTTAAAAATGTGTGCAGAGAAAAGATGCTGACTGCACCTTACAAACCACATCAAGCATACACACAAGACAGCCTGCATGGCGACCCTAAACCTGCATCAAGGTATCCGGATCCATCGTCCCCTGCTCTCAACCCTATTTTCCTGACCGCCATATTTATGCAATTGTATTTTATGTTTGCCTTTATTTTAAAATCTCCCTCCATTTCTGTTCCTCTGTTCCTCCTCTCCCCCATGCATGGACACACAGTGTGCTTTTCTTATAACCTTATTCACTGCATTCACAGCATACACACAAGACAGACTGCATGGCTCCTTCCCCTCTGCTGTCCCACGCAACCCTCCCCATCCACCCTCCCACCCAGGGCAGGTCTATACCTTAAGGTCTCTCTTCCAACTGTCTCCACTTCACTCTCTAATTACTCTCAGTCAGTAAAAAAAGGGGGACAAAACATTTTTTAGATACATAAACGAGAAAAGAAAAGTAAAACAAGGATTAGTTAGATTAAAAACAAAGGAAGGAAGGTATGTAGAAGAGGATAAAAGTCTCGCTGACTGCCTCAATGAATATTTTTGTTCAGTCTTTGCAGAAGAAAAGGAAGGAAAGGGACCTCAGTTAGGAGAAAACACTAACGAGACAATTACATATCAGTTTACAGAGGAGGAGGTTCTACAGCAGCTGTCTAAAGTAAAGACAAATAAGTCAATGGGGCCTGATGGGATCCACCCTAAATTATTAAAAGAGCTCAGTGATGTAATAGCAAAACCGTTAACAGATTTATTTAACCAATCCTTGCTAACGGGAGTCGTCCCAGAAGACTGGAAATTAGCAAATGTTGTGCCCATTCACAAGAAGGGTAGTAGGGAGGAATCTGGGAACTATAGGCCAGTTAGTCTTACGTCAGTAGTGGGGAAATTAATGGAAACCATGTTAAAGGAAAGGATTGTTGAACATCTAAAAACACATAGATTACAGGATCAGAAACAACATGGGTTTACCTCAGGGAGATCATGCCAAACTAATCTTATTGATTTTTTTGATTGGGTAACAAAAATAATAGACACAGGTGGTGCAGTAGACATTGCTTATTTAGATTTCAGTAAGGCTTTTGATACTGTTCCGCATAGAAGGCTTATCAATAAATTGCAATCTTTGAGCTTGGATTCCAATATTGTTGAATGGATTAGGCAGTGGCTGAGTGACAGGCAACAGAGGGTTGTGGTAAATGGAGTTTATTCGGCGCAAGGTCTTGTTACCAGTGGGGTACCTCAGGGGTCAGTACTTGGACCCATTCTATTTAATATTTTTATTAGTGATATTGCAGAAGGTATTAATGGAAAAGTATGTCTTTTTGCTGATGACACAAAGATTTGCAACAGGGTTGACGTTCGTGGAGGGATCAGCCAAATGACAAATGATTTAGGTAAACTAATAAAATGGTCGGAGCTGTGGCAATTGAGTTTTAACGTGGATAAGTGCAAGATAATGCACCTGGGACGTAAAAACCCAAGGGCTGAATATAGAATATTTGATACAGTCCTAACCTCAACATCTGAGGAAAGGGATTTAGGGGTTATTATTTCAGAGGATCTAAAGGTAAGTAGTCAATGTAATAGAGCAGCAGGAAATGCTGGCAGAATGCTTGGTTGTGTAGGGAGAGGTATTAGCAGTAGGAAAAGGGAAGTGCTCATGCCACTGTACAGAGCACTGGTGAGACCTCACTTGGAGTACTGTGTGCAGTACTGGAGACCGTATCTCCAGAAGGATATAGACATCTTAGAGAGAGTTCAGAGAAGGGCTACTAAAATGGTGTACGGCTTGAAGGAGAAAAGTTACCAGGAAAGGCTTAATGATCTTAACATGTACAGCTTGGAAAAAAGACGAGACAGAGGAGATATGATAGAAACATTTAAATACGTAAAGGGAATCCACAAGGTAGAGGAAGGGAGTATATTTAAAAGGAAACAAAGTAGCAAAACAAGAGGACATAGTCTTAGATTAGAGGGGCAAAGGTTTAAAAGTAACATCAGAAAGCATTATTTTACTGAGAGGGTGGTGGATACATGGAACAGTCTTCCAGTCGAAGTGGTAGAGGCCAAAACAGTAATTGAATTTAAGCAGGCATGGGATAGGCATAAGGCTATCCTAAAGAAAAGCTAAATCCAGGTAAAGTATCCATGTAATTGGGCAGACTAGATGGGCCGAAAGGTTCTTATCTGCCGACATTTTTCTATGTTTCTATGCCCAGGCTTCTGGTTCTTCCTATGCTGCCCTGCTTACCATCTTTACATTCCCTCTGCTCCTATCTGTTTCACCTACCTCAGTCCCTTAGATTGTAAGCTCACGGGATGTCTGACTGAGCACTTGGTTAAGTGCTGCACTACTTGGACAGTTATCCTACGGGCAGGGTCATCTTTTCATTATGTATCATGTGTGTCTCCTGTTTGTGCTCCCCTATTATAAAGCGCTGCAGAATATGTTGGCGCTGTATAAATGCCTGTAATAATAATAATAATAACCACCACAAAAAACAGCGATTTGAACGGAAAAAACGCCTCAAAGAAATTGGAGTGATCCGATAAACCGCCGAAAAAAAGGCGAAAGCACCCAATGATCCGCTGCAACAGAGCGCCGACTAGCCGCCAGAAAAAGACGACAAGCTGACGAACGGGTTAAAAAAAACCAACACAACTTTTAAAAGCTGTTTGGAAACAAAATCTACTGAACGAAGATGCTTGAAATTAATATGTAAGGTCCTATGAATAATAATAAAAAGGTCTGTTACAGAAACAAAACCACTATTTAATTAAATATCGGAAAAAATATTTTGCAGAAGAAAATCCCAAAAAATGCCTAAAAAACCCCTAAAAAAAAAAGGATTTTTTGCTGCAGATTAAAAGATTAAACTGTTTAGTAAATATTTAATAAAAACAGGAATATATTTGACATTGAAACATATGGGATTCGCCTGATTAGACCTTCCGAATGATAGCACCGAACATCAGGGCATTTCACTGACATTTCTCTGCTGTTCGGTGCCTCTGAACAGATTAACCATTGCTTCTCTATGGGGATTTCACTTCCAACAGTGCCTTATTTCGCTAGCAATTCGCCAATATTTGGCGAACTGTCTGCTTTTGAAGGCCATGAAAATGCACCGTATGTGGACATTCTGGACAGTGCAATGTTGGAGCCAATTCTGCTCTCTTTGAGTAACCCTGATTGGTTTTAAGAAAATTATATCATTTTTAGCATTAACCCTTTCGCTGCTGAGCCATTTCACCGCTGTGTGTGGAGCTGATTTTTACCGGTTTCGCTCATCATGTTTAAACGCAATTTGAAGTCACATTT
Source organism: Leptobrachium leishanense (assembly GCA_009667805.1). Lineage (NCBI taxonomy): Eukaryota > Metazoa > Chordata > Amphibia > Anura > Megophryidae > Leptobrachium > Leptobrachium leishanense. Next base: position 425,738,740 of record CM019064.1, on the reverse strand, counting down.
CATTATACAACCCAGACAAATTATATATCGTTCTTTCCGGCAGACTCGGCAGAATCATAATATATCATTATTATATGTATGCATCATGTCCTGTCTGAATAATATAACAAAAAATGCAATAAAATTTGAATTTTTAATCATCTACAGCGTGTAAAGAGTTTTTTTTTTTCATATTTTAACATGCGAGCCTTTGCGGTAATATTTTCTATGGTTTGCGCTTGTTAAAAAAAAATAGAAATGGGGACTCGCTACATGTTTTGGGGGGATTTTTGGCAAACTCCCCCCAATAGAAAAAATCGTTACTGCAGCAACATTGTTCATATTATAATTGAAATGGGAACAATATTGCTGCATTAATAAAAAAATATATATATATTTTTTTATTTATATATATATATATATATATTTTTTAACATTTTACATCGTCATGTTTGATATCCTTGTAAAGGCCATGCTCTGGCTGTTCCAATGATACCAATCATTAACCCCTAACTGCCACAGATCGGGAGATAGGCGGGTCATTGTACCCCTTATCTCCACCATAGGTGGCAGCTAGGGGTTAACGCCCAAACTGACGTCATCGCGTCCATGCGCGATGACGCCAGTAGGCAGGGAGAGATCCCGGATGCCAAGCCGACATCCAAGATGTCAGCCAGCTCGGGGACCTTGATACGGCGCCTGTTGGCACCGAATGGCGATCCAGCCCCCAAGGGGTTAACAGAAGCAAACGATTGGAAGGGCAGGCTGTGCCCTTCAAAGCGGTGTCTGCCTTTTTTGCCCCCCTTACCGATGGGGTGGGAGAGAGGTCCAAAGGACCTCCCCCCCTCTCCTTCAGGCACCTTCCCTGCACTGGCGGGGGGTGCCTGGAATAGACGTCATCGCGCCCAGCACAATGATGCTATTCGTGAGGCCGGGGTCCCTGGAGGCTGGGCTGAATCCCGGCCGATCGCGGCTGCAATTGGAGGATGCGCACAGTGCGTCCTCCGCAGCCAAATGCCCTTTGCGGCTGTACGCACTGTACGCACTGTCAGCAGCCTATGCCCAATTTTTAAAGGGCAAAAAAAGGAACTTTAGTTTCAATAGAATATTCCTTTAAGGTGTTGCCTGTAATATATAACCATTATATACAGGTGAAACTCGAAAAATTTGAGAATCTATGGGGCATTGCTAAGAGAAAGATGAGACCGAACAATGCTTAAGAGCTGAAGGCCGCTATTGAAGCATCCTGGTCTTCCATAACACCTTAGCAGTAGGGATGAACTGTTCGGTTCGATCTGTTCGGAGTTCGCATCGAACATCGGCCGTTCGCGAACTCCAAACATTACCGCGTGATCGGTTCAAGTTCGCCCACAATGGACCACAATGCACTTTTCCACTGGCCTGAAGCTTGTAATTGGCTACAGCCTTGCACCTGACCACAGGTCAGGTGCAAGACTATGCCAATCACGGCTCAGAGTCCTGATTGAGCAAATTTTGCCCAATCATGGGCTCACAGAGCTAAGTCCCGCAGCACACTATACAAGGTGTCCCTCGCAGCCCCAGCACGTGTTTTTTGAGAGGAGGTTGTTCTGTTAGTGTGTGTTCTCACTGCCAGCAGCTATTTGGGGGGGGGGTCTAACTTCTAGAAGATAACTGGGAATTGTTGTAATCTGTGTGTTCTCACTGCCAGCAGCTATTGTGGGGGTCTCATTTCTACAAAATATCTGGGAATTGTTGTAATCTGTGTGTTCTCACTGCCAGCAGCTATTGGGGGGGGGGGGGTCTCACTTCTACAAGATATCTGGGAATTGTTGTAATCTGTGTGTTCTCACTGCCAGCATCTATTGAGGGGGGGGTCTCACTTCTACAAGATATCTGGGAATTATTGCAATCTGTGTGTTCTCACTGCCAGCAGCTATTGGGGGGTCTCACTTCTATCAGATATCTGGGAATTGTAATCTGTGTCTTGTCACTGCCACCCATCAGGGGGTCTCACTGATTTATAGGAGGTTCCTGGGAATTGTAATTTGTGTCTTGTCACTGCCACCCATCAGGGGGTCTCACAGATTTATAGGAGGTTTCTGGGAATTTTAATCTGTGTCTTGTCACTGGCTGCCGCCTATCAGGGTGTCTCACTGAGTTATACCAGAGTTCTGGAAATCTTTAATCTAGATAACACAGTAGAATCAGAGTTCTGCATATCTCCATTTTTTATAACAGAGTTGAATCAGAGTTCTGTATATCTTTAATCTATATATCACTCACCATGTCAGAAAGACCAAAAAGGACAGGCAGACGCTCCCAGACACAGATAAGAGGGCAAGCAGCCTCTGTGTCAGAAGGCTGTGCCCCTGATCGTCGTGGACGTGGTGCATCCTCTGCAGGGGCACGCTTGTCCTTGTTTCTAACTGGTGCTGGCCATTTTAAGCAGCAGCAACATACAGAGGATTTGGTGGATTGGCTAACCAGGCAATCCTCATCCTCCGAGTCCTCTGCCAGCCAGGCTTGTAGTGGTTTACAGTCCACCTCAGCTGCCAAAACATCTAATTCAGCCTGCATGTCCACAGCTACTCCTGCTGTAGCCTCACTATCATACACGGAGGAGTCAGCTGAATTTGACTACAGTGACATGCTGCTTGAGGATGCGCAGCAACTCCAGTGCTCTGATTTAAACTCTGAGGTTGAGGAAGGGATAAAATCAGCCTAGAGGGAGGGGGTGCCAGTGACACACAAAGAACTGGCACTCATGTTCCCCCTGCAGCTGCAGCATATTGTGATGTTGGCTCCAGTGACGAGGAGATAGGGGGTGATGACGATTATGAGGTCAGTGACTCCACCTGGGTGCCTGATCGAACAGAGGAGTCAAGGGAGGAGGAGGCACAGCAAAAACAAGGCAGAACGTCCTCTATGACCAACCGTAGCCAGTCAAAGGCATCAGAAGTCACAGCTGCTCAGGAGCAGAGTGCTGTTGTCTCAAAGCACATGTACAGGAAGGTGAATTGGAGAGTGTGTACATATATACACTATACAGTGTGGGCGCCTGTTAATTAAATATTCAGTTAAAGTGCTAAGTAGGTGCTAATAAATAGTCAAATGCTGCCTATAGTATGGTAGAACACATATAAAACAACCAAAATATGTGTCAAAAAGGACAAAGGTAAAAAGCGAAACCATACGGCGCATCCAAATCGATTAATAAGTTAATAGGCGTATAAAATATGCTGGAGGGAGGAAGTGATTAATACCATTAAAAGTGTCTTATAAAACATCATTTAAAGTGCATAAGATAAAATCCAGGATCAAAGTCCAATGTGCAAAAAAAGTGCTCGAGTGTATAACAGTTCAATACTCAAAGTAATGATAAGGGAAGATGTGTCGATCTTCTCCAAAGTGCTGGTGTCGAATTCTTTTATTCGTCAGTGTCCCTCAAAGAAAACACATCATAGAAAAATGATAGTGCAGATTGTTAGTGCAAAATTGATCAAATTAATAAAGCCAAAATTTAGACCACTCACATTTGTGGGAGCCTACAGAATCCCGGCTCAAGGAAGAAGAGCTTGCGGCCAAATATAGGGTGGCACTTCCCTTCTTTCTGCCCATAATGGATGCGATTCTAGAGCCCCACAGTATCAGGCTCAATGGGTATGACTTTGGGCTCTCTTGAAGGTGGAGACCCAGACCGTTTTATCTCGGCGGCAGTTGATCCATGTAGCCAAGGAAAAATCGGAGAAAAATGGCGAATGTGGAATTACAAACCAAAATATTTATTTGGAACAAATAGTAAAAAGGTAGGACAAGGTCTACCGAGACGCGTTTCGGCTTAAAAAAGCCTTCCTCAGTCGGTATAAGAACTTAATAATGTCCATAAAAAACAGTGTAAAAACTTCCATGTACAGGAAGTCTGCTGTCTGGGAGTTCTTTAGGAATGTGCAGCAGACCGCACCGTTGCTATTTGTAATCTATGTCAGATGAGGATCAAGCGTGGAAAAGACATCCCATGCTTGGGTACCACGTGCTTGAGGCGACATATGACCACCTGCCACGCATCCCGTTGGCACAACACTTTGCATAGGTCCTCCTCCTCCTCATCTGTCTCTACCCCCACTATATGTCCTGCCATGTCATTGTCTACAACCTCCACTGACAGGGATGATGCTACAGTAATGGGTATACCAGGTCCTTCCTTAGAATGTGACAGCATCCCATCAGCTGAAGATTTACGCAGTCAGATTACGTTGCCCCAGCTGCTGCAGCGTAAGAAAAAATATATAGTCCCAAACATCCCCAAGCACAGCGTCTAAATTCCAGCTTAGCAAAATTACTCGCATTACAGCTGATGCCTTTCCAGCTGGTGGACTCTGCTCCCTTCCGTGAATTTACTGAATGTGCTGTACCACAGTGGCAGGTTCCAAAACGCCATTTCTTTTCATGGAAGGCCATTCCAGCACTAAACCAGCACGTGGAAGACAATGTTTTGGAGTCATTGGGAAAGGCAGTCAGCAGCAAGGTGCACATGACTTTAGACACGTGGTCCAGCAAGCATGGACAGGGCCGTTTAATTTCCTTCACGGCACACTGGGTAACTCTGATTGCAGCTGGGAGGGATCCAGGACGGGGCTCTGTGCTGAAGCTTGTTCATCCACCACGCCTCCAGAAAGCTGCTTGTATGAGGTCTATTTGCTCCACCACCTCTTCCTCCTCCTCCTTCTCTGTTTCTGGCGAAGTGGCAGTTAAACCGAAGCGTGGCAGGGGCTACGCAATTGCTCAAGCAAAAAGATGCCATACTGTGTTTGAGCTGGTTTGTTTAGGGGACAGGAGCCACACCGGGCCATAAATTCTGTCAGCTCTGCAGGGGCAGGTGCAGAGATGGTTAACACCACGCCAGCTTCAGCTGGGAATGGTCGTCTGTGATAATGGCAGCAACCTTCTCTCCGCCCTACGCCAGGGTAAGTTGACGCATGTACCATGCCTAGCACACATCCTAAATCTGGTGGTACAGTGTTTCCTAACCAGGTACCCAGGGCTGGCACAGCTTCTCAGCCAGGCCAGAAAAGTTTGAAAAAAAGGGTATTCATAGCGCATCGGATTGCCCCTTTTTTCCTGGACTTTGGACTGATGAAGGCACGTGAGCTGCCGAAACGCGTATCCTCCATCATTTATCCCCCCTTTTTTCCCTTCCACTTTGCTATTTTAGATTTCCAATAAACCACGTTAATTTAACCCATCCGTGGTTTTGCTGCCGTCTTTTATGTTTTTTACTTCACGCTCCCTTCTGAGCCAGCAGAAGATCGCCGAAGAGGTGCAGCTAAAGAGGTGACAGTGCCCACCGAGCAAAGGAGCACTGTATACCATTAAGTTGAGCCTGGAACAAGGCTCCACCATCGGTGAGTGAGACCAACTCTACCCTTACTAATCTAGCCACCATACAATTTGCGCTATGAATACCCTGTTTTTCTATATTCGAGGTGAATAACAACTTTAAAAGAAGGGCAGAGGCCACTCTATATTTGGCCCAGTGTACTTCGAACCAGAGCCTGGAAGACATAGGCTCTGGAAAGTGTAAGTGTGGATTTTTCTTACACCTGTTCACGATTAACATATCTAGACAATATTGCACTATTTTTCTTTCCTTTGTTTTCCTTTTTCCCCCGCACTACGAGAACGTGGAATTCACTTGAACACAGAATCCACTAGGACAACAAGGACAAGATCTTTTTCTCCCCCATTTTGGAGGATCTCCGCATATGGACGGTACAAGTGAGAGGCCCACACATCTCAAATAAGCCCTCCTTTACCCTTTCACAAATCAGACTTTTTTCACTAGACTTCTATATTTTTCTGGACTATTCTTATTACCCCCCTTTTTGCATCGATAAGTGCGCCATTGTAATTGCACTTCATTTTGCACCTTTGCACAAAAGTGTGTGTTGTTTTCTTATGTTTTTTATGTGCTTTTATGTGATTTTAGGAACTGTTCTTATTACGAATTTTGTCCTGCCTAAAATTAATGCACTTCTCATAGTACACTTTCAACGTACACAACGTTTTTAGCTGTTATTTGCATAACGTTTTCAACTGTTATTTGCACTATTTGTATTTCCAACGTGCACTACGTTTCTAGTTAACATTTGCACTATATGCACTTCTGACTGCATTTGCACTTTTTCTAGTGTACACTTGAGATAGCACTTTATCATTGGTCTATTCCGAGACTGTGCTTCTACAGTTGATTTTAAACTGCATTCGTAGAACCGCTTTTGTTTACATTTATATATACGGTTTTTACGCTAACCCCCCCCTCATTTGCGCCACTGGAGTAACTCCCACCTTTCTGTATCTCAAACACATTTCTGTCGAGGTGTTGTGTTCTTCTCCTAGTAGGCTGCATACGCATTTACACCAATATTCTATCCATTCTAGCGCCTCCTCCGTACCACACTCTTTGATTCAGTTTGGTTATCAACCTGCAAGGATCTCCTGTGTTTCACTGGGTTTTGGGCCAGAAGCAGTACTCCTGCGGGATACTGATGGCGAGGGGAGCATTTTTCATGTGGGTAGGGATCACCCCATGTTACATGATCACATAGTCCTAACGTGAATTACAAACCAATGTGGTAACTGAAATTTCAACCACTGCTAGAAGCTGGTGCTAATTGATACCACTTCTGCAGAATCAATCATCACCAGCTGTAAAGTCCCCCAAAAATCAGATACTCACCTCTCATCTCACGGCGATAACGACGTTCTGATCTGCTGCTTCTGGCTGCTAGGAGCAGAGAGACTGGGGACATATAGTCCCCAGTCTCCCTCCGCGTTCACTCCACGGACCTACAGGATCTTGCAAGAGTGAGATCACATGGCCTGGAAGCACGACCCTCCATGAAGTCCTACAGATTCCAGGAGGTGATACACTTGGCAGTGCTTGTGCGCTGCCGCTAGTATCCTGGAGGTTTAGCAACCATTACAGGGCAGGCTGCTCGATTCAGTGCCTTCCTCGTAATCCACTTGTAAAACAGGGACGCTAAGAGGAAATGTGTAAGCACAAGTTTTATCCCCTTAGCACCCCCATTTTAGCTCAAGGCAAATGAGAGCGCCCATAAGGGGTTATTCAAAAAGCGCCGTACTTGCCACCGAATTGCAATGAATGTTGAATTTTACAGTATGGTGCAATTTCATGGCGGTTCATCTATTCAATAAGCTGTCAATTCGCCAAATATTGGTATATTACGGTGTGAAATACGGTGCGGTTCAGCACTGATCACACATTTCACAATATGTGTCCATTTCTGACAGCTCCTCCCTCCCCCTCCCAGTTACATGTACCCCAAGGCTCAATACTCGGCCCCCTTCTATTCACAATATTCATAAATTATCTGCCCAATGTCTGCAAAGCCTCAACTGTACACATGTACGCAGACGACACCGTAATCTATACCAGCAAACCAAATCTCCCGCAGCTGGAGGCAGTGCTGCAAGAACAATTCACAGGGGTAGAAAAGTTTATCGCAGATAAACTTTTTCTAAATACTGATAAAACTGTAACAATGCTCTTTGGAACAGCACCTAAACTACACAAATTGCAAGCACCCCATCTATGTGTCAGGACAAAATCAAATTGCACACTGACTACAGTCACTTCTCTCAAATATCTAGGTATGTGGTTAGATCCAATATCTATCCTTTGGCCCCCACATCGAAAAACTCTCATCTAAACTCTACCCCAAACTAGGTGCCCTGTACAGAAACAAATCCTGCCTGAGCCCCGCGGTAAGAAAGCAGATTGTACAACAAATGCTTATGCCAGCCATTGAATACGGAGATGGTAGTGTATGCAGCTGCCCCTCAAACACACCTCCAGAAACTTACTACATTGTATAACTCATTCTGCTGCTTTGTGTTACATTGTAACTACATGACCCACCATTGTGACATGTTAAAAGAACTTACTGGCCATCACTGGACTCTAGACGCACCCTTCACCTTTCCAAGCTGGTGTTTAAGAGCTTTTCTGGGAAGCTACCACCCTACCTGAATAGACTGCTTCCCCCAGCAGTTCCCTCATCCTATAACCTCAGATCCAGGACTAGCACCTTACTTGCAATACCACAATACAAAAAGAAAGTGGCTCGATCTTCATTTTGCTACAGAGCACCACAAATATGGAATAACCTCCCAGACACCGTCAAATCTTCCCCCAGTCTAAAGTCCCTTAAGAGTTACCTATTAACATACCTCAATACAGAATGCACCTGTAAACATGTAACATAATGACTTAATTTCCTCCATATTTATTTTTCTGTTAATCTGTATATTTGTTTTTGTGTTAATATCTTGCATTTTACTATTTTGTATTTCTGTAACAACTCAATGTTTTTGAACCCAGGACATACTTGAAAACGAGAGAAATCTCAATGTATCCTTCCTGGTAAAATCCTTTATAAATAAATAAATAAATAAACGGCGGCAGCAAATTTGTCCTATAGATAAGTAATGGTTAATCTATTCAGAGAACGCCAAACTGCACTGAAATGTCAGTGAAGTTCCCTGATTTTCTGTTATTTCGTTCGATAGGTTTAAACAGGCGAATCACATAGGATTCAACGTAAAACAATAATACATTTTTTATTAAACCGTTTATTATTTTCATTTTCAGCAAAAGTCTATTTTTTTAAAACCCTTTTCTATTTATTTTTTTTTAGACAAAATTTTGCAGTCCCAATTTTTTTAAAAAGGATTTTATTTTGTAACAGACTTTTTTAAAGGACCTTTTTTGTTATTATTTAGACACATTTTATGTGTTTTTATTTGTTTAAAACACCTATTCTAAGAATTGCAGAGTTCCATTTTTTTTTCCCCTGCAGTTCGGCTGTGTTTGGCGATCACTTTGGCGCCTTTCATCTGTGTTCAACAGTGTTCGGTGGTCACATCTTCGGTGCACTATGGTGACCCTGCGGCGAATAGTGAATTCAACTAAGAGTCGGAAAAATTGAATCACCGAATTGAACCGAAGTACAAAGCACTGATATTTCGCAGAGATTTCGATGCTTTGTGGAAAAAAACCTATAGTAAATATTCAAGGGTTTGTTCTGATTGAGAACTTGGACTTTTGCCTTCTTCGTCTTTAAGGGGTTAAACAATTGAGTTTACCTCACGTTCTGTAGTTTCTCACATAACACATTTCACTTCCTTCCAAATCTTTTCTTTTTGTTAACGTTAAAGGCTTAATGTGCTATTGATCGAAACAGCATTTAATTAATGCATTTTCTAAGTGCAGCTTTTACACCTACGGTCGATGCCATTTTTGATGCATTGTGTTTTCATTATGATTTTGCCGTAAGGCTACGACTGAACAATAACAAGTTTATATGCTGGATAGTGCATCTTGTTTAACTATTCTTGACAGTCTTTTAGCTGTTTTATTAGTATTTCATACTGGCTGGATGGAGTAGAGGTAACTCTCTTTTTAGGGGTTGTTCACAATCCATTGTTCTTTCATTAAAGTACTAGTTGTAAAGCCTGCCCAGAGGGCAGTCTATTGTGGATATACTGCCCCAGCTCATGGATATACTGCCCCAGCTCGTGGATATACTGCCCCAGCTCGTGGATATACTGCCCCAGCTCGTGGATAATGCCCCAGCACGTGGATACTGCCCCAGCTCGTGGATACTGCCCCCGCACGTGGATACTGCCCCAGCTCGTGGATATGCCCCCCAGCTCATGGATATGCCCCCCAGCTCATGGATATGCCCCCCAGCTCGTGGATATGCCCCCCAGCTTGTGGATACTGCCCTAGCACATGGATACTGCCCCCGCACGTGGATACTGCCCCAGCACATGGATATTTGCCCCAGCACATGGATACTGCCCCAGCACATGGATATTTGCCCCAGCACATGGATATTTGCCCCCAGCTCATGGATTTGCCCCAGCTCATGGATTTGCCCCAGCACGTGGATACTGCCCCAGCACGTGGATACTGCCCCCGCTCGTGGATACTGCCCCCGCTCGTGGATACTGCCCCCGCTCGTGGATACTGCCCCCGCTCGTGGATACTGCCCCCGCACGTGGATATTTGCCCCCAGCTCGTGGATTTGCCCCAGCACGTGGATACTGCCCCAGCACGTGGATACTGCCCCAGCACGTGGATACTGCCCACGCACGTGGATACTGCCCCCGCACGTGGATACTGCCCCAGCACATGGATACTGCCCCAGCACATGGATATTTGCCCCCAGCTCATGGATTTGCTCAGCTCATGGATTTGCCCAGCTCATGGATTTGCCCCCAGGTCATGGTCCCCCAGCTCGTGGATATGGCCCCCCCAGCGCTCATACTTACCTGTCGAGCGGCGCCAGGGAAGTGAAGATTTCCCCGCTTCCTGTTTTTGAAGGACCCAAGCCCCGGTCACGTGACCGGGGCTTGGGTCCTTCAAAGCGGAAGCGAGGGAACTTTCCCTCCGCCGCTCGGGGGGTAGGATGCGCGCGGCAGCCGGGTAGAGGCTGCGCCTCTACCCGGCTGCCGCGCGCATCCTACCCCTGAGCGGCGGAGGGAACTTTCCCTTCGCCGCTCGGGGGACCCGTTAGATGCGCACAGCAGCCGGGTAGAGGCTGCGCTCGCAGCCTCTACCCGGCTGCCGCGCGCATCCAACCCCGAGCGGCGGGGGAAACTTTCCCTTCGCCGCTCGGGGGTTGGATGCGCGCGGCAGCCGGGTAGAGGCTGCGAGCGCAGCCTCTACCCGGCTGCTGTGTGCATGTGTAACCGCCGCGGCGAGCCGGCAGCCGGCTCGTGCCGCGGCGGTTGCATGCGCGCGCAACCAACCGCCGCTGGTTGCGCGCGCATGCGCAGTAGGGCTTTGGCGACGGACAGCCAAAGCCTTACTCTATTATAGTATAGATGGTTAATATAGTCTGGCAAACTTTGAAGAACTACAGTGGATCAGGTAGGGTAGGCACAGGAGACTGCAGCTCGAGGTAGGCTTGTGCACCGATTTTTTTTTCGGTTCGATTCGGTTCGATTTGTTTGGATGTTTAAACTTTTCGATTCGGCTCGTTTCGACCACTTTCTGTTTCGATTCGGTTCGGCTCGACTCGTTTTTCGTGTACATTTTTTTTTCGGAATATCGACCATTTTTCGTATTTTCGTGTCACTTTGCTCGTTTTCTGTATCGACTTTTCGTGATTTCGGAAATTTTCGTTTTTCGGAACATCTGTTCTCCTCGTTTCAAAGCTGTCTAACTCTATTCGTTTTGATGTAAACTACTATGGTTTACTTTTTTATACTTTATAAATAAAGATCCTTTTTTTCTTATGAATATACATTTCACAACTTTATTTAATCACATTAAAAAAATGGTATGAAAGCCAAGGAACGAAAAAAATGAACAAAACGATTTAAAAAACGCTAAACTGACCCAAATGGTCTGACTTTAAAAATAAAAACCAGAACAAAATGTTTACCGAAATGGAACTGAAATCACGAATGGAACCGAAATCATGAATAGAGCGAAAATAAATTTCGATTTGACACATTTCAAGTCCATTCGAAAATTCCGAATTTTTTTCGTTTCGGCTCGGAAAACTTTTCGGATCTGCCATTTTTGGATCTAAAAAGTTTCGGAAAATCGGCCGCATCCGAAAACACGAATCGGGAAATTTCGTGAGTATTCCGAAATCCGAAACGCACATCCCTAGCTCGAGGTGTCTGACAAGATGCTGGCACCACAAAGACCCGGAGCAGGGTGAGTCCTGTGACCTGACACCCTGGGAGATTTAAATCTCCCACCTCCTGCTGCTCTCTTTCCCCATCTCAATCCTGATGCTGTCACGTCTCTCCCCCCCCCAATTTCACTCCCTCTCTTTCCTTCTCCCCACAGCAAGATTTATACAGTACAGTTAATTTTTATTCTATTATCATGAATGCCAATGGAGTCTCTTGTTTTATTTTCGGCTAGGGCCTCGCAAAGTCTAGAGCCGCCTCTGTGGAGTTACTAAGTTTACATCAGCTCTGGTTAAGTTTACACCAAGGCTGGACACGGCCCATAATGTTTACACTGACCTGTTTTAGGTACTATGTTCTTGTTTAATCCTGCTTTTACAACACTTTGGGAAAACAAAATTAAGGAAGATATATAGCAATTGAAGCTCCAATATCCACGTCGACTCTCTTGATTTTTGATATTTTACATTATACTATGAGCATGGACAGGGGCGGACTGACAACTAATGGGGCCCCTGGGCAATAGGTGGTCATGGGGCCCCCTTGTTCCGCACCCACAGGAGGCTACACCCATAAAAAAAACCATCCCCTACAACGCAACACATGGGTATATATTGCCCCCGGCAGCTCACACGTGGGTATATATTGCCCCCGGCAGCTCACACGTGGATATATATTGCCCCCAGCAGCTCACACGTGGATATATATTGCCCCCAGCAGCTCACACGTGGATATAGATTGCCCCCAGCAGCTCACACGTGGATATATACTGCCCCCAGCAGCTCAAACGTGGATATATACTGCCCCCAGTAGCTCAAACGTGGATATGAATTGCCCCCTGTAGCTCAAACGTGGATATGAATTGCCCCAGTACCTCAAACATGGTAATGAATTGCCCCCAGTAGCTCAAACATGGATATGAATTGCCCCAGTAGCTCATACATGGATATGAATTCCCCCCCCCCCCCGTTGCTCACCGTCTCTGTCGGGACACGGGTCGGCAGGGGCCCAGTTTGGGGTGACACAGTAAGTCCCCGCCAGTTTCCTTCTGTACTAAAAATTAACATTCAGCCAGCGGCGCTCTCTGAATACGCTGCGGTGGCGCCTGTAGCGTGCCTGCATCCCAGTCTAACACTGGAGCAGGCACATTGCAATGGCGCCGCCCCCTCACGTGACACATCACGTGAGGGGGCGACGCAGGCACCACCGCGGCGTTTTTACAGTGCGCCGCTGGCTGCCTGTTAATTTCTAACAGAGGCAGGGGGAAACCGGCGGGGGCCCAGTGTGTCGCCCCAAACCGGGCCTCTACTGACCCGCGGGCAGTGCCCGATGGCTCAGTCCGCCCCTGAGCATGGACTACAACCCTTCTTGCCCGATTTCTCCATTTCGGTGGATTTACTCCTGATATAACCTGTTTCAAGCTCTTTTTAGTTACATTTCAGTGGTTTCACCTGCCTTTCTCCACAGATTTTTTAAAAAAAATCACTTAAAAAAAATGTAGAAAACCCCCTGTGGTAAAGCTTCGAGTTTGATAATATTTCAATCCTAATGCAAAAGATAAATTGGCCAATATATCGACTAAGAACTGCCCAAATGACTCCTTCAGGGATGTTATTCACAGAGAGAATCAGGCTTTTTGTAATTAATAGCTAATTTATCAATCGATAGCACCTTCGGTTAAGTGAGCTTATCCTTAAAACCTGGCACACCTAGGGCTTTCGAGGTTGGAGATAAACTTGGCCTGGCTGTGCATGTAAATGTAGGAATGCTGACGGTTTGTCGTCTGAATAAATTAAACTACAGAACCATCAAATTATAATAGGATCTCCGGAATACTTTATGAAATTATTTATTTTGTGCAGTATATAATATAAGATGTTTGTGAGATAATTACAATGTTTTCTCAATCGCTCGCTTTAGGAATAAATTACATCTCATTAAAGCGTAAGGTAATTTGTATCCAGAAAGATGCTGCATCTATAAATCATGCGCATCCGTAATGTGTTTGTAGTGATAGAACTAAAATGATAATGAAACTTTTTCTTTGTTCTTTTTTCTTGAATAACACTTTGGGGGTATATTTAACAGATTGTTATATTGCTTTGTGTAGATTCTCTCTCTGAAATAAATCAGAAAATGCAAGCAATAAATCTTATTGGACATGACTATGAGCGATATGAAGCATCCTCGTGAAAACCTTAGACTTCTTATTACACGGTTACATTTAGAATTTTCACTGCCGGAAACGTGTGAATTCAATTTTGTGTTGCAATACAATAAATACCAGAATTTAGCATTAAAACACCTTTGCGCATCTTTTTAATGCAAAATGAGTGCACCCCTTGTGGAGAAAAGAAATTCCCAGTGAGATCTTACTCTTGCCACCCTATATTACTGTACAGAAGCTGCAAGGAGCAACTCACACTTTAACAAAATGCTCAACAAACTTTACTGCTGCATTACAGCAGCCAGGGAGAGGGCAGAATACAGGGAGAGCTCTGAGGTCACTCACTGCTGTACAGGAATACGATTCAGAGGGTTATAATGAGTGAAACTCTCTGTACAGTACAGATACAACATGTTACTGTAATTCCCATACACAGGCATTATGCAGCACATACAGATACAAGGTGTTACTGTATTTTCCATACACAGGCATTATGTAGCACATACAGATACAAGGTGTTACTGTAATTCCCATACACAGGCATTATGCAGCACATACAGATACAAGGTGTTACTGTATTTTCCATACACAGGTATTATGCAGCACATACAGATACAAGGTGTTACTGTATTTTCCATACACAGGCATTATGCAGCACATACAGATACAAGGTGTTACTGTATTTTCCATACACAGGCATTATGCAGCACATACAGATACAAGCTGTTACTGTAATTCCCATACACAGGCATTATGCAGCACATACAGATACAAGGTGTTACTGTAATTTCCATACACAGGCATTATGCAGCACATACAGATACAAGGTGTTACTGTAATTTCCATACACAGGCATTATGCAGCACATACAGATACAAGGTGTTACTTACTGTAATTTCCATACACAGGCATTATGCAGCACTTACAGATACAAGGTGTTACTGTAATTTCCATACACAGGCATTATGCAGCACATACAGATACAAGGTGTTACTGTAATTTCCATACAAAGGCATTATGCAGCACATACAGATACAAGGTGTTACTGTAATTTCCATACACAGGCATTATGCAGCACATACAGATACAAGGTGTTACTGTAATTTCCATACACAGGCATTATGCAGCACATACAGATACAAGGTGTTACTGTAATTTCCATACACAGGCATTATGCAGCACATACAGATACAAGGTGTTACTGTAATTTCCATACACAGGCATTATGCAGCACATACAGATATTGGTATTTTTTGTAAGCTGCATTGCTAACAATCTCATTATGATCACTACAAACACCCATAAGCAGGAGATCTGAACATTTTATTATCTATCTGCATCACATTTACTGGATCTGAAACAAAGGCCATTTCTGTGTGAAATTGTATAAGATAAGGGACACCATCTAGAGTATAGAACATTCATCCCAGCAATATTTATGTAAAGGATAAATGAACACATTAAAAATTTTAAATGAACAAATTTGCATTCTTTTCAACTTTTCACTATTTTGGGACAACAGTCTCTTTGTAAAATTGTAACTTTACCCTAGATTTAATTGTTAACGACACATCTTATGTTTCAAATAAATGTAATGATATTAATTTTTTCAACAAAAAGTGCTTGGTTGGGCCAGGGTTAAGGACCACAAGAATCTTGCCATTTACATGTCGACCAGTGAATCTCCGCTTTCTTATTTAGTACACCCCCACATATTATATACCGATTTTCAAAGGGTGGATATATCATTTTATTCATGTTAAATATACATAAACAAAACTACACAAAATGAACCTAAAATTTATTTATTTGCATTTGGGCCCTAGAACGTGTCCTTAACGTTTTAGCATCAGGTATGATACCCGAGGTGCTAACACTCTTGAAAACCAGCTGGGGAACCTGTGTTTTAAACACATATTCCCAGCTGGTCCTGTATGAAGCTAAGTGCTACAGTAGCCCCTTTAGGCCAAAACACAGCGCCATCTGCCTGCTAAATAGGTTATTACATCAAGGAATACATTGGGATTATTTCCAAATATTTCTTACTGTATAATTAAAACAAATGATTTTTCCAGAGTGGTTTTCTGGAAAATCCCTTGGTCGCGAAGGGGTTAAATTAAAAGGCTCCTCCTACTCAAATACATTTATTTTTTTGGCCACAGGACACTCGAAAGTTCTTGGATTGACTAGTTTACATACACATTTTGGTACGCGTCATCTTGCTTTCTTTCTAGGACAGCGTATTATTGAGTTTGAGAACACAATAACTTTTATAAAGTAAACGATTTACTTCATCAGGATTTATCAGAACTTCAACCAGAGAACAATTCATGTCATTATTACTAATGAGAAGTTAATATTCCGGCAACTAAACTTCAAGTCAATTCTGAAATCTATAAAGTAATGTCAGTGACAACAATGCGAGGCGCTTGGCCGTAACAAATAGGTTCTTTAGTATTTCTTTGAAATTAAGTACAATTCCATTCCATTGCCCGCTACACCTAGCAGCCTGATGGGAAAAAAAAATATCCAACCTTTTAGCAATATATTTCAAATTAAATCTGTAAAATAAATAAATAAATAAATGGAATGTAGAAAAACGCAGAAGATGGATAGTACGAGGAACTGAAATAAAAATGCAAATACGGAGATTCATTCAATTGGATTCTATGCAATATTAAAATAAGGAGATAGACTAGATTTCTCGGCAGTCGTGTATAGCGAATTTCCATGGTTTCTGCGCAATTCACCTTAATTAATTTGTACTCATGATCCAACCAATGACTTAACTCATTTACATTCCAAAGAAACTGCAGAGAGTGTCAGGAGCACAGTAAATACGTTTTATGTAATGAGTTATTGAAGCTTATGAGATGAGCCAGTTGGAGCTTGAAGGCTTCCCACCAGCAACTGTTATAAAGTATTCAGTCATAAAACAAATGGAGCTTCAACTCACATCCTGAATTCTGGAAATATTTGAAAAAAGAGAAGGACACTTGGATATCACTCCACTAATTTGCGTCAAGATTTTCCAAGATGTCGGTGATACATACACGTCTATAGTGCAGGATAAGGGATGGTGTTGCTTCCCTATTTATTGAAGAACTTCTGTGGTCTCCTCATTTTCTCCACTTGGACAACACACCACTAATATGGGTCAAGATTTTCCAAGATGTCGGTGATACATACACGTCTATAATGCAAGATAAGGGATGGTGTTGCTTCTCTATTTATTGAAGAACTTCTGTGGTCTCCTCATTTTCTCCATTTGGACAACACACCACTAATATGGGTCAAGATTTTCCAAGATGTCAGTGATACATACACGTCTATAATGCAGGATAAGGGATGGTGTTGCTTCTCTATTTATTGAAGAACTTCTGTGGTCTCCTCATTTTCTCCATTTGGACAACACACCACTAATATGGGTCGAGAAATCCAGGGATGTAGCCGATTTATACAAGTATATAGTGTAGGATAAGGCATGGTGTCATTTCCCCATTCACTGAAGAACATCTATGAGCACCTTATTTTCTACGCTTGAAGACTTGGCCATCACACCA
Organism: Leptobrachium leishanense; assembly: GCA_009667805.1. NCBI lineage: Eukaryota > Metazoa > Chordata > Amphibia > Anura > Megophryidae > Leptobrachium > Leptobrachium leishanense. The sequence goes on along the minus strand of CM019064.1, from coordinate 425,721,316 downwards.
CTAATATGGGCCAAGATTTAACAATTTGTCAGTAACACATACCAGTCTATATTGTAGGATAAGGGATGGTGTTGTTCCCCATTCATTGAAAAACTTCTGTGAACTTCTCATTTTCTCCACTCGGCATCGCCTCATTAATATGGGTCAAGAATTAGATGTAGGTGATACATACACATCTATGGAGTAGTATAAGGGATGGTGTTGTTTCTCCGTTCATTGAATAACCTCAGCGATCTGATAATTTTTTTACTCGGACACTTGGACATCACACCATTTATGTGGGTCAAGAGGTACTAAGATGTCAGTGACACATACAAGTCTATAATGTAGGATAAGGGACAGTGTCCTTTCTCCATTCATTGAAGAACTTCTGTGATCTCCTCATTTTCTCCACACCACTAATATGGGCCAAGGGTTCTAGGGATGTAGATGATACATACACGTCTATAGTGTAGGATAAGGGATAGTTTTGTTTCCCTATTCAGTGAAGAACGTTTGTGAGTGCCTCATTCTCTCCATATAGTCTTTGTCTAAAGCAGATGGTTTGTTGAGGAGATGAGCAGTTACCATTGGTGGGACAATAATACTCTCTGCCAAGTGGTACTGTATCCATTTCATTCCAATGACCAATCACTATCTTTTCAATCTTACCCATTTATATACAGGATGACAAGGATCCTTAGACCCTTAAAAGGGACACTATGCACTGTGACCACTTATCAGAGTGGTCACACTGCACTGAGCTTCCTGCTCCTCTAGCTCCTCCAGGGGGCCCTCTGGTTCTAAGTCAGTCCTCCGAGTGCAGGTACTTATTCCTGCCCAGAACCAAAATGCTGAATTGATGTTGTGGGACTTCAGGACTTTTGAGAACTAGGTCTCACCAATGAGCCTCAATGCCTTCTGACATTGAGAGCATTTGCATTGGCTGGAGAATCCAGCCTCCCTATGGTCACATGGCTGGCAGATTTTCGCATCCGGCAGGGCTCAGACCAACACTGGATAAAGGAGTCAGGTGTATGGGAGGGTGGGGGGTTGAGCCCAATGAGCAGTAACAAAAGGGGAAGCCAGGTATGGGAATAATGAGGGTTCATTAACAAATGACAAGGTGCGTGGTGCCGCCAGCTGGCCGAGTGCCAGGAGCTCCGGCGGCACCCGGGATAGATGTGGCTGATCAGGGTGCGGGGGACGCAGCGTGAGAACGCGGAGCCACCGGCCTTTACCGTATCACAGTACACAGTGCAAAAACCATTGCTGACCCAGTCTGTTCTAACGACAATTCTCTCTCTGTATCCCTGCCTGTTATGTTTGCCTCCTGGTGCTGCTGGTGTGCGTTAGGTCCCGCCACATACTGTATCGCAGTACACAGTGCAAAAACCAATGCTGACCCAATCTGTTAAATCACGATTGTCTCTCTGTATCCCTGCCTGTTGAGTTTGCCTCGTGTTGCTGCTGGTGTGCGTTTGAGCCTGCTACATACTGTAGCGCAGTCCACAGTGAATACCTCGTCCAGTTGTGTCTTTCGCATGGTGCTATCTCCCTGGCTTTTGTGGCTGCTAGAAGTATAGGGCTAGTGGCCCCGACCATCCTAATGTTTGGAGGTTTAGAGGTCTGTCACCAGGGATCCTACCAGGTCTGTCCTGGGGAACGTTACAGTAGGTCTGGTGGAGCAGGTGTGGCGGGGCTGTGCTGGTGGGGCACAATGCTGCAGGTCTGGTAAGCGGTGCAGGTCTGGTAAGCAGTGCAGGCCTGGCAAGCGGTGCAGACCTGTAAATGGTGCGAGTTTGGTGAGCAAAGCAGGTCTGATAAGCGGTGCAAGCTTGGTAAATGGTGCAGGCCGGTAAGTGGTGCAGACTTGGTAAGCGGTGCAGACTTTGCAAGCGGTGCAGACTTGGTAAGCGGTGCTGGCCTGTAAGTGGTGCAGACTTGGTAAGCGTTGCAGGATTGGCAAACAAAGAAGGTCTGGTAGAGATGGGGGAGGTTGGATGGATTTGGAAAACAAAGGAGAGGAGCTTCTGAATATTCACTTAACTAGGTGATTCTTCATGTAATGCTGAAGCATGGTAATAGGGGTGTGACTTCCTTTTGTGGCTTCAGACAGGTGCACCTGGCTCTCTGTGGATCCTGGATCTGGAAACTCATGGAAGAAGGCTGCTGCCTAGAATCACAGGGTGGCAGCACCAACACCAGTCTTGCCCACTTGCGGCACCGGTGGAGGCGAGGGCCGTGACAAAAGGGGAATTTTTAAAGGAATGTTCTGTGTTTAAATTGAAGGTGAGAAGTCTGTAGGGGTCACAGGGGTAAAATTTTAACCCATTCACGCCCCCTCATTTTAAGGTCTAGTAACTGGGTTTTTAATTCCACGTGCTGTTTCATCTCTATATAGATTCCATCAGAAAAATTCAGAGGAACAGTAACACTGGAAGTATTCGGCGAATCGATTTGGGCAAACCAAAAATTTTTGCCATGGGAAATTCTACTACTTATAGTATTTTTGCTTTTATATTGAGCGGTGAAATGTCACTTCAGAGCAGAGTCACTTAGCAATGATAAAGTCATCTGTCAGAGTCAACTATTAAATACTACAAGTGCATTACACGATACAAGAAATATTTCAATTTTCAATAGATATCACTCACTGACTCAACTAGGGTAGAATTTCCATGACATAAAAGATGTCAAAGAGCTTAAAATGATATAGTATAAGTCAGCGACGTTTTGATCATTCTGCATCCCCACACATCTACCTACGGGGAATTTATCTGTGAAATTGTTAGTTCAGGATCTGGACTTGAGAAAATAATTAATGGGAATATCTGGAAGACATCCTGATAGTATTTCCCTATATACACAGTATGACATAGTTCACATTTTTGCAGAATTTCACCCATTGAGTGCCAAATCCATCCTCATTGCCAGTGTCATTCAGTGCCGGTACTACGTTTAACTTGTAGTAAAGGGTATTCTTCTATTCCATTAAATTATCCTTCTCTAAAAAAACATACAGGGTTATTCAAAGAGAATCGAAAAGTCACTGCACGTTCTGTGAGTTTTCGTTCTCTTCAATTCGGTTCGATTTTGCCGATCCCATTTCGGCGACCCTGCGGTGTATTCAGCAAGCACCACAGGGTCCCCGAATTGCAGGGAAAAGTCACCCAAACCCGCCAAAAACTCACCGCAAAACCCGGCGAACGCACACCGAAAACCCGCAAAAACATCTGGATTAACCCTCTGAAAACGCCAGAAAAACCTGAGCAGGAGCCGATCGCACGCAGCGCAGCCGCCGGAAAACCCGACACCGCAGACGAATGGAGTGAAAAAAACAAAAAACTGTTTGCTTGAATGATTGAAAAGTGAAACGCTGTTTGCAAAGAAACTACTGAGCGAAAATGTCTGAAATTTACATATGAGGTCCAGGGAATGATAATAAAAAGGGCTGTTACAGAAAAAATAAGTAAACTTAACTTTTTTTTTTAAAACAAAATCAGAAATTTTTTAAAAATGAAAGTCCCAAAAAAAGCTTAAAATATCTTACAAAATCTATAAATTATGAGACTCTTTACTGCAGAATATTATAATCAACGGTTTATTAGATATTGAATTAAAATGGGAATATTTTTAACATTGAAGCCTTTGGGATTCGCCTGAATAAATCTGTCACATGAAACCCCCGAATGGCAGGGCAATTCGGCACCTTTTCACTGCTGGTTTGTGTTCTCTGAATAGCCGAAGCATTGCTTCTCTATGGGGATTTCACTGCCCTCGAACAGGCACCGAACAGGCACCGTATGTGCAGGCAATTCACCAACATTTGGCGAATTGCCTGCTCTCTGAATAGCCGAATGGCCAGGAAAGGTAACCAAACGCTGATTTTCAGCGTTCGGTTCCCTTTAGGCAGCCATTCGGATCTCTTTGAATTACCCTTATAGGATCTTAAAAATACAATATTCATGACTACAGTAATTAGTTTAAAACGAATGGAAACAGTTTTCTTGATCTAAGACTATATCGAAGTGCATCAAATTTAAGATTTCAACAGGCTAGATTCACGGAAGCTATCGGGAAAGGGAAGAACCTCTCCAGATAGTAGTGGAAGAACGTACCGGATGGATGGAGTAGAGGTAACATCAATGCTCTACTGGTATAACCGTGCAGACCCAAGTTCGAATCCAGGCCAGAGCACCTCTCCAGTAAGTGTCCTTGGGCAAGACACCTAACGGCACATACTTGTCTACCACACAATATCAGCTGTGGAGACCAGTTGAAACGTCTCTACCCTTCGACCGTGGAGAAGCAAATCAAAATACCATTCAGCACATCCCTCCAATACTTGAAAACGATAGTGGATATACCCAAAGAATAGAATAAGTCGTCTTTCCATGATTGTAGATCAGCGACCTGGTGGTTGGGCTTAACCTGCTTCTCGTAAAGTCGAGGCTTCTCCACAGTTGTATAGGAGGGATGACAAAAACACTTGCAGGGTGTACCAAGATGGTTGTGGGAAGCAATCTATTGAACAGAGTCACTGTGTTCAATTTAACTATTGAGAAAGATAGTGGATATAGCCAAAGAATAGAATAAAACTTAGCTTTTAATCAGAAATGCAGTAAAAGAATGCTTTCAAAGCTGTATTGTGATAGGCAGACACAGTCACAGTGCTTACCTAGGACAAACATAACATATACATGTCTCAGCGGAGGCGAAAACATAAGTAAAAGCAGGTCGCTACAAAAAAGAGGCCATAAAGCAAGTTTGGGAGTGCGCTAGATTGTAAATGCTAACACAATGCTGGACCCTCCCTGGAAACTGATATATGGAATAAAAGGCAGTGTGGAAACATTGCAAGTATTGAATATAATAAATGGAAACATGCCTTCGAGGGTCTGTGGATATAGGAAAGTATGGGAAAACACACAGGGCTCTATTAACAGCTTCACGCAAAAGCGCACGCGCAGCGCTATTTTTTTTGTGCGCAGCGTTAAACGTTAAGGCACATAAATCAACGCTGGTATTACAATCCGCGTGCATTTTTTCATCCGTCAAAAAATAACGCACGTAAAAAAGACGCGCAAAAACGCGCGCACATTAATGCTGGGCGCAGAAATCGGTGTGCGGACTGTTTTTTCACGCATTTCAGCCAATCAGAATTAAGAACCACAATTGTCTCCCGTTAAGTTTTTGCGCCTGTCAAAATCAATCTGAGTATATATGCTGCATCAATAATATAAACACGCAAAACTTCTCCATTGTATTGTTTGGGTATGTGTAGAATGTGTAACTATACTGTGCTGTATTTTTTTTGGTGCTGGTGTATTTGGTTTCAGCCAGAACGTTCAGATTTGCCGTTAACACCAGCTTTTAAAAGACGTTAAAATTATGCGCGCAAACATTGTCCGTTAAATTTTGCACATAGATTGTAATACCATCCGCGTACCAGCGCACAAACGCATTTGCGCTCACAATGTTAAGTACAGAACGCGTAATGTTCATTACGCTCGCAAAGGGTTTGCGCAGGTTCACCGTTAGGTTCACAGGTTAGACGTTAACGCTTTTTTTGCACGGACATTGTAATACGACGTTCTGCGCAAAGGGTTTTTCTCTTCGCGTTAATGCGTTTTTGCGCACGCGTTAACGTTTAGCAGAGCCCACAGTAAAGTATTTAATAGAGCCCATAGCCTTTATGAAGAGCCCTATCAGGAACAAATAATACAGGCTTGGGAAAAGACCCCAAAAAAATACAACACAAACAGTCTGGCCTCAGTGCATTGAAACTGAGCTAGATGCCTAAATTGGGAGCGCTCCCAGTAGGTAAGGAATATTCCTATCAAGCCAGAAAAAACACAATTTCCAGAGCAAGTTTAAGGCTAGGGTCAGACGAACGCAGGGCGAACGCGCGTGCAGCCGCACTTTATCACGGCCGTGCTAGCAGCAAATGACGGGCAATGTACGAAGTACGGCCGCACAAAAGCGCGGCCGCGCAACGCAAGCAGGAAACAAACGCATTTTTTTCGAGAACGTGATACCGCTAGTACTGACGTACAGAGTGCGCTGCGTCCGCTAGAGGCGTGTGTGCGTGATTAGGAGACGTCAGACGCTGCTAATGTCCGGCCAACATAACGTCCAGACGCAAAAAGGGTTTTATTGATGATCCGTACAAAATCCCTGACGAAAATGCGCATCGTATGACCGCTATCGCGTATTCCGTGAAAAAATACGTCCATTCGTTCGAACGCACTTTTTCACGGACGACACGAAAAATGCGTTAGTCTGACCCTAGCCTTAAAGGATCCCTAAAACATAAAGAACTAAATGAACATCTCTAATCAACGCGTTTCCCTGGTATAAACCAGCGTCATCAGGAGCAGAGAGTGCAGCCTAATTGTTGCATAGGCTTGAGTGTAAGAAGTGACAGTGATAGCATTTCCAATCTAGCGCACTCCCAAACTTGCTTTATGACCTCTTTTTTGTAGTGACCTGCTTTTACTTATGTTTTCGCCTCCGCTGAGACATGTATACGTTATGTTTGTCCTAGGTAAGCACTGTGTCTGCGTCTGCCTATCACAATACAGCTTTGAAAGCATTCCTTTACAGCATTTCTGATTAAAAGCTAAGTTTTATTTTATTCTTTGGCTATATCCACTATCTTTTTCAATAGTTAAACTGGGGTTCCCCCCCCCCCGTCACCAACAGTGACTATGTTCAATAGATTGCTTCCCACATCCATCTTGGTACACCCTGCGAGTGTTTTTGTCATCCCTCCTATACAACTGTGGAGAAGCCTCGACTTTACGAGAAGCGGGTTCAGCCCAACCACCAGGTCGCTACTCTACAATCATGGAAAGACGACTCGATCCCACTCAGAAGACGCCACCAGCGAGTGTCATTGGGCAAGACACCAAATGATATAGACGAGCCTACCTCACAAAATACTTGTACATCTCATAGATTGTAAGTTCCCTTGGGAGCAGGGTCCCCCTAAATCAGGCTGTATCATCCAATGTGAGGTATTCCAATGTGTCAAACCCTTGCCCCTAGTACACAGCGATCTTGTAAAGTGCTGCCGAATATGTGGCGCTATATAAATTAAGGATAATAATTTACAAAAAAAGTAGCATTCATTATCTCTTGCTATGTGTCAAAAGAAGGATCACTTCCTAGAGATCGCTAATGTTAGCGTTCAGATGTGTAAGTGTTGGCACCAGGATAAGTGTGTTTAGCACATGCCCCCCCCCATATTACCTTCCTAACGCTAAATCCGTAAGAAATCATTGATTTTTCTGTGCATCCTATACTTAACAGGCTCTAACACATTCTTTGCACAAAACCGCTGGCGCAGTGAGTTAATTTGTGCGCGAAACGATAAACGTTAACCGCGTAAATTAACGCTGGTATTACAATCTGCGCACATTTTTTCATCCGTCAAAAATAACGCGCGCATTAACGTTGCGCTCAGAAATCGGTGTGAGGACTGTTTTTTTACGCGATTCAGCCAATCAGAATTAAGAACCACAATTGTCTACCCTTAGATTTTTGCGCCTTTCAAAATCAATCTGTGCATATATGCTGCAGCAATAATAAAAACACGCACAACTTCTATATTTTATTGTTTGGGTATGTGTAGAATGTGTAACTATACGTTGCTGCGTATTTTTTTTTGTGCTGGTGTATTTGGTTTTGGCCAGAACGTTCAGATTTGCCGTTACCACCAGCTTTTCAAAGACGTTAAAATTATGCGCGCAAACGCTGTGCGTTAAAATGTGCGCATAGATTGTAATACCATCCACGTACCAGCGCACAAACACATTTGCGCTCACAATGTTAAGTATAGGACGCGCGCAATATGGTACGCTCGCAAAGGGTTCGCGCAGGTTCACCCGCGGTAGACGTTAACTCGCATTTTTTGCGCGGACGTTGTAATATGACGTTCAGCGCCAAGGGTTTTGCCCCTCGCGTTAATGTGTTTTTGCACGCGCGTTAAGATTTGCGTTGGGAATGTAATAGAGCCCAACATGGGGAGCGCAATCAGTAATTAGCATTTCGATAAGTAAAGTATTAGTACTAGTGCTAGCGCTAATTACCATAGGGACGCGCAAGCCAAAATTTTAGCTACACCTAAAAGCTGCCGCTAAATGATTCCATATTTAGCATCCCCTAAAACACCCCCAATAAATCCGATGGTCACCTCTCATCTCGCGGCGAGAATGGTGGCCCGATCCGCCGCTTCTTCTGACCGAGACTAGAGTGAGACAGGGAACAAACAGATTGCAGTCTCCCTCCGGCAAATCACTCTGCGGCACTGCGCGACCTTGCGAGAGCGAGATCACGCAGGGCTTGCGGCCCGAAAGCAAAACCCTCCATGTAGTACTATGGACTCCAGGAGGTGATACTCGCAGCAGGGCTGAAGCGCTACCGCGGCTATCCCAACGGTTAGCGCTGTGTTCTGGGGCATCAACAACTTCTGTGCGAAAATTAAATTTTTTTCGTTGTATTTAAATCTTATCTTCGTCTTCCATGGTTCAAATAAAAGTTATGGGGCTGTATTAAATTCTTTGCGCAAACGTCAACGTACGTCGCACGTCCTATACTTAACATTGTGAGCGCAAATGCGTTTGTGCGCTGGTATGCGGATGGTATTACAATCTACGCGCAAATTTTAACGGACAACGTTTGCGCGCATAATTTTAACGTCTTTGAAAAGCTGGTGGTAACGGCAAATCTGAACGTCCTGGCCGAAACCAAATACACCAGCCCGAAAAAAAATACAGCACAGTATAGTTACACATTCTACACATACCCAAACAATAAAATGGAGAAGTTGTGTGTGTTTTTATTATTGCTGCAGCATATATACACAGATTGATTTTGACAGGTGTAAAAACTGAACGGGAGACAATTGTGGTTCTTAATTCTGATTGGCTGAATCGCGTAAAAAAACAGTCCGCCCACCGATTTATGCACGCAGCGTTAATGCGCGCGCGTTTTTGCCTGTCTTTTTTACGCGCGTTATTTTTGGACGGATGAAAAAATGCGCTCGGATTGTGATACCAGCGTTAATTTTTGTGCGTTAACGTTTAATGCTTCGCGCACAAATTAATGCGCTGCGCGAGCGTTTTTGCACAAAGAATTTAACAGAGCCCATGATGTATAAATTTTTTTTTTCAACAAAAATCGCTTGGTGGTGAAAGGGCTATTGTTCATATTATACATTGTACGGTGTGTGGTCCTTAGATATGACACTCCCTATAACAGGGCTGTCAAACTCCGGCCCCCCCCAGAACCTGACACCCCTGCCCTATAACTTACATTGTAATAAGATAAATATCAATAAACATCGACACATTATTTCAGAAATAACTGATTTTTTTTCGTGTTATCAATTTTTTACTAAAGAAATAGTTTCCTGCGATCAAAAACAAGAATAAAATAAAAACAATAAAGTGACTTTTTGTACTTCTGTCCCAAAATGAACACAGCGCGAAGACAAGTAGTGTAGTGCGAAACGCTACAGCTCTGCAGTGAATTTATGAGAGCAGATCTCAGATCAGCACGTGAAAGAAAATAACTCCAAGGTCCCGATAGCTCATCTCATATTGCTTTCTTCACTTGGTTGTGTCTCTATTTCACTGCACTTCCTTGCGCCGAATTCCCAGTCTCTGTCTGTTGCACTTTTATAAGTCTGTATTTCTATCATCGCGTCGATTACTCAGCAGCACGCGCAGTTGTTTTAATCTCCTTCGCTTCTCTCGGTAACGCGAGCCAGAGCTGTTGCATTTCCTGAGCCTGGCATTTGTTTTTTATATGCAGGATTCAGTAACCGACGCGTCGTGAAATCTATCTGGCTTCACCCACAGGGACCTTCAAGCACAAAGAACCTATGGATAGCATGCAATGTAACTTTGTTGTCAGTCATCTGTGTTTCCAACACTACTAGCAGTGGAGTTAGAAGAGTGGCGATGCAACATAATTACTAATAAATACCCAAATAAGGGCCTTATTCCATAGTTGTTGATTAACTACAGGAATCGACATTACACATAACGGGCCCTATCAGCTGGTGTGAGGTAATCCTAGCGTCAGCCTGTTTTCGCATTAGCGCCAGGAAAATTCAGTCTAGCGCCGGACCAACAGATCGTTTGCCTCTCGCTACGACTGGTGAAAATCACTTAGTATGCGGTAATTAACGGTACGTAGCGTGAGCTTACTGTACGTACCGCATCCTATTCTTAACATGAGCAGCGCTACAGAGCACTTGCGCTATTCTAACCAACAGATCGTTTGCCTCTCGCTACGACCGGTGAAAATCACTTAGTATGCGGTAATTAACGGTACGTAGCGTGAGCTTACTGTACGTACCGCATCCTATTCTTAACATGAGCAGCGCTACAGAGCACTTGCGCTATTCTAACCAACAGATCATTTGCCTCTCGCTACGAATGGTGAAAACCACTAGGATTATTAACGGTTCGTGGCGCGAGCTTACTGTACGTACCGCATCCTATTCTTAACATGAGCAGCGCTACAGAGCACTTGCGCTATTCTAACCAACAGATCGTTTGCCTCTCGCTACAAACGGCAAAAAACTCTTAGGGCTCTATTACATTCCTTGCCGCAAATGTTAACGCGTGCGCAAAAACGCATTAACGCGAGGGGAAAAACCCTTTGCGCAGAACGTCGTATTACAATGCCCGCGCAAAAAATGCGCGTTATCGTCTACCGCGGGTGAACCTGCGCAAACCCTTTGTGAGCGTAATGTACCCTGGCCCTGTAACCCTGGCCCCACAACACATCCAATACTTCCTTCTCATCCTATCTCCATCGCACATAAATCACCTCCCTGCAAGCCCAGCAACCTCATTCCCATAATCCCTCAGCGCCTGTCCTCTTTCTCCTGCGCCCTCTGGAACGCTCGCTCTGTGTGCAACAAACTCACAGCAATCCATGACCTCTTCCTTTCAAACTCCTTCAACCTCCTAGCTTTAACTGAAACCTGGCTAACTCCCTCTGACACGGCCTCCGTTGCTGCTCTCTCACATGGCGGTCTACACTTGAGCCATACCCCCAGACCGGGTGAGAGAAATGGTGGCGGGGTCGGAATCCTGCTCTCTCCCACCTGCACCTACCAGCATCTCCCTCCACCTCCATCCCTCTCCTTCTCCTCCTTCGAGACACACTGCATCCGCCTGTTCTCTCCTCTGGCTCTCAGGGTGGCAGTCATCTACCGCCCACCGGGACCAACCTCCCAGTTCTTTGACCACTTTGCTACCTGGCTTTCTCACTTCCTGTCTTCTAATCTTCCATGCCTAATTCTCGGCGACTTCAACATTCCCATTGACGATCCTTCCGCCCCTGCTGCCTCCAAACTTCTTTCACTCACATCCTCCCTTGGACTCACACAATCCTCCCTCCTCCCTACCCACCGCGATGGTCACGCTATTGACCTTGTCTTCTCCAACCTCTGCTCCATCTCTGAGTTCAACTGTCGCCCTTTCCCCATCTCTGACCACCACCTTCTCTCTTTCAACCTATCTGGACTTCCTAAACACCCTGCTCCCCCACCCGCACACACACTCGCAGAAATCTACATGCTGTGGACCCCATCAATTCTCCAACCTACTTCACCACCTCCCTCATACCTCATCCTTCACCTGCCCTGATGCTGCCACTAATCACTACAACACTACTCTTATCTCTGCTCTAGACACTCTTGCTCCTCTTCGACTCTGTAAGGCCCCACGCCGCCAGCTTCAGCCCTGGCACACCCTCCAGACACGCTACCTGCAAAGATGCTCCCGCACTGCAGAGCGTGCCTGGAGGAAATCCCGCTCTGAAGCTGATTTTGTTCACTTCAAGTTTATTCTCCGGTCATACACCTCTGCCCTCCACTTGGCCAAACAATCCTTCTTCTCATCTCTTATATCTACGCTGTCCTCCAACCCTAAACGGCTCTGGTCCACCTTCAACACCCTCCTCTACCCACCTGCACCTCCCCCCACAGCTGCCTTCAGCGCTCAAGACCTGGCAGACTACTTCCTCAGTAAAACTCTAAATATCAGACGCAACATCCCAACACAAGATAGTTATCTGCCACCTCCACTCCCACAGGTCCCCTCTGCCACCCTCTGCCGCTTCCTCCCAGCCACTGAGGAGGAAGTCAATTCCTTATTGTCCTCCTCACATCTCACCACATGCCCGCTCGACCCCATTCCCTCACATCTAATTCCTCCCCTCTCCTCCTCCCTCACCCCTGCTCTCACACACATCTTCAACCTATCTCTCTCCACTGGCTCCTTTCCATCCGCCTTCAAACACGCGCTAGTTACCCCTTTACTAAAGAAACCATCCCTAGATCCCAACTCTCCATCCAACTACCGCCCTGTATCCCTGCTTCCCTTCACATCAAAGCTCTTAGAAAAACTAGTCTTCAACCGCCTCTCCCTCTTCCTGTCCTCCAATTCCCTACTTGACCCCCTGCAATCTGGCTTCCGTCCCCTACACTCAACTGAAACTGCCCTCACCAAAGTCACCAACGACCTCCTAACTGCTAAAAAACACGGCCACTATTCTAGTCTCATCCTGCTTGACCTCTCGGCTGCTTTTGACACTGTTGACCACCCCCTCCTTCTACAGACCCTCAACTCTCTGGGTCTCGGTGACACTGCACTCGCTTGGGTCGAATCCTATTTATCCAACAGGTCCTTCTGTGTGTCCTTTGCTGGTAACTCCTCCTCCTCATTGCCTCTATCTGTTGGTGTACCTCAAGGCTCTGTCCTTGGTCCTCTGCTCTTTTCCATCTACACCTCCTCCCTGGGCAAAATCATCAACAGCTTTGGCTTCAATTACCACCTCTACGCTGATGACACTCAGATCTACCTCTCTACCCCTGATCTCTCTCCCCCTGTCCTTTCAAAAGTTAGTGACTGTTTATCTGGCATCTCCTCCTGGATGGCCTCCCACCACCTAAAGATCAACATGTCGAAGACTGAACTCCTACTTATTCCTCCCTCCAATGCCTCCCCACCTCCTGACTTCTCTATCACGGTGGAGGGTATCACCATTTCCCCATCAAACCAAGTTCGCTGTCTTGGAGTTACACTTGACTCTGCTCTTTCCTTCATCCCCCACATCAAGTCTCTTTCCTCCTCCTGCCGATACCAACTGCGTAATATTTCCAGAATTCGGCCATTTCTTACCGCTGTCGCCACAAAACAACTCATACACGCCCTGGTAATCTCCCGACTCGACTATTGCAATAATCTCTTATCTGGCCTCCCTCTGTCCCGCCTCTCCCCCCTACAATCCATCCTGAACGCCTCCGCCAGACTAATTCACCTCACCCGCCGCTCTGTCTCTGCCACTCCCCTCTGCGAGTCCCTTCACTGGCTCCCCATCCACTGCAGAATTAAGTTCAAAATCCTTATCCTTACCTACAAAACCCTCACTAACTCAGCTCCCCACTACCTGTCCTCACTAATCACCAAATACACCCCAGCCCGCTCCCTAAGGTCAAACAGTGACCTGCGCCTAGCTTCTCACCGCATCACCTCTTCCCATGATAGACTGCAGGATTTCTCACGCGCAGCCCCCACTCTCTGGAACGCTCTCCCTCGTACTGTCAGACTTTCCCCTAACTTCTCTTCCTTCAAACGCTCCCTTAAAACATTCCTATTTAGGGAAGCCTACCACCCAACTCACTGACACAACCATCAATCACTCTCACCTTACAGTCCTCTCCTCCTGTTTCCAACCCCAACCCTCCTAGATTGTGAGTTCCTACGGGAATAGGGCCCTCATCTCCTCCTGTACTGTTTGTCAAATGTTGTTCAATGTATTGTAACCCTGTCTATACTGTGCTTATTGTACAGCGCTGCGGAATATGCTGGCGCTTTATAAATAAAGAATAATAATAATAATACTGCGCGCGTCCTATACTTAAATGCGTTTGTGCGCTGGTACGCGGATGGTATTACAATCTATGCACAAATTTTAACGGACAATGTTTGCGCGCATAATTTTAACTTCTTTTAAAAGCTGGTGGTAACGGCAAATCTGAACGTCCTGGCCGAAACCAAATACACCAGCACCAAAAAATAAATACAGCACAGTACAGTTACACATTCTACACATACCCAAACAATAAAATGGAGAAGTTGTGCGTGTTTTTATTATTGCTGCAGCATATATATTCAGATTGATTTTGACAGGCGCAAAAACTGAATGGGAGATAATTGTGGTTCTTAATTCTGATTGGCTGAATCGTGTGAAAAAACAGTCCGCACACCGATTTCTGCCCGCAACGTTAATGCGCGTGTCTTATTTACGCGCGTTATTTTTTTGACGGATGACAAAATGCGCTCGGATTGTAATACCAGCGTTAATTTACACGCGTTAACGTTTAACATACAAATTAACGCGCTGCGCGAGCGTTTTTGCGCAAGGAATGTAATAGAGCCCTTAGCACTCGGTAATTAACGACTCGTAGCGCGAGCTTGCTGTACTTACCGCTTCCTATACTTAACATGGGCAGTGCTAGAGATCACTGTCGCTATTTTAACAAACAGATCGTTTGGTCCCGGGACTAATTTTAACGCCAACGCTAATCGCAAAAAATTACCTATTCTCCCTCCGGGATTCCTCCATGGTGCTGCAAGATTTTGCGAGAGCAAGCTTGCACAGAGATTGCGGCCAGGATATGCAAGGCTTCACGGAGTCCTTGGTACTCCACGAGCCTTTACCTGTGGTGGTGTGCTGCTTCGCTGCAGGTAACGGGCAGATTTGCACTTCGTTCTGGGGCTAGGCACTAATAAAGCACCTACTCTGGAATACGGAAAGTAAAATGGAGGTGGTAAGGGAAATCGGCAGGTGGATTACAGATGGGCATTAGGTTTAGAGTTGGGACCTGCCGAGATGGAGTTCATGGACGCTGACCTGCTGGAATTGTGCACAATGATGCTGTGGCAGGCTTGAACATGTTTATTATCATCATTTGTGACCAAACGTCCATCAATGTTCCCCTAGATAGGTTTTAAAATCTTCAATGTTGTGGAGTGCACTGTAGAGTGGATTGCATCTTTCGTATTTTACTTGAACGCCCCTAAGGCTGGCGGCACACGAGCAAACATTTTGCGTCCGTCTGACCGTACGGTTTGCTGTCCGTCGTAGCTTTATAAAGGAGTCAATTAAACACACCACACAAAGCCAATGCGCACTTGTTCACGGACAGGCAAAGAATAAAGCCACGGACGCAAAAATAACATCGACGTGAAAAAGCTAAACGGACGCAGAAACAACACTGCCATGTATTTTCCTAGGGTGTGGAGACATCAGACATTACGGACGAACTTTATGCAGTACTCACAATATCTCCCGTGAAAAAGTGCGTCCGTAATTTACGCAGTACAGTATGCTCGTGTGCCAGCTGCCTTATCTGGAATTCTCAGGACCCTGAGCATTCTGGATTTCATATTCTTCTGTATTTCAGACTCTTGAAGATTCCGAAGTTGGAGGGGAGGGGGACAAGCCAGGTGAACACCTACACAGAGACTGCTGCAGCAATAGTGTGCATGTCAAGATGATAAGGCTGGCTGGAGACGTTCGAACGTCTTAGCAAGGTGTTAAAAAGTGTGTGGAGCAGTGAAATTACCGTCTGACATTACTTAAGGTAGACGCATGTGAAGCTGACACAAATTAAACTGCTGTGTCTGTATTCCAGCCCTGCTGTAAACGCAAACGTTTTGGTTGGCATACGGACGTTAATGGTGAGATGCTAATGGATGATGGCTGGTGCACATTTTTTCAATAACTGTTTGACTTTCAACAAAAACCATGAAATAGGGCCTCTAATGTTTGACTCTGTAGTTACTTGTATGTTTTGGGTAAATAGATTCCCCCTAACCGAAGCTGCCTGGGGCCAATCTTAGGTCCCATCCGTTTCTCTGTTCTTTCTCCAGGACAAAAAATCAACTCGAAACTGTCCAAACCTGTATATTACTATCGCAACTATACCTCTGCACATTGTGTAGCAGACATATGTACGATACATACCATTCATACCAACCCACTGTGGCTATTTTCTCTTGGATATGCACGGGGTATCTTGCGTAGGAGTTCACGGTAGCCCTCAAAGAAAGCATGGCCTGCAACATTAAAAACATATTCTGACATTAAAATGACCAGGCATCGTCTATCACTGAGGCTGTAATTGAGTCCTAAACATCATCGCATGCACAGAAAGATAGTCCTGCCTAGGAGGAGATATAGCACAAAATTATAAACTCGAATTTCAGATCAGCACTTTCTCCTTCTCATGTTCACACTTTGCTATATGCTGTAGTGTTTCCTATTTCCAGCGCACAGATCTGAGAGACAGAAAAGGTAAACACCTCGAAGGGATCCAGTTCTTAATAAGGCTGGGTAACTAAACAAAGAGAGAAAACCCAGTAAAGGAATACTGATCAGAGAATACAGATAAACCATATAACAGAGCCAAGGTCAAGAGCAGATGAGGTCTTTGGAAAACAAGAAACAGAGCCAAGGTCTAGGGAAGAAGAAGAAGTACACAGAAAATCAGAAACAAATCTGAGGTATAGGGCAGAAAAGGCACATGGAAAATCAGTAAAACAGAGCCGAGGTATAGGGCGGGAGAAGCACACAACAAATCAGAAACAGAGCCGAGGTCTAGGGCAGGAGAAGCACACAACAAATCAGAAACAGAGCCAAGGTCTAGTGCAGGAGAAGCACACAACAAATCAGAAACAGAGCCAAGGTCTAGGGCAGGAGAAGCACACAACAAATCAGAAACAGAGCCAAGGTCTAGGGCAGGAGAAGCACACAACAAATCAGAAACAGAGCCAAGGTCTAGGACAGGAGAAGAACACAAATCAGAAACAGAGCCAAGGTCTAGGGCAGGAGAAGCACACAACAAATCAGAAACAGAGCCAAGGTCTAGGACAGGAGAAGAACACAAATCAGAAACAGAGCCAAGGTCTAGGGCAGGAGAAGCACACAACAAATCAGAAACAGAGGTCTAGGGCAGGAGAGGAAATATGGTAGCCAACTCCTAGCAGTGGTGTTATTAAAAGGATTTATTCCACAATGAGCAAAAAACACCAAACGTTTCGACCCTATCAGGTCTTTGTCAAGTCCAAAATAACCAGTACACCATACACATACAAATAGGTGAGATAACACAGTACAGCCGGTGAATCAATTACACAATCAGAAAAACCGGCTGTATGCCTTAAAGATGTATTAACAATCACCAAATACACCCCAGCCCGCTCCCTAAGGTCAAACAGTGACCTGCGCCTAGCTTCTCCCCGCATCACCTCTTCCCATGATAGACTGCAGGATTTCTCACGCGCAGCCCCCACTCTCTGGAACGCTCTCCCTCGTACTGTCAGACTTTCCCCTAACTTCTCTTCCTTCAAACGCTCCCTTAAAACATTCCTATTTAGGGAAGCCTACCACCCAACTCACTGACGCAACCATCAATCACTCTCACCTTACAGTCCTCTCCTCCTGTTTCCAACCCCAACCCTCCCAGATTGTGAGTTCCTACGGGAATAGGGCCCTCATCTCCTCCTGTACTGTTTGTCAAATGTTGTTCAATGTATTGTAACCCTGTCTATACTGTGCTTATTGTACAGCGCTGCGGAATATGCTGGCGCTTTATAAATAAAGAATAATAATAATAATAATAACAAGGTATACGCAGCGTACAGCTTTACATGATTTCACCACAAATAATTTAACGTGATACACATGAACGATATACACAACAGTGTGAAAAGAATAAAAAATATATTAAAAAACAATCACCAAAAAATTAATCCTATAATGATAATTATATTAACTTCAAAATTTATTAAATAATATTATACATTTTTTTTATTTTGTAATTGTATTTTGTGGTATACAAGACTGTCCATGATGAAAGGGATATGGCTGCTCTTCTAAATATCCAAATCATCCACTATAAAAATGGGGAAAGATCAAAATCCCTATTTAAACCACTGGGCATGAGAGGAACACAGAAAATCAGAAACAAAACCGAGGTCTAGGGCAGGAGAAGCACACAACAAGTCAGAAACAGAGCTGAGGTCTAGGGCAGAAGAGGCACATGTAGTCAGAAGCAGAGTCAATGTCTAATAACAGTAAAACACCATATGAGCTGAGTGATTGCAATGTTGGGGTCAGAAGTAAACCACGACAGGCAACTTCCTGGAAACACAGGAAGTCCTAAGTACCCTAAGGAGTGTTCTGATTGGTGCGTCAGAATGACACACGTAGGCATTGCTGAAACGACACAAAGCGTGCTTCACGGATGTAATTGCAGATAAAACAATGCCAATTTCTTTATAAAATTGGCATTTAACTGCAAGGAATACCTGGTGACACATTAGATCTTCTGTAGAATATTGCAGGGATTGGTTACACGAGTGATCCAATGAGCACCTACTAAAATGGAGGTATAGATCCTGCTGCATGTAGGACCAAGTCCCA
This sequence comes from Leptobrachium leishanense, assembly GCA_009667805.1. Classification (NCBI taxonomy): domain Eukaryota; kingdom Metazoa; phylum Chordata; class Amphibia; order Anura; family Megophryidae; genus Leptobrachium; species Leptobrachium leishanense. Next base: position 425,702,818 of record CM019064.1, on the reverse strand, counting down.
CTGCCCCCCATATACTGTATCTACTTAGTGATGTTTTAGGTGACTCAGAACTAAATCAATCTCCACCAGTTCCCCACAGGTGATACCCAGGTCATTCTGGATCTTGACAGGCACATAAAGAACAAGAACATGTATTTTATCTAATATACATTAGGCAAAATTAATCATACTAAATGTGGTACAGCCATGATCTTACCAACTTTATTCCTTCTGGAGTCCTCTTCTGTGGTGGACTTTGGAGTATTATTTGGGCTTCAGAGCTGACAACCGTCTGTGTAAGAAAATGCAACATAGCAAAACGCTCACTGTCAATACTGAAGGTATCATCACTGCTTCCCTAGGGCCAATGTCATACATTCCCTGGCCATCTATTGCATTGAAAGAATTCTGGAAATTGTAGGCATCAACATTTGGGGGGCCTGAGTGTGACCTGGCGTAGAGCGTAGCGTGAGTCTGTTCACCATTCTATGTGTGGATAAAAGAATACACTGTATAATCTAGAACAACTAGCTCAGATATACAGTTACAAGTTTTCATTAAGCGCAAACAGGTTCCTTAGCGCTGTACAGTGGGCGGCAGAACAACAAATATACATACAGGTACAACACACAGTACAGTAGGTGAGAGGACCCTGCTCAAGAGCTTACAATCTAAAAGGATAGGGGTGTCACACTTGGTGAGGGATTAATAGAGAATCTCAAGCAGTGGAGTGCATGTGGGCTGAGGCTAGGGTCAGACAAGCGCGTTTTCTACGGACTGTGTGCCCGTGCAGTACGGACGCACTTTTTGACGGAAGACGCAGTAGTGGCCACACAGTCCGTTTTTATGACTGATTTTTTTTTGACAGATGTAGGAGGGAAAATAATTTAAAATGAAAAAACATTTTGTCCGTCAAAAATGCTGGACGTATAAATGCAGTCCGTCTGACCACGTTCCATCACTCACACACAAAGCTATGCGGACGTTGCGGATGCAGCACATTCCGCACATCCGTTCTAGTGGTTTTACATTCTTGCTAACTTGAGTCCGTTGTGCATCCGCACTTCCGTGCGGACGTACTTTGTGTGTGGGGCTTTATCGGTCATGATTCTCTGCTACCACAGGCGTACTAATGTGCGGCAACACGGACGTGATTACTGCACTCGTCTGACCCCAGCCTAAGTGGGAAGATGCAGTAGGAAATGAACAGAGGGGGATTAGGGAGTGAGATGATAGGCTTCTCTAAAGTAATGTGTTTTCAGAGACTTCTTGAAGGACTGGAGAGGCGGGGAGAGTCTGATGTTGTGGGGGAGGAAGTTCCATAGAAAGGGGACAGCTCGGGAGAAGTCTTGAAGGCGTGAGTTGGGTGTGAGGGTACGTGAAGCTGATAGCATCAGATCATTGGCACAGCGGAGTGGTCGGGATGGGATGTACCTGCTAATGTTAGGCTCCCCGCCGATGACTGCACCGTGCCTGCCATATGTGTCCCTGGGCAGCACATGAAGAGTGCTGCTCAGCCTCAGCCCTGGCTATCCAGCACTGAAAGGGGTTAACAGTGAATCACAGTGCACACACACACCACACCCATGCTGGAAATAATAGTACCTTTTCTCCCTTCCAGCAGGGCCTTTGCATTAAGAGCCTTTTCCTGCTTAAGTCCAGTCATACTCTGCATTACTCCTGACATACCTGTGTATCAGACCTGGCTTACCTATTTGACCACGGCTTCTGGATATCCCTCTGTACTGCGCAAAGATCCCTCCTGTGTCATGTGTACAGCACCCATGTGTTATCCTCCTCAAGGTACCTCCAAAGTTTCCCATTGTCTCCAAGTGTCCTGGTATCTGTTGTCTCATCGTGGCCCCCCCCAAGCATTCTCAAGACCCCTGCTGTATACAGATTTCTGGTATCCCTTCATCCACCCTGGTCATCTCTCTGTAACCCCAGTATATCACCAGTGCTGGCTCTCCTGCTTCTGCCTCCACCTGTGTACCCTCAAGTGTCTCCTCCAAGTGTTCACTGCATACCAGGCTCGTACCCGCAAGGCCAATACCCCTCCAGTGCTGATCCTGACAGAATGCAAAGGTCACCATCGAGCCTGCGGTGATCCACTCAGTGGTGGAGCTAGTGAAAACCACCTTCAGGGAGCTGTCTGAACACATGAGCAGACTCCTGGAAAAGCTGCTACAGACAATATGGGGCACCTCACCTAAGGTGTGCATTCCAGCAGTGAAGAAGACCTATGGTCAGCTGACTCCACAGGAACGTGCCAGGAGACACGCTGAAGGTTTGTGCCTATACTGTTCCTCTCCAACCCACTGGCTTGCGAGCTGTCCCATAAGACCCTGCAAGCAACCAGCCCCGGTACACAAACCTGCTCCCAGAAAACCTCCTGTGTCCTCACCAACTCCAGTGACCAGAGATGCACCCCGGCCTAAGCCTGCTCCTAGAAAGGCTCCAGTTCTCAAAACAGAACCCCTGCCCAAGCCTGCTCCTAGAAGAGCCCCGGTGTTCAAGCCAATTCCCAGGCCCAAAAGCTGCAACCCCAGTAAATTACCAGTGCTGGCTCTCCTGCTCCTGGCTCCACCCGTGTACCCTCAAGTGTCTCCTCCAAGTGTTAGTGTTCACTGCATACCAGGCTCGTACCCGCAAGGCCAGTACCCCTCCGGTGCTGATCCTGACCGCTAATAAGGGAGGAGATGTAGGCAGGGGCGCGGTTGTGGAGAGCTTTGTATGGGAGCACCAGTATTTTGAAATGGATTCTATAGGAGCCAGGGAGCGAGTGTAGAGATTGACAGAGGGGTGACGTGCGGGAGGTGAGGCGGATGAGCCTGGCGTAGGCATTCATTACAGACAGCAGAAGGAGAATCTGGGATCTCTTAAGGCCAGAGAGAAGGAGGTTACAGTAGTTAAGGCGGGAGATAATATGTGCTTGGATGAGCTTTTTAGCAGAGTCCTGATTAAGACAGGGACGGTTGTGTGCAATGTTTTTTAGGTGGACGTAGTAGGATTTGGTTAGTGACCGAATGTGAGGAGTAAAGGAGAGATCTGAGTCTAGGAGGACCCCGAGGCAACGGGCCTGAGAGGTAGAAGTAATGGTGGCACCATTCACTTGAAGGGAAATGGGCGCATGAATGCTAGTTTTAGAGGGAGGGAAGACAAGAAGTTCAGTTTTAGAGAGGTTAAGTATTAGGAAACGGGAAGTCATCCAGACGGAGACAGATGACAAACAAGCAGTGACACGGTCCAGCACGGGAGGCGAGAGATCGGGAACAGAAAGGTAGATTTGGTTGTTGTCGACAGAGTTGATATTGAAGTCCTTAGGAAGAGATGAGGTTGCCAAGAGAGGCGTGAAGATGAGGGGACCCCGAACATATAAAGCATTTGATAGTACATAGGTGTAGTTCTTGCCATATGTTCCCATTGAATACAACTTTAAAAACCCACTAAGTGATGTCTTTCTTGAAAACTGGTAGCCGGTTAGTTGGGGAGTCCGTTCACCATTCTGTTTATAGATGGAAGGCAGAGGTATTGATTATAAAAATTATGAAACATTGCAGATATAAGCTCCAGACACACAGGACTTTCTTACAACACATTAAATGTAGGGTAGGGTTGTGTGACAGCACCATTATCCCTTTACGTAAGGTAATATTAAAGCAGAACATATACTACGAGTTGGTGATAATGGTCTGGGGGGTGGACATAAGGCAATCCATAGATAACGTTTACATGGGGATGGAAGGAGTTGTTACTTGACAAGACAATAGATAATCCCGGAACTAGAAAGCATGGGGTACCCTAGGCATAAAATAAGGGGGAAAAGGAAACCAGAGGGTGTTAATTATTAACCTTTTCTGCTCCCAATCTTTTTCAACCCCTCCCAGACATATATTTGGCATACAGTATAAAATTCAACTGTTCTTCCATGTTGACATGGTCTCCCTTGGCGCTCTTCCGACTGGCCCCGTTCTATTACAGTAAAGAGCATCAAGATGGTCCAATGACCAGGGATGTCAAACTCTGGCACTGCCCACCCCCAGATGTTGGTTACCTGCAATTCCCAGAATTCTTTGACTATAATAGATGGTCAGAGAATCATGGGAGGTGTAGTTCAGAAACTTCTGGGGGGGCAGAGTTTGACAGCCCTGCCAGAGACGATCATATGCCTATCAATACAGAAGCATTACGAGTCATCTTAGCATCAGCTGGCTGACTGCTCCTGAAATTACATAACTGTGAATCCCCATGTGCCCAACCACTAACTAGCAGTGGCTTCTTTCATTGAATCTGCTGGTACTAAATGGGTGTGATGTTTATTCATGTGGACAGGTATTTCTTAAAAACATGAACATGTGTGCCCTTTTATTTCAGCTTGTGCATTATTGTAGCTACAAACAAGTTATAAGTTTATACGTACGTACCTCCATATTAGCTTTGAAATAAGAATGATCGAAAAGAAGGTTATTGGAGTCAGTCTGAAATGCAACGTATTCACTGAAGGAGATTGGCTCGGATCTGGTGGCCGCATAGTCTCTATCAAAATCAAAATAAGTATTTATGCTTTCCGTGCCGACAGGTCTTGTGTAAACGGTTATCCACACCATGGTGAATAAACGTAATATTTATTAATTACTATAATTATATTAACTCTGAAGTACAAAGGACAACCATAACATTTAATGCTTCAAATGAACAAAACAACTTGGACTTACATGATAGGGAAATAAACACTGCACATGGGCTAGCAATATCAAAATGTAGCACACTCTATAAAAACTATGGATAATTTCCTATTTCCTATTGCCAACACTCGCTTCCTGTCGGCACGTCGATGTAAGAGTTGTCATACAAACAATCATTCCAGTTAATGCATGTGTGTCCATGCAGAGGGTCAATTTTACTTGTTTAAATAAATGTAATTTTAATCTGATTTGCGGTCCCAGAATTCATACCATTATCACTATTGAGATCAATCTTGGCTATTGAGACTGGGATTTCGACTGACCATCGTCATCACTGTTCTTAGAACCGAGAGAGGGATGAGACCCCCAATGGCAGTCTGGGGCCTTATTACGGAGCCACCAATACAGGAGGCTCTGGGATATGTGAGTTGTTCCTCATATTCTTTTCGTCCTGTACGATTTATGACGTTATTGTACTATATAGTGCTCTTTTTCTGAGTCTTATCTTGCTCCATTCGTCACGTCTGAGCTAGCAGTATATCGATTGATGGGACAAGCCCCCCATATAGGCTCCAGGCTTGTGAGTGTAAATTTTGCAGTTTGCACTTATATTTTGGTACTGCACAATTGGTCTACCTTTTTTGTTGCAGGATCATATACAAGTTTGGAATACTCTATGTATTGTATATAAGATGAGTATTTTGAATCCTTGATTTCACCTGTCACATGGTGTGTGTGTTTGGTTTTATGGTCTCTATATGCGCTCCCTATTTTTACACTTTGTGTATGCTGTTTACTTCCGTGTCTATACGGGTGAGGGATACACCCATTGTTGAGCTGCATGAACATACAATAATATCAATTGGTACATCCCATAGCACCGTGAAACATCCACAAACCCTTTAGGGTAGGAACTGCTTATTCTATGATGCTCAAAAAAAGGAACCTATTGGTGCCAAGTGACGAAATCAGATAACACATAATTTGTCATACAGCTTTATGCTACAATGTATCTACATGACCCACCATTGTGACATGTTAAAAGAGCTAAACTGGCCGTCGCTGGAATCTAGACGCACTCTTCACCTTTCCAACCTGGTGTTTAAGAGCTTTTCTGGGAAGCTACCACCCTACCTGAATAGGCTGCTTCCCCTAGCAGTTCCCTCATCCTATAACCTCCGAACCAGGACCAGCACCTTACTTACCATACCGCAATAGAAAAAGAAAGTGGCTCAATCCTCATTTTCCTACAGGGCACCACAATTATGGAATAACCTTCCAGATGCCATCAAATCTTCCCCCAGTCTAAAGTCACTTAAGAGATCCCTATTAACATACCTCGATACAGAATGCACCTGTAAACATGTAACAGTGACTATATACAGAATGCACCTGTAAACATGTAACAGTGACTATATACAGAATGCACCTGTAAAAATGTAACAGTGACTATATACAGAATGCACCTGTAAACATGTAACACAGTGACTATATACAGAATTCACCTGTAAACATGTAACATAGTGACTATATACAGAATGCACCTGTAAACATGTAACATAGTGACTATATACAGAATGCACCTGTAAACATGTAACATAAGGAGTAGATTTCCTATATATTTTTTTATGTTAATCTGTATATTTGTTTTTAATATCTTGCATTTTATTACTTTGTATTTCTGTACCTACTGTAAAAATGCAATATTCTTGAACCCAGGACAAACTTGAGAAAGAGAGAAATCTGAATGTATCCTTCCTGGTAAAACCCTTTATAAATAAATAAATAATATCTCATCAAGAGATTAGATGTTTTTGAACAATGAAAATTTGTCACTCGGAAGTAACTCACAAAGGGAAAGTAATCCGGTCAATTATAGGTCCAGTTTAAGGGCGCTGTATAGGAAGTGGACATGTACTAGGAGGTGGTGAATAAAATCTGCCGTTCAGTAATTATGCCTCTGAAAAATCACATACAGGGTTATCCAAAGAGATTCGAAAAGTCACCGCACGTTCGGTGACTTTTCGTTCTCTTCAATTCGGTTCCTTTTGCCGATTGCATTTCGGTGACCCTGCGGTGTATTCAGCAAACAGCACAGGGTCCCCGAATTGCAGGGAAAAGCTGCCGCAAACCTGACGAAAAGTAACCGAATGCACGCTGAAAACAAGCAAAAACATCTGGATTAACCTTCGAAGAGGAGCCGAACAGGAGCCGAACAGGAGCCGAATCACACAGAGCCGAAGCAGCTGTGACGTAGAGGAGGCAGTGAATAAATTAGAAAAAACATTTGTATGAATCTGGGAAAAAGAAACGCTGTTTGCAAAGAAACTACTGAGCGAAAATGTCTGAAATTTTCACAGGAGGTCCAGGGAATGATATAAAGAGGGCTGTTACAAAAAAATAAGCAAACTGAAAAAAAAAAAAAAAAAAATCGGACTTTTAATTTTTTTTTAAAAAATTCAGAAAAATGCTTAAAGTATCTAAAAAATCTATAATAAAGAGACTTTTTGCTGCAGAATTTTATAATGAACGGTTTATTAGATATTGAATTAAAACGGAATATTTTTAACATTGAAGCCTATGGGATTCTCCTGAATAAATTTGCCGAATTAAACCACCGAATGGCAGGGCATTGGGGAACCTTTCACTGCTGGTTTGTGTTCTCTGAATACCCGAAGCAGTGCTTTTTGATGGGGATTTCACTGCCCTCGAACAGGGACCGAACAGGCACCGTATGTGCAGGCAATTCGCCAGGATTTGGAGAATTGCCTGCTCTCTGGATAGCCGAATGGCCAGGAAAGGTAACCGAACGCTGATTTTCAGCGTTCGGTTACCTTTCTCAAGCAATTCGAATCTCTTTGGATAACCCTGTTAGTATGGCTAAAAATAAACAAACAAAATATATTAAATCCTTATCTCTGGGACCTACCACCTCCTCTCTCTTCAAACAAAGGATATGGTGAACAAACAGTTTTGCGGTGTCCTTCCATTGGTATTGCTCGATCCTGGTGAAAATGTGTGTACATGACCTGATGAGGATGTGGTGCGAGTCTCTATAGACATTTCAGTCAGAATAGTGGCCATAATTTTTTGTCCTTCTATGCAATTATGAGCATGAAAAAAGAAAATGTCACAAATAAGAAGCCAGCAATAAAGGATGGAGTGTTGCAGGTTAACTGAGGGCAGATATATAAGCAGGAGGCTGGAGAAAGCCCCTTCCTTTTCCTGCTTATAGGGTTAAGATAAGTCGCAGTTACGCCTGTTTTGTTTGATATAAACAAAATAAATTCAATAAAAGAAAATTTATTCAGTAAAATATAAAAGCCCGATGCGTTTCGTCCCTCAGGACTTTTTCAAGGGCGATAACATAAAATCAATAAAACGTCATAACAACTTTTCCCATCATTCCTTTATATGGTATAAGAAAGTCTCGGATTGGTTCTCTACCAAATCACAGCGTTCTCCTTATATGGTTATTTCCTGTGTTCATCAATTGTTATTTTTCCATAGTTCCTAGGTAATGAGTCCCATAATATCATTCCGATATCCATATCCGTTTGCAAACGAAACGCGTCGGGCTTTTATATTTTACTGAATAAATTTTCTTTTATTGAATTTATTTTATTTATATCATTCCTTTAATATGGAAAAAAATATTTTACCACTCTTGGTCGATTGGTTCCTCCTGCATTCAGGGTGTACGTCAAATACTGAAGCCTCCATATTTCCTTATGTTAAAGTCACTTATCCTTACGGTAAGGCTTACATATCCGAAACGCTAAAGTTAGCACTCAGTATGTAACCTAGCCCGAAGGCTCTTCAAATAACTCAAGTGGCTGTCTCAGCAGTGGACCTCTCACAGGAGATCAAGATATCACGGTCAAATTCGGGGACTGTCAAATTCGGTATCTATATGTGACTCCCTACAAGAACAATCTATTAAGACAGTAATGCGATGGTATACTACTCCAGCTCAGCTGGCTAATATGAATCGGAATATGTTGGATGTATGCTGGAGGTTAGGTAATATGCGAGGGCCTTATTATCATATGTGGTGATCATGTCCAGTCATTGTATCTTTTTGGATGAAAATAAGGGATTTATTGCAGACGTTTTTTTCTAATTCTGTCCCACTAGACCCGGTTAGTTTTTCTGCTGTCCAGACCAGCCCCAGGTTTTACTTTCCATGAGAATAAACTAATAGCTAAAATTTACATTGGCTGCAAGACGGGCAGTAGCAGAGGTTTGGAGACGACCTTGTTTACCAAAGCTAGCAAAAGTATTCGTAAAAATTAAAGATACACCGGTCATGGACGAACTTACGGCTTTGGTTCATAATTCTATGCCCACTTATAATAAGACCTGGGGACCGTGGCTGGATGCAGGATTGTAACGGGTTTTCTTTTCTCTTTATTTTATTTATTTTTTCTGAGATATTATATGGGCCTTTCCCTCCCCTTTTTTTTTCCTCTCCCCCCTCTTCTTCTATATCTTTCTTCTTTTTCTTTGTAAAGTATAGGTAAAATTAAGATGCTTAAGCTGTTTTTCTTGTGGATGGATATTAAGTTGATTTTCAAATATGGAGCTATAATATTTCCATGTAGATGTATTCTGAAAATTTTATGCATCTAATAAAATATGTTTAAAAAAAAAAAAAAGATAAAACACGGTCAAATCGAGCAATTAATTAAATAATAATTGCTGAATGTGTTTGTATAAGTGCTCATCGTTACAAACCTTTGTAGACTATGACCTGCAAGTAGTGGCATTGTCTAAGAAGAAAGAAAGGGTGGCATTTGGAGAAAATGCATCCATTTTCCCAATCTAAAATGCAACATAAATTCCGTAACAAAATGATTTATGAGTCACTCCTCTCCTGGTTCTCCTCCGGGTGAGATATTTCTTCCGTTCCTTATTGCTGACTCATTTTGAAAAATGATAACTCAACATTCCGATGCCTTTATTTCGAAAGGTTTATTTATTAAAAAAAAACAACAACATCCGTTTAATGAAAAACCAGTAAGCTTTTAATAAAACCAACAATAAAACACGAGTTTGAAAACCGCAGCCGTGAAACGTCCTCGCGCAGTTATTTATTTTAACGAATAGCACTCGTACAAAGATCAAAATCTTTTTTCAGTTCCAGTACGGGCTTCTTCTTTTTGTACAGAGCTGGAATATTGCTTAGCAATCTCTCCGTGACACGCCGTAGTAATAGATTTTTCCCTCTGTCGCTGTTTTTTAAACCTGAAACGTAGTAAATATGCTAACGCAGAAACGTAAGATCGACATCTTGTTCCTAGTAACAGATTTAGTTGCTGGGGGGGCTGTGAGAATATCTCAACACTTCTTTTCATTTGTGTGATATATGCTCCCAAGGAAGATGTGTTACAAGGATGGTGATATCCGCTTTGAAATTTCACAGAGCGGAGTGTAAATTGTAGCTGCCTGGACAACAAATTATCAGATCTATTCTGTTGTGACTTCTATTCTTGCTTTCAATGGGTTATCAACATCTTTTTGATGTTTCAAGTAATACAGTTTATAAAACCAATCCTCCTTTGCCATCAAATGGCCTGTGGGGGACTGGAATAAAACGAGAGAGAGAATATATCAACATTTCCTAGAAACGGCAAAATACTTTATTACTATTATATTTCATTTCCAGTTATGAGGATCTACATCTTTTCCTCCCATAACTCATAATTTATAGCAAGATTCCGATTATGCAAATGTGTATTTTTATAAAAAGGAACAATGCACATGTTATTTTTTTACAATGTAGTAGAATGGACCGGGCGTTCTGTTGGGTCAAGCAGGAGCTTTATTCCATGGGTGCCACCAGAACATTTTGGCTCTAGCACAAGCCAAGTGACTTGAGAAAGGCTTGTGCGAGATCCAACACATTGTGGTGGCACCCATGGAATAAAGCTCCAACAGATTGAGCACCTGTCTCGAGAAGCTGAGTATTCAGGATTTCAGATTTTTTTCCGATTTTGGAACTAGGGAGAATCCAATGTTTTTGAGGAACAAGATCATGGCGGGAGAGCTGCGATCCCCATCTTGCTGCAGCTCCCAGTGTATACACACGATTGGTGCGCTCTACAACATGTCTTCAGTATGACTGTGGGCAGCATGTCACATGCTGGGGCTGCCCAGAGGCTCCCAACATATGCTGATCTGCTGAGGCCAAGTTCCCGAGCAGCAGTGAACGTGCAGAGCACCTCTACTCCAGAATCACTAAAATCCAGACTTCAAAAACTCCAGTCTTCGGAGTCTTTCAGATTTTAGAATTCCAGATAAGGGGTGTCTGATCTGTATATGACTCAACCAGATGCTGGTCCATCCTTCACCAGATGGGCAGGCCCATTAAAGAGGTCTTTCACCAGTCTGGAGTGCTGGGTTCCTATGTTGTGACAAAGTACATGTGGGATTGGTTCTCCCCTGGTCCTATGATGACCTGTCTGAAAACTCCTCAAAATAGTCTTCCTTTAAAGTGTGTGCATTTCCTATATGTTGTATATAGGATTCATGACCAACCATCATAGGAAGGGTTATTTTACGCTGTGGAATGCTCTGGTTGTGTCAGAGACTGTACAGACTTTTAAAAAACGACTGGATGACTTCCTGCAAAACATAACATTAAGGCTCATAATATTTAATATGTGAGTAAAAGCTTCTTGATCCAAAGAGAAATCTGATGCCATTCTGGGGTCAAGAAGGATTTTTTTCCCAGTCTGTGGCATATTGGCAAACGCTTCAGACTGGGTTTTTTTGCCTTCTTTTGTATCAACAGCAGTAGGTAATGTGTGAAAGGCTTAACTCGATGGACGCATGTCTTTTTCAGCCTATGTAACTATATGTAACTATCAATCATTGAACTTGGTGGCTGATGACTTTTGAGTTTGACGATTAAACAATAGTTGGGATCATTGGAGACCACTCAAATAAATCTAAAATGCCTTCTTCACTGGTTTTATGTTTTCCTTATACATAAAATTAAACAGGGGAATCTATACATATATATATATATATATATAAAAAGAAAAAGTCTTGACTCACTGACTGACCAATGCCCAGCTCAAACTGTTTACCTTAGGAACTTTTTGAACTTGGAAATTATGAAGATACATTGCTTTTATGACATAGGCACCCACTAATGAAGAATTTTTGGAAATTCTGCCCCTAAGGGGGAGAAAAATGGGGGTGATCATTTTAAACAGGATACCTATATCTCAAAAATCAAGGTGTTACAGACATGAAAATTGGTATTTATACTCTTCATGAAAAATAAAAAACCAAAGGTGTTATTCACAGAGCATCGAAATGTCACCAAACATTTCGGTGTTCTGTCATTCCCCGCACTTTGGCGAATCAAATTTCCCCACCCTGCGGTGAATTAACCATTCACCGCAGGGTCCCCGAAGTGCAGGTAATCAGCTGCCGAATGCCGACGCAAACCTGCCGGACGCCGCCGCAAGTCTGCCTCAAACCTGTCGCCGCCAACCCGCCGGACATCCATTGCAAACACGCCAGACAGCCGCCAAACGCAGCCAATGAGCCACTGAGCACAGCACTGACCAGCTGCAAAAAGCCGACAAGCCGCCGGACGGTTAAAATAAATAAAAAAAAAACAATACAATTGAAAGTGTCAAAATTCAAAAGCTGTTTGCAAATAAACTACTGAACGAAAATGTCTGGAATTAACATATACGATCCTATGAATGATAATAAAAAGGTCTATTACAGAAAAGAAGAAAAACTGCTATTTAAAAAAAAACAACAGAAACATTTCCCGAAAAAGTCGCGAAAAATGGCTAAAAGATCCGAAAAAAAATAAATAAAGGGACTTTTTACTGCAGATTAAAAGAATAAACGGTTCATTAGATATTGAGTAAAAACGGGAATATTTTTAACATTGAAACCTATGGGATTCGCCTGAATAAACCTGCCGAATGAAACCACCAAACAGCAGGGCATTTCTCTGACATATCTTTACTGTTCGGTGTCTCTGAATAGATTATCCATTGCTTCTCTATGGGGGATTTCAATGTTGCCGAACAGGCACCTTACGTGCTGGCAATTCGCCAAAATTTGGCAAAATGCCTGCTCTGTGAATAGCCTAATGACTATGAAATGGCATCTTATGGGGAAATTCTCTGTTCGGTGCCATTTCGGGGCTAGACCATAAATAAATAACCCTACAAGTATTTTACTTTTCCAAAAATTCTAGTAAGAGGGTGAAAAAGGGGGGTGAATACTTTTATCTGAATACCTATACATCAAAAACCAAAGATTATACAGGCATGAAAATTGGTATTTACAATCTTCTTGAAGCATAAAAAAACTTGTTTTACCATTTTCCACAAATTCAAGTAGAGGAGCTGTGAAAAAGGGGGGTGGATATTTTAAAATGGATACCTAGATCTCAAAAACAGAAGCAGTTACAGACGTGAAAACTGATATTTAGATTCTTCTTGAAAAATAAAAAAAATATTTTGCCATTATCCAAAAATTCAAGTAAGTGGGAAGGGGTAAAAAGGGGGGGGGATTTTTTATTTGTATACCTATATTTCAAAAACCCAAGATATTACAGGCATAAAAGGGGGTGAATATACAGGATACCTATATTGCAAAAACAAAAGATACAGAAGTGAAAATTAGTATTAACAGGGTTATTCCGGTGGAATTTCGGTGCTCTTTTGTTCCCTGCACTTCAAATGTGGAATCAAATTTCCTGTCTCTGTGGTGAATTCAGCATTCAACACAGGGTCTCTGAGGTCAAGGGAAAATCCGGCAAACGCATTAGAAAAGTCACTGCAAAATCGCCACACTGTACGGAAAAACCACAGCATTTAACTTAAAAACCACCGCAAAACTGCCGAAAAAAACAGAACTCATCTGAAAAAAGTCAACTATCCACCGGAAAACCACCGAAAAAACCCGACTGCATCCAAAAAAAGCTGACGATCCACCAGAGTGCAGACCAGCCACAGGAAAAAGCCAACAAGCTGAGTAAAAAAACACCTCCACTTTTAAACCCTTAGTGACCGGGCTGTGTTACACAAATCTGCCCTTTAGTGACCGCTGCTGTTTTTACGTTTCTGCGCTGTTCGTGTTAAGGTCAACTTTTCCTCTTACTCATTTATGCAACCCACACATATTATATACCGTTTTTCCCGCCATTAAATGGACTTCCTAAAAATACCATTATTTCCATCATATTGAATAATTTACTACAAAAAAAAAATATGAAATATGATGAAAAGATGGTAAAAACACACTTTCGTAATTTAATCCCCAAATTCTACACCCACCAAAAAAGACCCCGGCTAAATAGATTTTTAAGAATTTTGTCCCGAGAATAGAAATACCTATTTTTTTTTTTTACATGTTTTTTAACCCCTTCATTGCTGAGCCAGTTTACCTATGTGCGCTGAGCTCATTCTGACTGCTTTATGCTTATTATTTTTAAATGACAGCCTAGGTCCTACAACAAACCTAGTCATGTTTGGTATCATTGGAAAGGCCGTGATCAGGCCTTTAAAATGCTGCCCAGCATGATGACCCTCTAGCTGCCACTGATCGGGAGATAGGGGGATCCTTTGGATCCCGTTATCTCGCCTTGGCAGCTAGGGGGTTAATTGGTCCACTGACATCCCCACACATATGGTGGGGATGTCAGTGGGTGGGGGGTGACCTGTAGGCTTGGCTGACATCCACGATGTCAGCCCCCTCCAGATTTGAATCCCGATTTGGTGCAAATTTCAGTATACCTATATTTCTAAAAGCAAAAGATGTTACAGGCGTGAAAATTGGTATTTACAATCTTCTTGAAAAGTAAAAAAACACGTGTTTTGCCATTTTCCAAAAATCCAGTTGATACACTGGATCAACAGATCAGAGGGATGCTGTTACTTCACACTGAATGGAGTCTCTATGCAGCACCTCTCACAGCCAGAGCTCACACACTCCCACACTGCTCCAGGATTTCTGCTTCCCTCTCACAGCCAGGCCTCGCACACTCCTTCACTGCTCTAGCATGCCTGCTTCCCTCTCATAGGCACGGCTCCCACACTCCCTCACTGCTTCAGCATGGAAGAACCTGTGAAATTATTGCAGAGCCTCAACCCACGTCAGCTCTGTAATGGGACCAGATAGCAAGTAAAAGCACACCACAGAAATGTGATTGAGGCTATGGTGCTAACTGGTAGTGTCCTGGGAATTCAGTATTCATACAACGAATACCTCTTATACCTTCACAATATCCATTTAAATTCAAAAGACTTCAGTTCACCCTAAAGGATTGTTTCGCGATGAGCATCAACAAGTCTCAGGGACAGACTTTGAAGGTAGCGGGGATTGACCTAAGAACAGACTGCTTCCCATATGGACAGTTTTACATTGCCTGTTACAGAGTGAGCTCACCTAACTCTTTAGTGATCCAAGCACCTAAAAGAAGAACCACTGATGTAGTTTTCAAAGAAGTACTCAAATAGTTTTTTTTAATTCTATGTTCTAGATGCCAAAAAAACTAAATAATTTTGTCTGTTTGTATTTACAACACAATATAAAATTTATGGAGGCCAATGAAGGTGGAATAGAGGTAACATCACTGCTCTATAACCATGGAGAAAGACTGTGGAGACACAGGTTCAAGCCCAGGAAGAGTACCTCTCCAGTACGTGTCCTTGGGCAAGACACCTAGCGGTACATACTCGCCACCCAGGACATACTTGAAAACGAGAGAAGTCTCAATGTATCCTTCCTGGTAAAATACTTTCTCAAAAAATAAATAATGAAACAACTTTAACCCCTTAAGGACGGGAGTAATTTTACAACTTCGGCGCTGTTTCGGAAGTAGAAGTTTGCTGAGCTCATTTTGACTGTTTTTAAGTCACGTATTATTATACCACCCAAATTATATATTGTTCTTTACGGCAGACTCGGCAGATTAATAATGTATCATTATTATATGTATAACAAAAAAATGTAAAAAAAAAAGTGAATTTTCAATACAATTTCAATCATCCACAGTGTGTAAAGTATTTTTTTTAAAAAATTTTATTATCTGAGCCTTTGCGGTCATATGCTATGGGGTAGACTTGTTAAAAAAATTAGAACGGGGAACCCATTTTTTTTTTGGGGAGAAATTGCGTGATTTTAGCTAAACCCCCCCAAAAAAAATCATTAGTGAAGCATCATTGTTCACATTATAATTGAAATGTGAATAGATCTGCATAAAAAAAAAAAACAGAAGTTTTTATTTTTTAATTTCTTACACTTTTATTTGAGATGTAACATGGTCATGCTTGATATCATTGGAAAGGCTCTGGCCTTTCCAGCAATATCAGATATGACCCCCTAGCTGCCACCGATCAGGAGATAAAGGGGTTCAAAGAATTTCAAAGATTTCCTTAGGAAATCCCTTTGCAGCTAGGGGGTTCCCCGGTTAACTGACATCATAGCGCATAAGCGATGAGTCAGTTGACGCGGGAGGGACCCAGAGGCCATCCAAGATGGTGGCCCCCACTGAAAAAGGCCACGGTCTTGCACCGATTGGTGCCAGGCTGCGACCTGGCAACTAAGGGGTTAACCCCCTACATCACTGGAAAGGTCAGGCTGTGACCCTTCCAGCGATGCTGGCCACAGCCTCCTAGTCCCCGGCGATGGGGAGATAGAGGGATCCAAAGGATCCCCCTCCCCTTCAGGCTCTTGCCCTGCTCCGGCGGGGGGCGCCTGACACTGACGTCATCGCGCCCAGCGGAGTAAACCCTGCCGATCTGACTCCGTGGGACTCAGATCAGCGAGGGAGCCGCCAGAGGAGGTGAGTATCTGCGGAGGGGGGCTGCAAACGCCGTGGACGTACCATTACATCCTGCGGCGTTAAAGTCTGCCTAATGCAGGACCTAATGGTACGTCCTGTGGCGTTAAGGGGTTAAGACATCAACCAGTAAATTATATTTCGTACAGTTGGACAAAAACTCATGTTTCTTTTAAAAACAATTGTAACAAATCCCAAAATCCATGTCACCGAAGCCAGTGGCAAAAGCTAGTATTACATAAAAGGTAATTTTAGAGTCCTAATTGGCTGCTCACTGGTATCCAATGTATTTTCAAAAAATCTGGAAGGCCAAGGTTGAACACCCCCATCTGAGAGAAACCAGCCGGCAACATGAGGCTTTTTAATGTGGGAGGCAGGGTTGATTTATTATCTATTAAAGCTAATTTGAGGAGGATCCTCTGTTCCTGTCTTCATAAATTAGTTTCATGGTTTTACTTCCCTATTTTATACTTCATGGCACTGCAGAACTGGTGACAGTATATAATGGTTGCCATTTAGGTCTTACTTATGGTTCATGAGAAAAATCTTGAGCACACAGAGAATGCCTTTAAATCAGTTCATTTATGTTCCAAAATCAACATGACCTTATAAAATGTGACACATTCAAATTAACAATATAATTTCTACTTAAAAAATATTATATAGGGATAAAAATGTTTTATTATTTGTTTAAAAAAAGCCTATTCGTACTACAAACCCAAGCGTTTACAACTCTTGTTATTACCATTGACATTTAACCGACATTAGATTTGTTTGTATCCATTACTTTTATTCCCTACACACATTTTATTGTACTTTTTATGTTCTGATGTTTATTATTAAATCATGTTGGTACTTATAATTAGATGATAAATCTTAATAGTTTCATATCAAATTATCCCTCTTTGATTTTAAACCAGAGATTCTAGACCTGTTGTAATATTACTTTTTTTTACAGGGATAGGGAAAGCTCGTAGTAATACTGGAGGGTAAAAGATTGCTAAATTTAGGATAGCGGTGACATTTTTTATTCAACCAGTGATCCTTAGTATTTTTCAGAGATTTTCTACAATGATTGTGTAATGCATTAATGGGCAAGATCCAGTAAAACCATCTGCTTGACCTCAAATCGATCTCACCAGGAGCTTTTGGCTTGGAAATTGTAAGATTCAGTAAGAATCTCAGAACGGCATAAAAGCCATGAGGATCTCCTGTGATAAATCTAGGTGCTACAATGCATGAGTGTTTAAGATATAAACACAATGTATTGCTGTACATTATACGCTTCAAGGGTTCAAGCTAAATTATACTTGAGCTTTTTAATCCATTCACTTCCATGATCAGTAGAAGATACAGCAGCCCAAGATCGTGTTAACTCAAGATGTAGCTATGCTGCATCATTGCAAATGAAATTCATTGACATTTTTGCTGCAGAACATGCCCCTAAACACTTTTAAAAAACAGTTGGGAATGTGTCTATTGACATCTCCCCAGCTGATTCTGCACAGAGATCAGAACTGCAGTAACTCCTTCTTGCCAGTAGATGGCAACATCTGCCTGCCAGATACTTTAAACTGGTGGGAAAACCATCACAAAAAAGGCATCAATATAGTCCATATGAAATAATTTGGGTTTTTAAGTTTTTACAAAATTTTAAATGCTGACCCATCAAAGAAATCACACGCACTTTTAAAACATATGGCCAACGTATTAGATATATAAATGTAAACTGGGATACTGTCCAGGTTAACTGTGTAACTTCAATGTTCACAAAATATTGCTAAGCCCTTCACTACCAAGATCGACTTAACTCGATATGTAAAAGCTTCTGCGGGACACTGAGATTGAGTTAACTCGATCTTGTTCTTATTCAGTGGCAATGCAAAATTAATTTAGTTTATTGAAACTGAATTTAATTTGCAAATGGGCTCCAAATTGTAGTCTAATGTTTCAGTACATCGGCCATTGCAGCCGATGTGCTAGAACAGATTAAACAGCTGGGACATATCATTGTCTCTTAGAGAAAACCCACCAGCACTGTAGCAACAGTAGCACTTTTTGGTCAGCGGCTGGAGCCCTCTGCCTGTCAAACAGTGTATGGAAATGTACTGTTGGGATTCTACAGCAGATTTAATGTATTACCGATGTAAAATGAACAATAAAGAAGATTGTGTTGCACACTGTATATGTATAACTACATACGGGTGCTAGTCTAAGGCGGACCAGTCCTCAAAGGTCCAAATACATAACACTACAAAAATGCCAAGACTGCACACCAAAGTAAAAATAAATTTTTATTGATACAGAAATAAAAACACTAAAACACCCCGAAAAATCTTTATATAATATATAATTTGCCAGAGAACCAACTCAAAAGTAATAATGTTGGTCTACACTTATCCTAATGCAACAAAAGAGATAAGTTAATATATGTCCTCCAAACAATATGTTAAGGAGTATCCCTGGTAATAATAAATCTTATATCACAAGCAGTGTTTAAAGAACCAAAAAAATAAATAAACAACCACATGTAAAAAGAAACTGAAATACTGATACCACAGGGAACCTCTCAGCAGACAAGAACCAGCAGAGACCAAACACTCAACGTTTCGGTCAAAGACCTTTGTCAAGAGTAAATGCCAACTCACCTCAGGTGTTGTATTTATGTTGAAAGATAATAGGTACACAGGTGTGGACACTGATCCCAATTCCCACAGTAAGTGTAGCATAATTATATCGGCGGCCGCCCTTAATGACGACAGGAGATCACGTCAACTCGACAGTGAACTCCCCTGCGTCATCACACCAGTGGATGTGAAAAAGGAAAAAAAAAAATAGTTATTATTTTGTTTTAACCCAGTGCCACTGCACATCCACGCATAAATAAACACATAATGGGGGGGTAGATCCACAGTCTGCATCATCAGGGCCCAGTGGGAAATAAGATACTTGATTGGCTTGAATACAGTTATGTAATATAACAAATGCCATAATGGAGTGATAAGTAAATGAAAGCAATACCTATTTGCTGCTATTCACTATACCCTAAATTCATATCAATGTCATCATTGGTACATACAAAAACATCAATACATTTATATATACAGGATCTCATCATGATGAAGCACAAGCAAAAAACATACCACATGTAAATATATCACAATTATATTCAGTCATGACTCCATTTTTCCTGCACAGAACAACTGAGCCTCATGAAATACATGAATGAACCCCTGCAAAAACCAAGCATACCACACGACATATGAAAAAACACATAACAAAAAACAAAACACACCCCAAAAAAACACACAAAAAAACTCCACAAAAACAGCAAAACAAAAAACAAAAAATAATAATTAAAACAGAAAAAGAACAAACACATAAATATAAATGAATATACTAAAACACAATACATAAAACACAAGACAAAAATCAAATATGAAAAAGGGGCGTGATTGCAGAAGTAGTATGAATCCTACGCCAGACCAGCCAGTAACATATGATAAACAATCATACTACAATGATCTTGCAGGAAGGGACCAAAGAACTGTAACCTACAACAAAAATACAGATAAAAATACAATTAAAAGACCTACCTTCTGCAAAGAAAATAAAGAATTTTGGAGTAACTGGTTTAGAATACTTAACAAATGTAGTTTGGACCTCATTACTCTCTCTGTGGAAGCTCTGCAACAAGATTTGACCATTTTGAGGGACTCTATAGCAGAGACTAAAAACAAACTGCTGCTACTTGAGACAACAATAATTGTGGAAGAAAAAACTACAGTGATACAACAGTCTTTATGTAAACACAAGGATGAGATTCTGGCACGTAAACGTAACAAATTTAGACGTGATACCCTGGACTATCTTGAAGACAGGGTTTATGAGTGGAAAGATCTAAATAGAGGTGCAGCAAGATCAAAAGCACGTAGGCGACCTATAGGTGGACAGTCCGAGACGGAATTTTCCTCTGATACCTCCAGTACCAGCAGGGATTTTTTAGAGTGGCACCCAAGGGGCGCACGAGGCAGGGGAGGAGGAAGAGGAAGATCCAGGACGCTGCCTTATTCACAGAGAGCTCCCGAGGAATCGGAAGTGGGGAGTGTCACCCCGAGATATCCAGGGAGAGTGAGGGACAAACCAAAACATTGGTGATTAATATCGCCAGTAAGTCTTTGACAACCGCACAGGAATCTCTTCTTAATCAAGGTTTAAGCTTTGTACCATTTTTTAAGGAAAATAAATTGAATCTGGATGTTGAACTCACGCACTTTTTTCAAACTATTCGTTTAAAAACTTTTTTTCATCTACAGGAGGTGGAGACACCAAGTACCGACACACCTTGGGCAGAATCATCTCTATTCAACCTGGCAAAATGCAAACCTGTGAGTAAATTTACACCGGTTGGTTTTAATGCTACGGTTGAAACTTTTATTCGCATGGTTGAGGTTGAGATAGACCGAATTAGATGGTCACCAAATCGGGACTCACAACATAACTTAACTCTTGAACAGAAACGGGCGCTAAAGGAATTACAAAAGGATGACACTATTTCCATCTGTCATGCGGATAAGGGTGGGGCCATTGTGGTGATGGACACTACCTTATATCTTAAGGAAGCATATCATCAACTTAATAATGAGTCACATTACAAAAAATTAGATTGCGACCCCTGTCAGAATATACAAAAGGAGATCAAGAGCATTTTGGATGACGCCTTGATGAACAACTTAATTAGCAAACGAGACTATAACTTCTTAGATTGTCCATTCCCACGGGTTCCACATCTTTATCTATCACCAAAGGTCCACAAGGACTTAAATAATCCTCCTGGGAGACCGATTGTCTCTGGTTGTGGTTCCATCTTTCAGCCTTTATCAATTCTTCTTGATGCACATTTACAGCCTCTTGTGCTTGCCACTAAGTCTTATTTACGAGACACACCAGACTTCATCACGAAAATCAAGGATTTAATCCTCCCGGCTGGAGCTTTTTTATGCTCCATGGATGTGGGTAGTTTGTATACATCTATCCCACATGATGATGGAATTGAGGTAATTTTTGGAGTACTACAGAGTTTGGAAATATTGGATGCATATAGATTGTTTCTGGTGGATCTATTGCGTCTGATTTTGAGTAAGAATTATTTCTACTTTGAGGGTACCTTTTATTTACAACTTCAGGGAATCTCTATGGGCTTGAATGTGGCACCATCATATGCTAATTTATTTATGGATGCATTTGAGGAGTCATTTGTGTATTCTGATGTTGTTTTTGACCACTTTGTGCTGACCTGGTTTCGTTTTATCGACGACATTTTCTTTATCTGGACAGGTGATTTGGATACACTATTTGGTTTTCACCAACGCTTGGATTCACATTGCCCTACTATTAAATTTACAATGGAGTACAGTCAATATCAACTGCACTTCTTGGATGTTCTGTTACAGGTGAGTGAGGGTGCTATTGTGTTTGATTTATTTTCTAAGCCCACTGATAAGGCTGCTTATCTACACTATAACTCATTCCATCCTAAACAAAAGATAAATCCAGGTAAAGTATCCATGTAATTGGGCAGACTAGATGGGCCGAAAGGTTCTTATCTGCCGACATTTTTCTATGTTTCTATCCACAACACCTGTTGGAGAATTTGCCTTATGGGCAATTTCTCCGTGCGAGAAGGAATACCAGTAACACCAAGGATTACGATAAGAGGAGTAACCAATTGATTCAGGATTTTACCAAGCGTGGATATACACCGGATACCCTCACGGGTTTTCAGCAAAAAGCACGTAGTTTTCAACAACATGAGCTGTTAAAACCTAAGATACGTGCTACACAATCTAGGCTTCCTATGCTTTCTAGGCTTACAACCTATAGTGCTATTTCCCCAAAAGTGAGGCACATTATCAATAAACATTGGAGTGTTTTGCAGACGGACCGCAAGATTTCTAACCTTTTCAAGGAGAAACCTTTGATGATTTACAAGCGCTCCAGAAATATAGGGGATATCCTGACAAAAACATTGATGTAGGTCAACAGGAGAAACCACAAGCCTTGGCTTCATTCATCGGCGAACCACGGATGGGTATGTACAGATGTGGCCACTGCATACATTGCAGTGGCGTGATTGTGGGACCCACATTTTCACATCCACGTTCGGGTAAAAAATATGATATTCATGCTCGGGTTAATTGTCAAACGGACCATGTGGTCTATCTGTTAAAATGCCCTTGTGGGCTTGGATATGTTGGGCAAACACAACGGTCATTGACTGTGCGCATAAGAGAGCACAAAAGCAACATTCGGACATGTAGATTTCAATCTCCGATTGCTAGACATTTTTCTGAGAGTGGCCATACAGTGGCACAGTTACGTTACATGGTGATAGAATGGGTTTGGAGTCCCAAAAGAGGAGGGAGTAGGGATACTCTCTTAGGAAAATGTGAGTTCCATTGGATTTATAAGTTACAAACCCTGTCACCCTTGGGTCTCAATGAGGATAGGGATTTATCGCCATTTTTGTGAAATGGCATTTCCTCTGCTTTTGCGTTGTTGATTTTAATTGTATTTTTATCTGTATTTATCTGTATTTTTGTTGTAGGTTACAGTTATTTGGTCCCTTCCTGCAAGATCATTGTAGTATGATTGTTTATCATATGTTACTGGCTGGTCTGGCGTAGGATTCATACTACTTGTGCAATCACACCCCTTTTTCATATTTGAATTTTGTCTTGTGTTTTATGTATTGTGTTTTAGTATATTCATTTATATTTATGTGTTTGTTCTTTTTGTGTTTTAATTATTATTATTTTTTTATATTTTTAGATGTTTTGTTTTGCTGTTGTTTTTGTTGAGGTTTTTTTGTGTGTTTTTTTGTGTGTGTTTTGTATTTTATGTGTTTTTTCATATGTTGTGTGGTATGCTTGGTTTTTGCAGGGGTTCATTCATGTATTTCATGAGGCTCAGTTGTTCTGTGCAGGAAAAATGGAGTCATGACTGAATATAATTGTGATATATTTACATGTGTTATGTTTTTTGCTTGTGCTTCATCATGATGAGATCCTGTATATATAAATGTATTGATGTTTTTGTATGTAGCAATGATGACATTGATATGAATTTAGGGTATAGTGAATAGCAGCAAATAGGTATTGCTTTCATTTACTTATCACTCCATTATGGCATTTGTTATATTACATAACTGTATTCAAGCCAATCAAGTATCTTATTTCACACTGGGCCCTGATGATGCAGACTGTGGATCTACCCCCCATTATGTGTTTATTTATGCGTGGATGTGCAGTGGCACTGGGTTAAAACAAAATAATAAATAATTTTTTTTTTTCCTTTTTCACATCCACTGGTGTGATGACGCAGGGGAGTTCACTGTCGAGTTGACGTGATCCCCTGTCGTCATTAAGGGCGGCCGCCGATATAATTATGCTACACCTACTCTGGGAATTGGGATCAGTGTCCACACCTGTGTACCTATTATCTTTCAACATAAATACAACACCTGAGGTGAGTTGGCATTTACTCTTGACAAAGGTCTTTGACCGAAACGTTGAGTGTTTGGTCTCTGCTGGTTCTTGTCTGCTGAGAGGTTCCCTGTGGTATCAGTATTTCAGTTTCTTTTTACATGTGGTTGTTCATTTATTTTTTTGGTTCTTTAAACACTGCTTGTGATATAAGATTTATTATTACCAGGGATACTCCTTAACATATTGTTTGGAGGACATATATTAACTTATTTCTATTGTTACATTAGGATAAGTGTAGACCAACCTTATTACTTTTGAGTTGGTTCTCTGGCAAATTATATATCATATAAAGATTTTTCGTGATGTTTTAGTGTTTTTATTTCTGTATCGATGTAAAATGAACTGCAATTTAATGAAACAGCACCTATTAGTGAAGGGTTACATTTTGTCAATATTGCAGAAGAATAAATCAGATCTAAAAAATTCACTTTTTCAGTAGAATATTGTATGTGAGCGGGAGAATAAAGGAAGAAAAAAGTGATGGGTGAGATTTTATGATGCAAGGGCAAATGTAAAAACATCAAAACGCAACTGGGATCATATAATTTTCACACATATATTTTTGTGTATCAAATTTAAGTTCAGAGACTGCTAATAAGCATACAGCCTCACAATACCACACCGAAAAAAAAATTCAGCCTTGATTAATTAATTAATTTATTTATTTATAAAGGATTTTACCAGGAAGGATACATTGAGATTTCTCTCGTTTTCAAGTATGTCCTGGGTAATTAATGATGCTCTCTTTATTTTATGTGACCTGTAGTTGGGAAAATTTATGTAAATCCTATGGATATGTGGTATGCAGGTACTCCCAATATAGTAACAGCTTATTGATCTGCTTTGATGGATATTTCTTTAATTGTATTTGTTGTTTTATAGTTATTTTAAACAAACACTGAAAATATGTGGGTTTCCCCCAATTTTTAGTTAATTGAGCATCCATAGTAAGTGGCATGAGCTTGAACAGTTGATAGGTTTATGTAGGTAATCTGCCAACATCTTTTAATAAACATTTTCATTAAATATACAGTATTTGATAGCAAAATGCTCAAAATTGGCCTCTAGCACTCTAAAATTGTAGAATTGTTCCAAGACCCAAAGCATTAAATGAAAATATTTAATATGTAGTTATAGTCAATTAAATTAATTTTATTTTGTTTTATTCGTAATTTATTTTGAAATGGAAATTGCGAATATAAATAGTGCAGAAGGTGAAACACTTACTTGTATATTTTTATGAGATTTCTAATGACTTGAACCACAAGAACAGCTGTACGGAACTTCCGAAGATACTAAAAGGGAGAATTAGGAGATGTTAGACCTCAGTCATAAAATAAAAAAAAACTTTTTATGAAAAATAAAGTAAGAAAAAAATACAAATTAAGTCGTCTTAAAATTGACCAACAAATTTGATCAAGATGATCAACCCTTCCTCCAATAATAATAATTCTGAAACCTTTGTGATTATTCTAAAGAGACTGAAAAACCAAATTTAAAAAAATAAAACAACAAAACAATCCTTATTTTACACTTTATTTTAACCCCTTGCCACCGGGGTCCTCTGCAGCCAATGACGTCGATCGGCCGCAGGGAAGGGAAGCGGGCCATAGGAGCTGCCAGAAAGCCGCAGGGCACCAGGACGGCATAGTTTGCTCTGCGTCGTTAAGGGGTTAAAGGAAAAGAAAACCTGCAATTGGTAAAGGAACAAAGTGTGACTCATCTGAATCAGAACGGTCTATGTCACAAAAGAAAACAAGGGCTGAGGAAACAGAAGGTGAAATGGGAGGAGAGGAAAATGTCAAAAAGGGTGAGGGGGGAGTTCAGCCAATCTATTTTCGCGATATCAGTATGAAAACAATTAAGCAATCCCCTAGTCAATGTATTCAGCAGCAGTAATAGAAAAAAAACACGGCTACCTTTTTGTAGAGTGGAAAAAAAAGAGCTGGTTTAATCAAAGCATTATAACGTTTTGCTTCTCTCTGGAACCTTTTTCAAGAATACTTGACAAAGGTTCCAGTGAGAACCGAAACGTTGCACTGCTGCGATTTATATCAGTTATTTCCTCTTTCTATGATGGTGACACACTTTTTCTATTACTGCTGCACTAAAGAGCTGGCTGCATGAATGGCTTGAGAACACACTGTAATGATTTCAGGTTTATTGAGTGCTATATCGACTCACACATAAGCTATTATTTTCAACTGGACGAAATATGCTCTATGCACCCTATATTAAAACCAGTTTGTTGGATGTCATCTTTTTTGTCCACCAAGGCAAGACCCAAAAGGTTTTCCAGAGGATGAGGATTAGTAATTCAGCCATATTGAGCTGGTATACAGTGTGACTTTCTTATAATTAGTGATGAGCCGAACACCCCCGTGTTCGGTTCGCATTTGAACTCGAACAATTTCAAAAGTTCGGGTTCGAACACAATTCGAACTCAATGGAAGTCAATGGGACTCGAACATTCGACTTTTAGAGTGCCCTCCTAGAGGGCATATATGAAATATATTTGCCATAAAAGGTGTATAGGGGTCCGGGTAGTGCCCTGGGGGACAGGAAAAAAGGACAAAATGTAAAAAAAAAAACAAAACGTTTTTAAAGGAACAGTGAGTTTTCCATGAAATAAAGGTTAAGAATAAAAACGAAAAATTCCTTCAAATATCGTGCCTAGGAGGTCCCCATAACCTGCCCGTGAAGTGGCGGATTTGTAGGATGTATAGACACATATAAAAACAAAAAAATGACATTTCAAATGACGGTAAATGACGGTTAATCTATTCATAAACAACTGCTTGGGGCGGAAGCCTGTATGAAAAGAGGAGACGTTTTAGGACATGCAGAACAAGTTTAGTGATTTTTTTGGGCTAAATAATGGTGAAAGCAGGCTTTGTATGAAAGTAACAAAAGGTGCTTTAAAATTGGGCCTTTAGTGTCGGCAACAGTGCCGTCACACCGTAACCCCTCTGTGGTATTGTGGAAGAGTGCAGCGGTGGACCCTGCGGTCCAATATTAAAATGATATGAATCTGGTATAGGCGTCAGTGGCAGTGCACCCAAATATTGTGCCTTTGGTGGCAGCAAGTGCCTTCACACTGTAACCCCTCTGAGGTATATTGTGGAAGAGTGCAGTGGTGGAGGTTTTGGTAATGCAGATGAGATCCCCGATCTATTCAGTTTCATCAGCAGCTATAACAAAACCGGGTCAGCAATGTTTAGGCACTTGTACTGCAATACTGTATATGGTGAAAATCGACGCACACCAGTAGCAACAGGAAGCAAACAGAACAGGCAGGGAATACACAGAGAGAATAGTCAAATGGCAGGCAAAGTCGGCAACAGACCGGGTCCTCAGAAAAAGCAGGGTCAGTAACAAGTATGCAAACTGATTTGGTAAGCTAGCAATGCGGGAATAAAGGATGAGACACACTGAGTGTGTAGCGACACACAGCATAGCGAAGCAAAGCAAACATTTTGCAGGCTTGACTTCACTCAGCTCCGCCTCGCAGCGTGTCTACACTGCATTATGTTTGCTTCTCACCGCACTGGACAGGAATCCACTAAATTAAAATGTACACACAAAACCGTTTTATTTTCACAAAGCACATGTTATACAGGCAAAAAAAGTTTCTACTCAATAAAATACATAAAAAATTACTGTTTATTTAATAGGAATAGTGTAAAAATATAAAAAAAAGTAACCCCATATCATATATATTATAGGGACACGGAGCGCTGTGTATAGAGTAGGGATGCATTGATACCACACACAGACATATACGTATATATCAACACGCAGACCTATATATACGTATATATCAACAAGCAGATATATATATATACACCCGCCCACAGACCTCAGACCATATATACACATACGCACATGGAGGGGTGGCACGTGGACAATCTCAAATAAATGTGTCCCCCCCCCCAATTTGGCTGATCCCTCCAGAATAAATGTTGAACCCAACAGAGCACAGAATATATATATTGTTCTCTGCTCTATCGGGTTCAACATTTCTTCTGGAGGGATCAGCCAAATTGGGGGGGGGGGGGGTAATTAGTTGCCAAAATGTGTGTGTAATACAAGTATGGATATATATATTTATAAGAATATAGATATATATCTTATCTATATATACATCTCATACCTGCCCTTACCTTCCCCTATAAATTTGCTAAAAATATACAGACAAAAAAAACAAACCACTGCCTGAGACCCTGCACAGCCCACATGCCACCCCCACCTGGCTGAATGTATCTAATATATATAATTAAATACATTCGGCAAGGTAGAGAAAAAAAAGGTTTTATTTTATTTCCCGGGGACATTTAAAAAGGTCCTCGGATTTTATTTCTTTTAGAAACGTGTTGCCTTCCCTTAGCCTGGTGGTCAGTGGGGGCTCCCTGGAACCTGGTTGTGGGGGGGTCTGCCGTGGTCGCAGGTGCAGTGGCTCCCTCCCTGCGCCGCCCGTCTCTGCCACATGCACCCGGGCGGCTAGCCCGCACAGTCGCAGCTCTGTCATCCTGTGGCCGCATGCTCTTCAAGGTCATCCTTGGGAGGCCCCGGCAGGCTGCCCTCTACAGTGCTTGATTAGAGGACCGTGTCTGCCTGATGTTTTAGTAACAAGAATGTTTAATCCCTTAGGCTTCAATGTTAAAAACATTCCCGTTTTAATTCAATATCTAATAAACCGTTGCTTATAATATTCTGCAGTAAAGAGTCTCTTTATTTCTAGATTTTTTAGTATTTAAGCATTTTTTATACTTTTCTTTTTTTAAAAAAAATTCCGAACTTTTGGCGAACGTCCCAAAAAAGTTCGAAGTTCGCGAACTTTCGAACAGCCAATGTTCGATTCGAACTCGGAACAGATCCGAACCGAACACTCATCCCTACTTATAATAAGAGAGGTACCATTCTTAAGCAGCACAGACAAAGGCTTCACTACAGCTTGGATTAAATGTGGAGAACCCTCTCCTTCGACCTTTCAACTGAGGCACATGACCTTCTGCAAAAGACTTCAAACCTCTTCACTATTGATGGTTCAGGCTTATCAAGTCAATTAATGGGCTTCCTAATGGTATCACTAAGTGTCTGATGCAGTCAGCACCCTTGGATGTATGAAATTCATCAGGGAAATAAGGCTTGGATAAACATAAATACCCATAAATTCCTAGAAAGGAAAAGTTAGAGGTCTTCCATCTCTGGAAAATCATTGATATCGGTTAGAAGATCCAGGTGGAGTATTGATGTTGTACAAGAGAATGTGATACATGTACACAGCCACACCTTTAAAGGGCCTTCATATAATGAAGCTTCAAAGAAGTACATGGAGGTGGAAAACCAATGACCCAAATGATTCCACAATCTAGCAAAAATTAGTCATTACAAAACACATCGAAGGAAGCCAATAGTACATTTAGATTTGTGGAGCAAAAGATCATTCCCAGACCCATCCAATGGTATGAAATCCATCCTGCATTGAGAGCTACTGGATTGACTGAAGCTCACACCCTCCATGGAGTCACATGACATGCTGAGCTGGAAGCAGGTCATATCCTGCGGAGATCAGAGGGAGACCAGCGCTGGATTCAGGATAGTTTTTAAAGGAAATTGAAAGGTAAAAACAGATGGGGTAGTGTGAAGGGGGTCAGGAGGAGTTACTTTTTAACCCTTCCATTTCCCGCCCACCTAATTTTTTAACCCCATTTAATACGTTTTCTATTAAGAGTGGCAAACAAAGGATCTGGCATTACCATAACTATTGTCTAGAATGAATACAAAATCCATGGAATGAGAGTCATTTTTAAAACTTTAATGTGACCAAACCAGTAGGAATGCAAGTCCTTGAGAGTTTATCGAAAACATTAGGTTAGACATAACATCTGGGATGGATAATTGCAGAAAATCCCTGTGCAGTACAGATGCATGGTGTTACTGTGATTTCCACACACAGGCATTGTGCAGGCACACATTATTCTATTGGTATTTTTTGGAAGCTGCATTACTAATAATCTCATTATGATCACTACAAATCAACAAAGTAGAATGTCTGACCTTTTTATTATCTATCTGCATCACATTTACTGTGTTTTACACAAAGATCATTTATGCCTGTATGCTGATAATGCAGACCCCATGTGATATTGTGTGAGATAAGGGACGCAATCTACAGTTCAGAACTAGGCTTGTGCACAGATTTTTTTTTTTCGGTTCGATTCGGTTCGTTCGGATTTTGTAAATTTTCGTTTCGACTCGTTTCGGACGATTTTCATTTTGGTTCGTCTTTCGTATCGACTTTTTTTCGTGATTTCGGAAATTTTCGTGTTGAAATTGGGCCGAATCCAAATGCACGAATCGGGAAATTTCGTGAAAATTCCAAAATTCCGAAACCCGAAACGCACATACCTATTCAGAACCTTGGATTCCAACAATATTTCTGCAGGAGAAAAACTAAAGGGGTTTTCAGAAAGCGATGAACTTGTCACCGAATTGCACCAAATGGTGAATTTCATTGCAGTTTGTCTATTCACCAAGATGTCAATTCACAGTTTGCCACAGATCAGTGATCTTGGGCGATCATCGGCGGCAACGAAATTGTCTCATAGAGAAGTAACGGTTCGGCTAGTCACAGAACACCAAACCGCACTCAAGTGTCAGGGAAATGGCCAGATTTTCGGTGGTTCAGTTCGACACGTTTAAACAGACGAATCCCAAAGGATTCAATGTAAAAAAATATTATCATTTTTATTATTTTGTTCAACCATTTA
Organism: Leptobrachium leishanense; assembly: GCA_009667805.1. Lineage (NCBI taxonomy): Eukaryota > Metazoa > Chordata > Amphibia > Anura > Megophryidae > Leptobrachium > Leptobrachium leishanense. The sequence goes on along the minus strand of CM019064.1, from coordinate 425,672,010 downwards.
TTATTTACATTTTCAGAAAAACTTTATTTATATTTTTGAACACCTTTATGTATTTTTTTTATTTTTTAAACAAAATATTTGATTCCCAATACTTTTTAAAATGTGTTTTGTTTTTTTAAATTTTGTGACAGACCTTTTTATTATTTTTATAAGAACTTTTTTATTATTTAGACACAATTTAATGCTTTATTTGTTTAAACACCTATTAGAGAAAAAAAAGATTCTTATGCAGTTTGGCGGTCTGTTCGACGATCTTCAGCGACTCCACCTTCGGCGCACTTCGGTGACCCTGCAGTGAATAGTGAATTCACCGCACGGTCGACGAAATGGAACCACAAAAGCGAACCGAAGAGCGCCGAACTAGAAAGCTGGTTTCTGAATAACCTCTCAAGTAAATGAAAATTTCAAGTGATCTTATTTAATCTTTTTATTTATAAAGTATTTTACCAGGAAGGATACATTGAGATTTGTCTCGTTTTCAAGTATGTCCTGAGTTCAAGAACATTGTATTTCTGTAACAACTGTAACAATTCAAAGTAATTAAATTCAAGATATTAAAAAACAACACAACTATACAGATTAACAGAAAATAAATATAGTCACTATGTTACATGTTTACAGGTGCATTCTGTATATAGTCACTATGTTACATGTTTACAGATGCATTCTGTATATAGTCCCTATGTTACATGTTTACAGGTGCATTCTGTATATAGTCACTATGTTACATGTTTACAGGTGCATTCTGTATATAGTCACTGTGTTAAATGTTTACAGCTGCATTCTGTATATAGTCACTGTTACAGGTTTACAGGTGCATTCTGTATATAGTCACTATGTTACAGGTTTATAGGTGCATTCTGTATATAGTCACTATGTTACACGTTTATAGGTGCATTCTGTATATAGTCACTGTGTTACATGTTTACAGGTGCATTCTGTATATAGTCACTGTGTTACATGTTTACAGGTGCATTCTGTATATAGTCACTGTGTTACATGTTTACAGGTGCATTCTGTATATAGTCACTGTGTTACATGTTTACAGGTGCATTCTGTATATAGTCATTATGTTACATGTTTACAGCTGCATTCTGTATATAGTCACTGTTACATGTTTACAGGTGCATTCTGTATATAGTCACTGTGTTACATGTTTACAGGTGCATTCTGTATATAGTCACTGTGTTACATGTTTACAGGTGCATTCTGTATATAATCACTGTGTTACATGTTTACATGTGCATTCTGTATATAGTCACTGTGTTACATGTTTACATGTGCATTCTGTATATAGTCACTGTGTTACATGTTTACAGGTGCATTCTGTATATAGTCACTGTGTTACATGTTTACAGGTGCACTCTGTATTGAGGTATGTTAATAGGGAGCTCTTAAGTGACTGCAGACTGCGGGAAGATTTGATGGCGTCTGGGAGGTTATTCCATAATTACGGTGCTCTGTAGGAATATTAATATTATTGTCATCTTTTATCTATTTCAAAATAGCAATCTATACGCTGAAACTGCTGTTTAACCTACATTTAAGTGTTAAAAATGCATCCCAAATTTTTTAAAGAATGTCATGATATTGTATGGTTTTTTTCCAGCAAAATGCCCTTGGTAGTGACAGGGTTAAAGAAACATTATCCTCTGTATAATCAGTGCTGAAGGAGCTACACACAATATTAATGGAGAATGGCCAGACTATTTTCCTTCCCAGCACTATAAAACGAAAGCTACTTTGACAGAAGAGGCTGCAGACACTTTCTAAAATAAAAGGTCAAAAGTCCTTATTCAAAGGAAATCACGGCAGCAGAAAGTTATGAGTGAGGGCAATATGGTCACATTTATTATCTGACGCGATATTAGACGCTCTGCTCATATTACGCCTATGATGCATCATTACACTTATTATTTTGGGGAATTGTTAAGAGGTCCACAAAACCCAGAACACCTGGTGAATGTCAAACAAAACTGAACACAGCATCTATCCTTTCCTCCAGGATTACAATATTAAATGGTAAACTCGCTTTTTTAGATATATTTTTTTGTATTTCGCTCTGCTTTTCATGCTTGTTTAAGTTCTGTTTCAACACAAGTATAAAGATTCTTTTCTCCAAGGTCTCTGGATTCTGGTGACATTATGTGAACCGTTCATCTTGACGGATTCCTGCATTTACGGATTCCTATATATTTAGTTTTTAAGACATCATCTTGACTGCTTCTTCTTTTATGACATCTCTGCCATCACTGACATAAAACGCTTTGCTTATTGAATTCAGTCTTGCAAGAAAATGCATTTATCGCACCGATTTTCTCATCTGATCTAATACGGACTTCAAAAACTACACAGGTTGCTGCACAACAAGTGAGCATGTCTTGTCTCTTGTCTAAACCAAGGAATTCTGGTTTGCAACTATCTTTAATCACTGAGTAGACACAATGCACTTTTTATATATGAAAGGACTGAAGGGCAATGGCCGCCAGATGCAGGCAGGTAGGATCGAGGATGCAAGGTTCTGAGAGGTACTGACTGCTAGTATGTATTGATGGGGCTGGCAGTAGAGGACTTCCAAACTCCTCAACTGGCCCACGGTTAGGGTTTATTGACATAATGTTGCCCATTAGCACCATTCCACCGCTCGCTGCGTAGCTCCACGCCATTCTGCTTTCCTCTGCATGGATGACGGATGATGCTGAGCCCTCTTGCTCGATCTCGCCCATGTGAGTTATGGATTTTGATGCAGAAATCTAGAGGCTTGCATCATTTTATTGCCATTCCCAGCATCATGATGCCAACGTCAGGCATCACTGCCTAGTGCCATGCCAGGATGTTTGGGTACACTTGGATGATGCCATAGGAGCTTACACCTATTGAAACCTTGGCCTGAAAAGGTACTCACTGCTCTGTTGTGGTTCTTCATAGCTCCCAATAGCGCATATATACTTTTCTTGCATATTCTGTGTACCGATCCCGCTAGTTCTATTCACCCCTTCTCTCTTTCCCATTGTTTTGGCATGGCTACATTCTCTGACCACGTCTCTCTCTCTCCCGCTCTGATTTCTCCTGTACCAACCTGGCTAATCCTATTGATCATGTATATTTAAGATAATTTGTCTACTGACCTGACTATTCCTCTCTCTCGGTCTGATTATTTGTGTATAGATTTGACTATTCCTCCTTACCACATCTCTCTCTTTCTGATTATTTGTGTATCAGCTTGACGATTTCTCCTGACTACAACTCTCTCTGATTATTTGTGTGTCGACTCAACTATTTGGTGAGACTTCACTTGGAGTACTGTGTGCAGTACTGGAGACCGTATCTCCAGAAGGATATAGACATCTTAGAGAGAGTTCAGAGAAGGGCTACTAAAATGGTGTACGGCTTGAAGGAGAAAAGTTACCAGGAAAGGCTTAATGATCTTAACATGTACAGCTTGGAAAAAAGACGAGACAGAGGAGATATGATAGAAACATTTAAATACGTAAAGGGAATCCACAAGGTAGAGGAAGGGAGTATATTTAAAAGGAAACAAAGTAGCAAAACAAGAGGACATAGTCTTAGATTAGAGGGGCAAAGGTTTAAAAGTAACATCAGGAAGAATTATTTTACTGAGAGGGTGGTGGATACATGGAACAGTCTTCCAGTTGAAGTGGTAGAGGCCAAAACAGTAACTGAATTTAAGTAGGCATGGGATAGGCATAAGGCTATCCTAAACAAAAGATAAATCCAGGTAAAGTATCCATGTAATTGGGCAGACTAGATGGGCCGAAGGGTTCTTATCTGCTGACATTTTCTATCAGGGTTATTCAAAGAGATCCGAATTGCTTGAGAAAGTTAACCGAACGCTGAAAATCAGCGTTCGGTTACCTTTCTTGGCCATTCGGCTATGCAGAGAGCAGGCAATTCCCCAAATCCTGGCGAATTGCCTGCACATACGTTGCCTGTTTGAGGGCAGTGAAAACCCCATGAAAAAGCACTGTTTCGGCTATTTAGAGAACACAAACCAGCAGTGAAAGGTTCCCGAAATGCTCTGCCATTCGGTGGTTTAATTCGGCAAGTTTATTCAGGAGAATCCCATCAGCTTCAATGTTAAAAATATTCCCGTTTTAATTCAATATCTAATAAACCGTTCATTATATAATTCCGCAGTGAAGAGTCTCTTTATTTATAGATTTTTTTAGTATATTATAAGCATTTTTCAGATTTTTTTTTGAAAGTTTACTTATTTTTTCTGTAACAGCCCTCTTTATTATCATTCATTGGACCTCATATGTAAATTTCAGACATTTTCACTCAGTAGTTTCTTTGCAAACAGTGTTTCACTCTTCAATCATTCATGCAAACTGTTTTTCAAATTTATTCACTTCACTCTGTGGTCTCGGCTTTCTCAGCTTTTTCCGGCGGCTTCGCTGCGTGTGATCGGCTCCTGCTCGGGCTTTTTCTGTGGTTTTCGGCAGGTTAATCCAGATGTTTTTGCGGGTTTTCTGCGTGCATTCGGCTGGTTTTGCGGTTCGTTTTCGTCGGGTTTGCGGCAGCTTTTCCCTGCAATTCGGGGACCCTGTGGTGTTTGCTGAATACACCGCAGGGTCACCGAAATGGGATCGGCAAAAAGAATCGAATTGAAGAGAACGAAAAGTCACCGAACGTGCGGTGACTTTTCGAATCTCTTTGAATAACCCTGTAGGTTTCTATTCCTCCTGACCAAATCTCTCTGTCTGGTTATTGGTGTATAGACTTGACTATTCTTCCTGACAGTATTTCCCTCTGTCTAATTGTTTGTGTACCAACTTGGCTAGTCCTCCTGATCACAATTCTATCTGATATTATGTGTACCAACCCAACTACGTTCCCTGACTATGTCTCTGTTCGTCCCTTTGGCATACAAAGCCATCCTAAGGACTGGTGTAACCTCTATCTCACCCCAAACCGAGAAATAGGTTATAAGCCCAGCCATTATAAGGACTGTTAATCGGGTCTGGTTCTATGTCCTTTTCCCCTGTCACCATTGCTATATTTCGCCATCTTATGGATTCTTAGAATTCCTGGTTACAAGGGTTCTTGGTATTGTGTATCGGGGTCTTTTGGACAACCCCGCAATCTCCACAACCACCAATAGCGACCAATGTGAGGAAATCCTGTAATCTTTAAAAGTGACTTTGCTTTAACAAAGCATAACAAATTTTCTTAGTGCTGGGAATAATTTTGATTGCATCGCTGGACAGAAAGGGCAGTATTACAATGTTGGTGCTAACTTAACCAGAGCTGTTGTAAACTGAAAACCTCCATAGGCTATAATGGCTCTGGTAAGTTCACAACAGCTCTGGTTAAGTTAGCACCAACTATGTAATATGGCCCAAGATCTTTAATGCCCGGAATTAAGTCTCTAATATATGTTAGAGTCAAAAAGTAGATTCTGGCCATTCATGTAATAATTAGTCTATGCCATAAGAAGGAAAGGTGCAATAGACTATAATAATCACAGTGCATTTAGACTGTGTGCATATGTGCGTGTGTATGTGGTTATAGCATTAAGGCAGTGGTTCCCAACCCTCAACCCCCTCTAACCGGTCAGGTTTGCAGGATATGTGAAGCACAGCACAGGTGATATGATTTGCTGCTCAGTGATTGCAGGATTCAGTCGGCATTTCCCCAAATTAATCCTTAAAATCTGGCCTGTTAGGGGACTCGAGCTGGGAGCCACTGGTTTATGGGGTAATTTAAAGTGCTTTTCCTTAAAACCATTGGTTCCTGCATGTGATTTTATGGAAAACCACTCAGTAATGAAGGGGTTAAATATATTTACTGATGTACTCCTGTATGAGTAGGGCTTTGGAAAGTGAAACAAAATGTCTATGTAAAGTGTTTTATTTCCATTAACTTCCAGAAACGTCAGATTTGTACAAATCTAAAAATCGCATTCGCTAAGTGCCTCTGAAACAAGTTGTTTTGTTTTTTTGCACAATGGAACTTTTACCTGTCATAGAGGTGGTAAGGTGAATTATAGACTGCGGTAGATTCATGTAAAAGCTGGGCTGTTCCGCTCTAGTCAGTTTTCAATATTCATATATCTTTTTAAAAGGTTTAGACAGAAACACGGCAGCTATTGAAAATGATTGCTCCTTTGGAAGTCATTGTCTATTGAGATTCTGTTTATTTTATGGTTCGCAATAATACTTGCAATGTGTAATTCTCATAAGAAAAAAGTATATTTTGTACCTATTGTAATGGAATGAAAAGAAGATCAAAAGGCAAATGTTAATGAAACAATGGGACACCAATGAGTGGGTATGAGAAAGGAAGCAGCAACGAGTTCCTCTGTACTCATGTTCAAATGCTAGCAACGATGGCATAACCCCTTCACTACTAAAGGAGTTATTCAGAGAGGTGCTATCTCATTCTGCGCACTTCGGAGCATTTCGCGATTTCAGTTCGCCGACCCTGCAGTGCAGTCAGTATTCATTGCAGAGTCCCCGAAGTGCGCCGGACGCCATCGATCAGCTCCACGAACCCCGCCGCCGATCAACAATCACCCCGCTGAAGACAGTCAACAATCTGCCGAATGCTGACTGCCAAACGGGTATATTAAAAGCAGAACTCTATTTAAATTTTTTTTTTTTTTTTTAAAAAAAGGTGTTTAAAACAATATAAATGCATGGAAATAATAAAAAAGGGTCCAAAAAAATTAAATAAAACGGTCTGCTGCAAAATAAAAAAAACTCCATTAAAAAGAATGGAAATCAAAAATACCTAAATAATAAGTAAATAAAAAGGGTTTTGGCTGAAAAGGAAGAGAATAAACGTTTGAATGGAAAACTAATAAAAACACAATTTCTTTTTTACATTGAATCCTACATTGTCGAGCTTAACCACCGAAAATCTGGGCATTTCGCCAACATTGTGGTGCAGTTCGGCATTCTCTAAATAGATTATCAATTACTTCTCTATGGGATAATTTCACTGACGCCAAAGGTCGCCTAATTGTGGTGATCTGGGGTGAACTGCACCGTCTTTCACTGGCAATTCGCCAGGAATAGTTGAATTGCCACGAAGTTGCACTATACGGTAATATACACAGTTCGGTGCAATTCAGTTGCAAGTTTGGCTCTCATTGAATAACCCTTTAAGTGATTTCCCTAAAACCACTGGTAGGATCTGGTGGTTAAATGGAAAATCCCTTTCTGTTACCCACACTGTAAATATATACAGAGACGTCTCTTTGCTTATGGCCATTGTAGGTAAACCCTATATGACAGGAAGAGAGCTTCCTAAGCCACAAAGCACTACTGCATTTACATTACAGTTTGAACTCCCCATTTCCACAACAGAAAAAAGAATCTCAAAGCTTGTAAAACAATTTCAGTTACAAGTTTTTATAAAGTGCTAACAAGTTCCGTAGCGCTGTACAATGGGACATCAGTTGTCATATTCATTGTGTTGAATTTTTAGGGGCATGTTCTGGAGCCCATTTGTAATACACAATATTCCAAAAACAATGCTTTGCACCATAATCAGACCACATCGAGTATACTCGATCTCAGGGCACATGCAGGAGCTTTAGAAGAACACGTATACTCGATAATGATAGTGAAGGGGCTAAAACCAACACAATGATTTTAGTAATAGAGCTTTTTTGCATGTGCTTTTTAACGCTGTATCCAATAAACACCTTTCATTCATCTAAAGAATTGTGGTTTTACTTTGTTGAACTTTGTGGAGCTATGGTGGATCAAGTACGATGACACTACTGTCAGATCTATTCAAAGAAAGGTAAAAATCAGGAGAACTGGCAGGAGAAGAGAACAATCTAGTCCAAATAGCCGATTTGGAAAATGATATAAATGGGAGAATTTTTCTGGTTTGTCTATTGTGACCTAGAATTTTCACTTCTCCAGCCATTCTCCTGACTTTTATCTTTCTTTAATCAGACCTGTTAGAATCCAGTAATTGGAGAACTTACACTGTGGTTTGCAATACTTATCATTGTTCTTTTCACTGTAGATTTTGCTGAAATACTCTAGCATAGTTCTCAGGGTAAGAGAAAGGGGGGGGGGGGTGTGAGGAGCCTGAGGACAAACAACAGCACTAGTGGCCTGTTCTACGGTGGGGGCCGCTCAGGTCTCGCAAGGTATTAGCTTGAAAATACTCTAGCCTAGTTCTCAGGGTAGTCTTCTATTGGGATTCCACCAGTATTTACACCATAGTCTTTTCCGAAGTTATTTTAAATAGATTTCCATATTGTTTCCACCAGTGTTCCAAATGAAGTTATGTAGTGTTGTGTTTACCATACTTGTCAGTCTGCTTTCTACTGGAGTCCAAAGGAGATTGCCAGTTTAAAATCGCCAAAGTATATTCACCGGTGTTGCAATTAATTATGGAATAACGTTGAATGGAGAATGTCCTTCTATGAAGAATAACAGTTGTACCATTGTCCATCTTCGTTCGCTGTCATTTGCATTAACTTCAAGTGGCAATTGTTGAATTTTTCTTCTATGGAAAGTTGAAGTTCACCGTAGTTCCAATGATCGTTTTTTAACGTGGTCTACAACAATGCTGAACATCAGCGGTTAGTGAATTGTGGGAGAGGCTGAACCCGATGGACACATGTCTTTTTTCAGCCTATATAACTATATATAACTATGTAACCTCTTTATTATTTTACTGATAGGGTATACAGGTGAGCACCTGTTATCTGGAATGCTCACCAAGCATTCCGGATTTTGGATTCTTCCAGAATTCAAAATATGGGATAATCTGATGTCTTCTAGAAAGGAGATTGTGGCAAGAGAGCTGTGATCACCTTCCTGCTGCAGCTCGTAGTGTGTACACACACATACACCGAAATCACTCTGCAGTCTTCTTTAGCTGACTTGCTGCCCTGAGTCAGTGAGACTCCAAGCAGTATGTCACACACTGTGGCTGCCCAAGGGTTCCCATCACGTGCTCTGCTGCAGCGCTCGGAAGCCGGTATACAAGCAGAGCACCTTTTATCTATTCCAGTTTAGGAGTCTTCTTTCTGGATTTCAGAATTCTGGATAGGGGCTGGTTGCCCTGTATTTGCATTCTGAACTCTACGCAATAAACATCAATGCAAATTATCCCTTTTATTACTTTGAATAATTTCATTGTAGGACCTCCCTGGTGTCGCCAATTGGTGGATGATAAGCATGGATTACTAAAGGGGTTTTATTTAAATTTTATATTTATTTAAGGGGTTTAACTCCTTCTCTCCCAAAAATCGAGTTATCTCAATTTTGTAGTGTAAAGCATTGAATACCACTCATTGGCACATCAAAAGACAATTTCCACACCTTTTTAAAACAGGATTAGTGTATCCCCTGTGGAGAAAAAAATCCTTTGTTTTATGTCTCTCCAAGCATCCTATAAAACTATCTGCAAATAGAGCCCTAAACCTCACTATGCCAAAAGTTAAAATAGATTACTGCTGCTTTACAGCAGCCAGGGAGGGGGCAGAATACTGGGAGAACTCTGGGTTTACTCACTGCTAGGATACGATTCTGGGGGTTCTTGTGACTGAAATCCCTGTACAGTACAGATACAAGGTGTTACTATAATTTCCATACACAGGCATTATGCAGCACATACAGATACAAGGTGTTACTGTAATTTCCATACACAGGCATTATGCAGCACATACAGATACAAGGTGTTTCTGTAATTCCCATACACAGGCATTATGCAGCACATACAGATACAAGGTGTTACTTTATTTCCCATACACAGACATTATGCTGCACATACAGATACAAGGTCAGTGGTGTATTTTGGCCTAGGCAAACAAGGCCTAGGCCTAGGGCGGCACTTTCGAGGGGGCAGCGGCCCACACTGGTGGCCCCACCCCAAACAAAAATAAAATATATATTTTTTTACTTTTGCAAAGTATTTTGCCAGGAAGGATACATTGAGATTTCACTAATTTTCAATTATGTCCTGGGTAGGGAAGGCCTAGCCTTTCACTTTCCAGGGGGCAGCAAAAAACCTCACCACTAAGTGGGTTACTCACAGAGCACCAAAAGGACGCCAACATTTTGGTGTTCTGCAGTTCCCTGCACTTCGGGGAATAAACTTTCCCCACCCTGCAGTGAATTCACCGTTCACCGCAGGGTCCCCAAAGTGCATGGAGTCGGCCGCTGAATGCTGCCACCGCAAACCCGTGGCCTGCTGTTTTCAAAAGAACTACTGAACGAAAATGTGTGGAATTTACATATAAGATCCTATGATTGATAATAAAAAGTTCTGTTACAGAAAAAAGAAAAAACACTATTAACCCCTTAAGGACTGCTGACGTACCCTGTACGTCATGTCCACGGGTCTCCCTTAGACCCGCGGACATACAGGGTACGTCAGCGGCGCCTAATCCCCCTCCCGCCAGATACTCACCTCCCTCGCTGGATCCCTTGGCGATCTGGCAGCGAGGAAGCCTGCCCATGTGATTTACATGGGCAGGCGAGGCTGATGACGTCGCCACGCTGCGTGGTGACGTCATCAGCAGGCGTCCCCATGCAAATCAATGGAGGGGAGGGGGGGCTCCTTCGGAGCCCTCTATCTCCCCAACCATTGAAGCTAGGGAGATGCTTTTTGCACCGCTGAAAAGGGCATTAACCGTTTCGCCGCCGATTCGAACCTGGAGGGGGGCTGACATCTTGGATGTCAGCCAAGCCTCCAGGTCCCCCCCCCACCCACTGACAACCTCACCATATGTGTGAGGATGTCAGTGGGCCAGTTAACCAGATCCCCTTATCTCCCGATCCATGGCCTTTCCAATGATACCAAACATGACCAGGTTTGGTTTAAAAAGAAAAAAATAATAATAATAATATTAAAAAATAATAATAAAAAAAATTAAATAAAATATATATATTTTTTTTATAGTTTTTTTGTCTGGGGGGGGGTTTAATTAAATAGGACCTAGGTTGTCATCTCAAAATAATTAGCACAAAATGGTCAGAATGAGCGCAGCGCACATAGGTGAACTGGCTCAGCAGTGAAAGGGTTAAAAGTCAAAAACATGTAAAAATTGGGTATTTCTATTCTCGGGATAAAATTTTGAAACTATTTAGCCGGGGTCTTTATTGGTGGTTGTAGATTTTGGGGATTAAATTACGAAAAAGTGTGTTTTTACCATTTTTTCATCATATTTCATATTTGTTTTATAGTAAATTATTGGATATGATGGAAATAATGGTATTTCTAGAAAGTCCATTTAATGGCGGGAAAAAGGGTGTATAATATGTGTGGGTTGAATAAACGAGTAAGAGGAAAATTTGACCTAAACACTAACAGCGCAGAAACGTAAAAACAGCAGCGGTCACTTAGGCTTGGGTCAGACCAGCGCACTTTTAACGTGCGTTCTGGCGCACATAATTACGGCCGCACTAGCAGCAGAAGACGGGCAATGACGGCCAATATACGATGTACGGCCGCACAAAAGTCCGGCCGTGCAACGCAAGTGGAATTTGAACGCATTTTTTTGAGAACGCAGAACCGCTAGTACTGACGTACTGAGTGCGCAGCTGCAGCATAGCGGCGTGTGTGCGTGATTAGGAGATGTCAGACACTGCTAATGTCCAGCCTACATAACGTCCAGACGCAAAAAGAGTTTGATTGACGATCCGTACAAAATCACGCCCGAAAATGCTCGTCGTCTGACCATTTTTGCGCATTCCGTGATAATATACGTCAATGCGTTCGGACGCACTTTTTCACGTTCGCGGGGAAAAATGCTTTCGTCTGACCCTAGCCTAAAGGACGGATTTGTGTAAAACCGCCCGGTCACTAAGGGGTTAAAAAAAGGGGGGAAATTTTGCTGAAAAATTACTAAAAGGTACTAAAATAAAAAGTCAATAAAGACTTTTTACTGCAGATTAAAATAATAAATGGTTTATTAGATATTGCATAAAAATGGGAATATTTTTAACATTGAAACCTATGGGGTTCGCCTGAATAAACCTGCTGATTGAAACCACCAAACATCAGGGCATTTCACTGTCATTTCTCTGCTGTTTGGTGTTCTCTGAATAGATTAACCATTACTTCTCTATTTGGGATTTGCAATGCCTTCAAACAGCACCGTACTTGCTGGCAGTTCACCAAACTTGTGTGTGAGCATATCACAGAGCAGTGGTGTACTTAGGGGAGTGGAGGGGGTGGGTTGCCCCAGGTACCAGTGATTATTCGGGTGTCATTAGGGGGTACTAGGAGGTGCCACTGTCACTGTGTGTCAGCTTTGAGCTGTGTTCTCAAACAACAAGCAGCGGAGCAGGGCGTTTGCATACGGAATAAAATCGAATAGAATAAAAATCCCCCTCTCCTCCCTCCATAGCTCCTCCCCTGCCCCGCAGCAGCTCTAGGAGAGGGGAGGGGATGTGATTTCTGTGCAGAGAGAGAAGATGACATTTAACGGCAGGTAAAGGGGGGGTATCAGCAGAATATGAAGCCCTGTCTGCTTACTGCTGTTTAAAGTGGACCTTTCCTTAACCAGCACTGCAGTGATAGAAATTTGTCATTGAGCTGCCTGGCTCCTCGTGAGGCTGCATGCGTGCAGGTCACGCGGTGCGCCAGTCAGGTGGTACTGAGTCTCAGTACCACCTGACTGGCTGAACCACGTGACACGCACGCAGCTGGCCCGCCCTTTCATTAACACGGACTCTCACTCTATTCTGGACTGAACACCCACGGGAAGGGAATCAAAGCCACGGTGCACCCTCTGGCAGTGGCACCCCACTGCTGACAAGATGGCTCCAGGCACAGCCACGATCCTAACGTGGCCTGGAGGGACCTCCTGCTGAGTCCGTACACAGTCCCTGCTGACTCTGCACACAGACCTACCGCAGACGGAGGCCGGTAAATATAGAATAAATAATTGTGGTGTGCTCATATTCACTCGGTTTGGTGGGAGTCTTATTGCAGTGGATTCTGATGCACTCATACACACCGCACATTGCATTGCTGGGAGTTTTATTGCTGTGGATTCTGATACGCCGCTGACACACACCACACATTGCATTGCTGTGAGTTTTATTGCTGTGGATTCTGATACACTCATACACACTGCACATTGCATTGCTGGGAGTTTTATTGCTGTGGATTCTGTGATACACACTGCATATTACTGTGATATTTATTGCCTTTGAGCGCTGGGATACGCTCATACACACTGCACATTACTGTGAGTTTTATTGCTGTGTAGTTCTAATATGCTCATACACAGTGCCCATTTCTGTGGGTTTTATTGCTGTGCAGCTCTGTGATATACTCATATGCAGTGCACGTTTCTGTGGATTTTATTGTTCAACCAATTAGAGCGGCTGTGATCCAGTATACTTGACATGCGTGGCTGTTCTTTGTAAAAATGCTTGAATTTAAACATTTCATAATTTTATTTATCTCAATAGATACATTTGAAATGGTATACAAAATATACAAGTAGGCACTTAGTATCCACTTTTAATAGAAAAAGAGGAAAAGGTGGAGCTCTAAGAGGAAAAGGTGGAGCTTAATGAGGAAGGGTGGGGTTTAACCAGGAAGAGGTGTGCCCTTGACAGGAAGGGGTGCCTCAAATTTAAAATAGGGGGTGCCTGAGTGTAGTCAGGCCTAGGGCAGCACAAAACCTAAATACACCACTGTACAAGGTGTTACTGTAATTTCCATATACAGGCATTATGCAGCACATACAGATACAAGGTGTTACTGTAATTTCCATACACGGGCATCTCATTATGATTACTACAAATCCCCATAAGCAGGGAATTTGACTATTTTTTTTAGTTATCTTTATTACAGTTACAGTATTTTACATAAAGGCCATTCTGCCTGTATTCGGATAATACAGACACCATTTGAAATTGTGTAAGATAAAGGACACCATCTAGAGCTCAGAATCTTACATTTCAACAATATTTCTGTAAAGGATAAACGAATACATGAAAAACGAAATATGAGCAATTTGAGCTATTTTAAAATAACAATTTCTGTGCAAAACATTTATTTCACTCTATATTTAATTGTTAGCTTCACATCCCATGTTTCAAATAGGTGTTATGATAACATTTTTGTTCAATAAAAATTGCTTGGTAGTGAAGGGGTTAAAAGTATTTTTACCAGGTGGAAAGGAGGAGTTAAGGGATTAGTAACTTATTTAATATATTGTTAGGAGGGGAGGAGTTAACTTTTTGAATATTTAATTTTGTGAGGTTAATTGTACATAGGGAAACTAGGGAAGGGCCATGAGTATTTTGATTGGGGAGAGGGCTATTCTATGCAATACAGTTACAGGTACTTATACATCGCCAACAGATTCCGTAGCGCTTTACAATGGGGAAGCACAAACAGGAGACGTAGATGAAACCAGAGGAAAGACAACCCTGCCCGTAGGATAACGGTCCAGTTAATACAGCACTTTAAAGCAAGTGCAATAAACAGCAATGCAAATTATCCATTTTTATTAATTTGCATAATTCCAGATTTACTAATTGGGAAGACAGCACCAACTGGAGTAACTATGGCTACTGTATAAATAAGCAACATAAACTACTACTTATTCACTTTAATGAACTAACATGATAAGCCTAAATGACTTTCAATGTAGAAAATTATTATCTATATAAATAATGTGATACATGCTTTTTCCAGGACAGAAAAAGTATAATTAAGCAGGTATTTCAATTAAGAATAAAAGGAAATGTATCCCCGTGCCTGAAGGTGTGAGCAATCAAACCTAGATGGAGTACTTGTGATGAACAAAGCAATTAACCTTATATAATTCTCTGAATAAGTAATGTCACATTTCCAGAAACATAACGTAAAGCAATCCCTTCCAAATTAATTGGGAAAAAAAGCCGTTAAAATAAATACCCGTTACATGAAACCATTTTATTAAACATCTAAAACCCATCATAGCTTCATTACTTTTTTCTAATGGAAAAAAATTGCAAGAAATGTAAAATAATAAAAAAAACATAGCGATTCATTCTTTAACGCTGCTATTTGGCTAAGGCCAAATGTTATCCCGTTGCTATGCCATCCTCATGGCGGGAGGGCTTTGATGACGCAGGGTGTACCTGTACGCACTGGCTTTAATGGTCTGGCTCGGCCCCTCCCCGCAGGAGGCGGGTGAGGCGCGCGGTTGGCTGCAGAGAGACGTCCCACTGCAGCCAATGACGCGCGTCGGCTGCGGGGCGGGCAGAAATCAGTGGCTGCACGAAAATGCCTGAAAATAACATATAAGGTCCTGTGAATAATAATAATAAAAAGGTCTGTATTTGCAAATTGTAACTTTATCTCTAATACGCTGCTCTATTGCTTGTATGAATTGCACACACTGTGTTTACAAAACCGCACTTAAGATTCCCAAATAAATACAGCAATACTTATCAAATTATTGCATCACTAGGACCCCCTTCTTTCTCCTGTACATTTTAAGCACATTTCTAGGCAGCAGATCCTATTAACATTCGAGTAGCTTACATAATAGCACCTCCACAGACTCCATTGTTTTTGAAAACCTTTTGAAACCTACGGAATTCGCCTGATTAAACCGGTCTAATGAATCCACCGAAAATCAGGGCATTTCACTGACACTTCGGTGCTGTTCGGGGTCTCCGAATAGATTAACCATTACTTATCTATGGGGATTTCACTGCCGTCGAACAGCCCTGTATTTTGCTGGAAATTCACCAATAATTGGCAAACTGCCAGCATTTTGAAAAGCAGAATGGCCATGAAAGTGCACTGTATGGGAACATTCACCTTTCGGCGCAATTTCGGAGCCAATTTGGCTGTCTTTAAATAATCCCTTAGGAGCTACAACAGGAAGGGGATCAAGGCTCTATCGTTGAGATCTCCTTCAAAGACATCGGATTCTCCCAGAGTCGCTGAAATCTCGAGTAAGAATTCACTCCATTGACAGGACCTACATCATGGAGACTTTGGCCTGTCAGGGTGGACGAGCGCCAAGGGAGACCAGAACATTGGAAGTGAAGTAAGGTGAGTTCTAAACTATACCTTAAGCTAAAAAGAGGGCCATATTGGGGAGGTAGGGGGTCCGCAGGGTTTAAACGTAGTGCCTTTACATTTTCTTTCTTGACTCTTGACTCTCTCCGAATCCCTTGCCGCTGCAGCTTGTAACAATGTAGAATGTTACTTTTAATTTTAAAAAAAGTCCTCACTGTGCCGAAAAACATCAAAAAGCTACAAATTTCAGAAAAAGAAGGAAAAGGATTGCTATTTTAGTAATTTCTACAAAATGATTTGGAAAGCACCCTTGAAGAAGAATTTCATGCCATCAATCATCTTTGATAATAACTCAGCACAGGATTTTCTGCCAACCCTTTGAGAAACCAGAAATGTTAATATCTGCAGCTGATTAAATAAGTGATCTGCGAGCTCAAGAAGCATAGATTTAGCATTTACAGCTACAGCATTTTAACGACACCCAGATTCGATCAAAATAAGTCAACGCAGGCTACATGAGGACACGAGAACTGACCAAAGTTCATAGACACTCAACGGCCAGATTTTCAGTCAGCAGACAGTTCTAAGATACATTTTGACACATTCACAAGGGATTATAGAGAAAACCACCAGGATGAACGGCAGTCAAACGCAGACCAGGCAGGGGATGTTAACATGGGCAGGAAGGGGAGGACCTTGGGTACAGGCCGTATGCGATCAGTTTGCATTTGTTGGGTTGTGGGTGAGATTCAGGAGTCAAGCGTGCATGGTTTTGGGCTCACGGCTGTGATTCATGCAGTCACGGCCAATTAAAGGATTTTAATGTTCTTGAAGGTGGCAGGGATCCCATAATGCAAAAGCCATTTTTGATATTGTGTCACATGATCATGCACCCATGCAAACATGTGACCTAAATGAGGAAGAGGTCAAGATCTAGGATGATCAAGAAAAAAGTGGTTCCTCCCATCCTTTACCCCTTGGCAGCATGTAAAGTAAGATGATTGTAAAGTAGATGCATAAGGGGTTATTCAGAGAGAACTGAAATGTCACCGACATTTCGGTGCTCTCTCGTTCCCCGCACTTCGGGGAATCAAAAATCCCAACCATGCAGTGAATTCAGCATTCACCGCAGGGTCCTCAAAATAGAGGGAAAAGTCGTCGAACGGATCTGAAAAAACGCTGAAAACCCATCAATACGATCCGAAAAAAAAATCAGACAATCCACCGAACACAGTGCCGTCCAGCTGCCAGAAAATGCCGACAAGCTGACGAACGGGGTAAAAAAAGAAAAAAAGAGAAGCAAAACAATTGAAACTTTCAAAATTTCAAACGCTGTTTGTAAGAAAACTATATAAAAATGTCTGGAACTTACATATAAGCTCCTATGAATAATAATAAAAAGGTCTGTTACAGAAAAAAAAACGCTATTTAAAAATAAAAATTTTTTTTTTTTGCTGATAAACGCCTAAAAAAAAAATACTAAAAAAAATAAAGAGACTTTTTTATGTAAAGCAAAAGAATAAATCGTTTAACAGATATTGAATAAAATTGGGAATATTTTAACATTTG
Source organism: Leptobrachium leishanense (assembly GCA_009667805.1). NCBI lineage: Eukaryota > Metazoa > Chordata > Amphibia > Anura > Megophryidae > Leptobrachium > Leptobrachium leishanense. Next base: position 425,654,463 of record CM019064.1, on the reverse strand, counting down.
AACGTATGGGTTTCACCGGATTAAACCGGTCGAATGAAACCAACGAACATCAGGGCATTTCTCTGACATTTCTCTGCTGTTCGGTGTTCTGTGAAAAGATTAACCATTGCTCTTCTATGGGGATTTCACGGCTGCTGAACAGGCACCGTATTTCGTGGGCATTTCGCCAATATTTGGTGAACTGCCAGGTTTTTAATAGCTGAATAGCCACCAAATTACACCGTACAGGGAAATTCAACGTTCGGTCCAATTTCGAGGCCAGTTCGGCTCTCTCTGAATAACCCAGAACGTCACCACTCACATTGTCTGTCTTGAATACATTGTAGAACCAAACAAATTGAGAGAGGACCAGCTACTCCATGTCCAAACAGGCACTGTTTATTTACAGTGGCAATGTTTCAACTGTCTATGCAACCTAAATGGAACCTGAAATACAAGTTATCAAGGAGTGAAATCCCTTGTGAACAAATGCGACTTTAACATGATGCACAGACTCAGCGTGACTGTGAGAAGCATGTCACACACTGGGGCTTCCCAGAGGCCTCCAGCAAAGCACCACAGTCTGCTGCAGCACTCGGGAGCTGGGATCCGGAGCAGCAGAACACATCTGAATGGGCCTTAATCCAGAAATACTAAAATCTGGATGGCTCTGAAAATTCCAGTTTTCGGAGTCTTCCAAATATTGGATGCCCGACTTGCATGTTTTTTTATTCCATCAACTGGTATCAGCTGGATACCAGTTGATGAAGCCGCATGATGCGGCAAAACGCATCCTGGAAGACCCGGCTGAAACTTTATTTTAATTATGTTTTAATAAATGTTGTTTAAAGACCTTGGATCCTGAGTGGTTTTAGGGATTTTTCTGACAGAAGAAATCCACATGCGCTTATCTTCGAGCTATGGAAGCTTCACCAGGAGTAAGTTAAAATTTGGCAAAAATTATTTGTATCCATGTTTCCGTAGATACTCGAGTATAGCACGACCTGAATATAACGCGATGGATAGAGATTTATTATGGAAATGAGAGAATACTCAAGACTCGCATATAATGCGAGGAGTAAAATTATAAAAGTATCCTGTACCGGTAAACAATTATAATCCTTCCAGGTCCTCTTAATACAGCCAGGCTCCCCGTCAGGCCAGGGTGCTCTGATCTAGAATGATCGGAGTTGTTACTAAGTATGAAGCCGCCGGCCACCTGTCTTCTATACTTGCGATAAAATGAAAGGCGGAGCGAGGTGAGTCATTCACGCAGTGAATTATTCACCAATAGCCAGCACGCTGGGAGGTGTAGTTTTCTGACCTCCGGCTCCAGCACGCAGGCTCATCCACTACGTCGTCCGCCGATAGTCAGCTCCCCCCCCCCCGAACGAGCTCTTGATGTCACTGCAGAGGCGCCGCACGATTCTCCTCACATTCAGAATGTGAGGAGAATCGTGCAGAATGTCTGCAGTGATGTCAGAACGGAGCAACAATGGGGTGGGGCTGACTACTGGTGGACGATGCAGTGGAAGAGCCTGCTTGCTGGTGCAGGAGGTCAGAAAACTACACCTCCCAGCGTGCTGCGCGGAGCGAGGGTGCATGCTCGGTTTTAAGCCAATCTTGAATGATGGTCTTAAACCAAGCGTGCCCTCCGGCCGTGATGGATCCCACCTATCGCGGGAGTTCCTGGAAGTGTTTGCGGTCATCAGGGAGCCCGATTTCACTTCAGGGAGACTACCGGAACTTCCAGGAGGACTTGGGATCCCTGAGCAAGTCAAGTTTTTTTACACGCGATGCACATGTCTCGAATATAATGCGAGCCCTTCGATTTTAAGGTAAATTTTTGTCACCAAAATTGATATACTTGAGTATCTACAGTACCTGGATTTGAAGCTAGGAGAGCACTCCTTGCTCTTTTTTCTTTTATATCTGTTTCTACGTACACTGTGGCAAAAGAACGTTGTTGCAATAAGGTGGGGGTCACCTGGCAAAATGAAGAAGGCAAGAAGCCAGAGGCACAGATCCACTCAGAGCCAGTGATTGTGCTCTTCACTTGTGAGTGGAACACCCTTAATGTTTTTTCGGCGTATACCGTATAAGACATACTACACGATTATGTTTTTTCTATCTGCTTCTTTCTATAATTATATGATGGACTGTTGATCCGCAAGAGACATCTGAGCCCCATAAGCAATTTATTTGCGCTGACCTGATATGTATATGTTTCTATGTATTATGGTTTAGGGCAGGGGTCAGCAACCTTGGCTCCCTGATGTTTTGAGAACTACATTTCCCATGTGGCTCAGTCACCCACTAGGCTGACTGAGCCACATGGGAAATGTAATTCCCAAAACATCAGGGAGCCAAGGTTGCTGACCCCTGGTTTAGGGGAAACCATTGCTTTCTGAGACAGCATTGAGGTTCTGTTGGTGGAACGTGTTGTGTGGCGCTTACCATCTTTTCACAAATCATGATTCAGACACCAAAACACTTTTTTTTTCTTTTGAGAAAGGATTTTACCAGGAAGGATACATTGAGATTTCTCTCGTTTTCAAGTATGTCCTGGGTGGCGAGTATGTACCGTTAGGTGTCTTGCCAAGGACACTTACTGGAGAGGTGCTCTTGTCGGGATTCGAACCTGTGTCTCCATAGTCTCAACAGTCATAGAGCAGTGATGTTACCTCTACTCCACCAGTGTTTTTCAGTATGGTGTCCTGACAGGTGACATAACTCACCTTCGATATACAAAGTGAATATTTAAAATATTATTTTAATACTTTTCGTATACTTTATTATGTAAGAAAAACACATTTTTGCATTTTTACATGCATTTTTTCATTCTTTTTTAACCACCAAATGTTTAAATCTACATGTCAATATATGCGCTGTGTGTGCAGAGTCACGGCGACAGTAAACGACATTTTTTATTGAATCGAGAATCCAAAAAGCAGGCTATGCACCGAGCAAGCCGTTTCGTACCTTCAGCGTGGCGTTTGCTTTTTCACATGCAGTTTGCTCCCCGTCTTCAACGCTTTCTACCAGATTAGACTTCAAAAAATATTCGTCTTTTGCTGTCGCCTCTGTTTCATTATCATTCCCATCGCCGCTTCCCTCCTCGTCCTGAGCAGCCAGCTCGGGCTTATTCAACAGAAAACTGCAAAATTCACAAAATATATTTTTTAAAAAAAAGGGAAACAAGAGGAAAAAAGAGAAGCGATAAGGATTTTTTTTTAATATGTAGATAGGAAAACTACTTTTTAATACAGCACTTACTGAGGGATTCATTTTTAAGGCTCGTATTCATCTGGAATAAGTAACACGGCGTGATGAGTCTCCGTGTGATTCATGAAGTGTTAGGATTTGAATATTTACAAGACGCATTTATACTTCCTTAACTTGCCTCATATACTCTGCATATGAAACAAACGAAATGAGGCTTTTTATTGTGTGTTTATAAAGTCTTTGGTCTTGATTTCTATAACATTTAAATAATAATTGCTTTCTGGCAGAGCTCACATAATTCAAAGTATACCCAACGTCAGAATATTTCACTATATGTCTAAAATGCCACCATATAAAAGGCACTCCAGGGTCTTGCAATCTAATGAACAGCACAGGAGACGGATCAGAATGTTTATTGGATTGCAATACCCAGGATGGGTTTCCATGAGCAGAAAGGCTCCCCTCGACGTCAGTACTGATTCTGGTCCAAATCCACCCGGTCATTAGCTGGAGCTACTTGTAGGATGAAACCGATAGAAAAGTTACCAGGAAAGGCTTAATGATCTTAACATGTACAGCTTGGAAAAAAGACGAGACAGAGGAGATATGATAGAAACATTTAAATACGTAAAGGGAATCCACAAGGTAGAGGAAGGGAGTATATTTAAAAGGAAACAAAGTAGCAAAACAAGAGGACATAGTCTTAGATTAGAGGGGCAAAGGTTTAAAAGTAATATCAGGAAGCATTATTTTACTGAGAGGGTGGTGGATACATGGAACAGTCTTCCAGTAGAAGTGGTAGAGGCCAAAACAGTAATTGAATTTAAGCAGGCATGGGATAGGCATAAGGCTATCCTAAACAAAAGATAAATCCAGGTAAAGTATCCATGTAATTGGTCAGACTAGATGGGCCGAAAGGTTCTTATCTGCCGACATTTTCTATGTTTCTATATTTGTTTCATGTGTTTCATTAAAGTCGAACAAACAAAACCTCTCCACCCAACAGGGAAAGGTCAATTGGAGAAATGCAAGTATTAAATTATCGGGTCCAGGTGATTATTGCACCCAAAACGTGTGGGGCCTAACCCCTGTTTAATCAAAAATCCCCAGGATCCCCCACTGATCCCATAAGAGCAACAAATAATGTCTCAAACAATTAAAAATCTGATCTTTATTATATATCATAGAAAAAAAAACACACAATACGAAATAAAAATTCTGTATAACAACCTAATCAATGCGAAACACGCGTTGGACGTGTTGTAAATTATTGTGTTATTTAGGTTATCGGGTTGTTACACAGAATTTTTTATTTCATATTGTGTGTTTTTTTTCTATGATATATACCGTAATAAAGATCAGATTTTAATTGTTTGAGACATTATTTGTTGCTCTTATGGGATCAGTGGGATCCTGGGTATTGTTAAACAAATATATAAAGTGCAAGGAGGGACCTGAAGACCAATAGAGGATGACACCCTGTTGTCCCCACTCCTCAAGTGAGCCAGTCCCCAGCCATAACCCATTTTAATTTCCAGACATAAAACAATAGGGCGGATTACAATCACAAAGTGGAAATGGATAAAGCCGATAACAGAGCGAAATGTTTGTCAAACAAAGACCACTCAAACCCTTCACAGATGTTAAACATATTCTATGGATGGGGGGTTGGAAAGGGCTGCAGTGACACACAGTAATGATATTAGAAATCATAACAGTGACACATAAACACGGACAATAACGATATTAACAATATTCACACATAACACAGATACCCTGTAACCGTATAGGTGCAGGGTGACTTGGACATAGGAGAGGGTTGGGTGAATAAAATGACTTGTCAGACCCCACAGTCCCACACCTCCCAACAGCAATGGCGGGTCCGGGTACCCCCCAGTTCAAAGTGACTCGTCACACCTGCCAGAGTGCTATTAAACTTTTTGGAGAAAGTATTTTTTACCAGGAAGAATACATTGAGATTTCTCTCGTTTTCAAGTATGTCCTGGGTGGCGAGTATGTGCCGTTAGGTGTCTTGCCCAAGGACACTTACTGGAGAGGTGCTCTTGCCAGGATCGAACCTGTGTCTCCATGGTTATAGAGCAGTGATGTTACCTCTACGGTACAATGATGGCATTGTACAATTCATTTAATGTACCCAGCTTTATATGTATAAAAGCATATACAATATATGGACAACAGTATTGGGACACCTGACCATTACACCAAAAGGGACTTTTATGACGTGGCATACGAAATAAACTATATGGACAAAAGTATTGGGACACAGCTCTTAATGATTGAATGCAGGCGTTTCGATCAGACCATTGCCACAAGGTGTATAAAATCATGCACCTAGCCATGCAGTTTGCATTTACAAACATTTGTGAAGAACATGGGTGGTTCTGAAGAGCTCAGTGAATCCACGTGTGGTGCTGTGATACGATGCTACCTCTGCAATAAGTCAGTTTGCAAAATTTTCTCCGTCCTACATATTCTATTGTCACCTGTAAGTGGTATTCCTGGAAACTGGACATGTTTAGGAACAGCAGCAACTCATCCTCAAAAAGTCAGACCACGTAAGGTCACAGAGTGGGGTCACAAAGTGTTGAAACACATGGTGCGGAAATGTTGCCAATGCTCTACTGATTCCATAGCTGAGGAGTCCAAACTTCCACTGGCATTAATATCAGTACAAAAACTGTGCGATGGCGGGAGCTTGATGGAATGGGATTCCATGGCCGAGCAGCTGCATGCAAACTTTACATCACCAAGTACAATGCCTACCGTGAGTTGGAGAGCTGTAAAGAACGCTGCCACTAGGCTATGGAAAGTGGCAGCATGTTCTGTGGAGTGACCCATCACGCTTCTCTGTCTGGTGGTTGAGTCTGGGTGTGGCGTATGCCACGAAAATATTACCTGCTGACTGCTTTGTGTCAGTTTGTTGGAGGAGGGATGTTGGTATTGGGCTTTGTTTCAGGGGTTGGGCTCAGCCCCTTACTTCCTGTGAAAGGAAACCTTAATGCTTCAGCATACCAAGACATTCTGAACAATGCTATGCTTATAACTTTGTGGAACAGTTTGGGGCGGACCTTTTCTATTCCAGCCTGACTGTGCCCCAGTACACAAAGCAGAGTCCGTAAAGACATGGCTGGCTGAGTTTGGTGTGGAATAATTTGACTGGCCGCACAGAGCCCCGACCTCAACCCTATCGAACACCTGTGGGATGAACTGGAATAGAGATTGTGAGCCAGACCTTCCATTTAACATCAGCGTCTGACCTCACAAATGTTCTACTGGATGAGCAGACAGAAACTTCCATAGAAACATCCCAAAATATTGTGGAAAGCCTTTCCCAGAAGAGGTGGAATCTGTTAAAAGACATGGGCCTTGAGATGGATGAGTTGGTCTAGACCAGTGTTTCCCAAACCTGTCCTTTGGGACCTTCAACCAGGCCAGATTTTGCAGATCACCTTGGGGAAAAGCAGACTGAATCCTGCAATCGCTGAGCAGCAAGTCCTATCACCTGTGCCGAGCTTCAGATATCTGGAAAACCTGGCGAGGTGGAGGGTTCTGAGGACAGGTTTGGGAATAACTGGTCTTTTCTAGAGGAAGACATTCGGACACCATTCCTACAAATGATACACATAGTACTGGAACTATAGCTTGTATCTGCAGTGACAATAATGTGTCGCTCTGTGCTGACAAGCCTGGTGGTTCTTCAGCCATCCGAATTTAACCTAAATACAGTATATCTGGGTGGCTGGAGACTGGGAAAATGTTTGGACTGTGACGCTGAATATATCCTTATGCGTATATCTTAGGCTTTACCTTGCTCCACAGCACAGAAATGAAAAACTCAAAGGATGGTGGCACAGCAGACCATCCAAAAGTATGTAGGGCAGCATATATAAATTTTCCTTGTGGTGGTTTATAGACTACAAATAGCAAACAGTGCAGCGGCCAAGAGCCAGGTGTCACTAGAACGATCTGATTGAATATCCAGACTCATCTGACATTTTTGTGCGTCATGTTTTCATTTTTTTAAAAAGAAATATGGATTATTTCTACATATTTCCACTTTAAACATGTTCTGCATAGTGAGCTAGACATAGTAGTTATATAATTGTACAGAATGAACACAAATAAATTTCCAGAATGACCATACATAAACGATAGGCGTGCAGAATGGAACCATACAGGGTTATTCAGAGAGAGCCGAATTGGCCCAAAATTGCACCGAACAGTAAATTTCCTCATAGTACAATTTCGTAGCAATTCAGCTATTCAAAACCTGGCAAATATTGGTGAATTGCCAGCAAAATACGGTGCTGTTCGATGGCAGTGAAATCCCCAGAGAAGCAATGGTTAATCTATTCAGAGACACCGAACAGCAGAGAAATGTCAGTGAAATGCCCTAGTGCTCGGTGGTTTCATTTGGAGGTTTAATCAGGCGAATCCCATAGGCTTCAATGTCAAAAATATTCCTGTTTCATTCAATATCTTTTAACCCGTTTATTCTTTTAATTTGCAGCAAAAAGTCTCTTTAATTTGTATTAAATTTTTTCGGCATTTTTCAGGATTTTTTCGGCAAAATCTTTTTTTCCTGATTTTTTTTAAATAGTTTTTTTATTTTTCTGAAACAGACCTTTTTATTACTATTCACAGGACCTTACATGTTAATTCCAGACATTTTCGTCTGGTAGTTTTTTTGCAAACAGTGTTTAAGATTTTAAGTTTAAATCGTTTTGTTTTGTTGTTTTTTTTCCCCCGCTCGGCTTGTCGGCTTTTTCCCGGTGGCCGACGGCGCTGTTGTCGGCAGTATGTCAGATTTATTCTGACGCGTTCGGTGGGTTTTTGGCAGCTTATCGAATCGGATCCGATGTCTGCCGGCGTGATCCCGGCATCTTATCTGATCCGATAATTTTGGTGGTTTTGCAGCGCTTTTTTTCCCTGAATCAACGGTTTTGTGGCAGATTTGGTGCTCTCTGAATAACCACTTAAGTGTTTGATACCCATGCTTCCCATCTATTGGGGTGAGGGTGATACTTAATTTGTAGATCAGAAGGTGTCGAAACACTAAGTGCATATGAGAGCGGAGGGGGGACGAAGCAGGCTCAGGTCCCAGACCACGGTGCTGAAAACAAAATGGTACAGTACTGTGATGCTAGGGATGGGACGCTTAGTCCCGCTCATTCTGTATTGGCTGGTGGCGACTCGATCACTGGCCACTTGCCGGCGTTCAATTGTAATTGCCAGGCTTGGGCTTCATTGGACGCGGCTGGATGACTCGAGCCACTCATGGTGCAATGTTATGATGTGGCCCAATGGGATTGCTCTGTCGGTTTAAATGTCAGGTTTTCCCATCGCTCGATGTCCTGTGTTTTCTAGTACCTGATCGTGCATCCTGCTTATCGTTTGCTCCGTTGGTATTGACCCTGGCTTTTTTACTGTTTATTCAGATTTTCTGTGCGCCACTTACTTTGGACTATCTGGGAACCCTCACCTTTGCTAAGTTACTGACCACTCCATTTCTTGTACACCGTCCTCTATTGCTACTTTCCCTGGTTCTTGACTCTGTTGGGTTCAGATTCCTGTGTTGATTCTTTCTATAGGTAGCACTTTACTGGCCACTTTAAGGACCGGCATCATGAGTTGTGACCGGCAACGTGGGTTGTGTCCATACTGCGTGTTAGGGTCAGGAATGATGACAGATGCCCATTTATTAATAATTTGCAAGACATAAAATTATGGCAATAATCTAAGGGCCATATTACATAGTTGGTGCGAACGTAACCAGAGCTGTTGTAACCTTCCCAGAGCCATTACAGCCTATGGAGGTTTTAAGTTTACAACTGCTCTGGTTAAGTTAGCACCAACTATGTAATACCGCCATAAAATGGATAACTTTGGTTTTATACCACATGAGGTACTGGAACTGCCCGAACAGGTACTGTAACACAAGGTATCGTTATCCCAGATCCTGTTCCCCAGGATCCCCCACAAGTTAAAACCTGGGAGAGTGGATGTGGATCTGTCAATGGCTATTCTTCATTAAAAGGTTTTTAAAAGCTGTTTTAAGGACAGCTTAGTTACATTTATATTGGAGACCACACAGGCTTTATTGTGCTTAATGAAGCAGAAAATAATTATTAAAGGTTATACGGAAGATTCCTTGTGATTCAGAAACAATCCTAGGGCTTTTTCAAGGCTGGCCATTAGGATGAGAGTGAATCGCTAAATTAGATTCACATGAACATGTTAAGCCCATTACTACCAAGATCGAGGTAACTCCGTCTTCACAAGCACTGGTAGGTGACTGAGATCGATTTAACTTGTGCTGGTCACATTCTGGGGCGATGTAAAGGAATTGTTTTTATCGCAACACTCTGCTTGAGAAATAGGCTTACTGGCTGTAAAAATCATTAGTATGGATGGTTCATACATTTTTTACAGTCTGGGTAGTGGAAACTGGTTTGCCATTGGGTCCACCAGTGGTTTTATGGGAAAACCACTTGGCAGTGAAGGGATCCAAGTGGTGTTGTAACTAAACCAAGAGATAATGTACAAATAAGCATATTAGCAATGTATATCTTTTATTACATGTTATTCCCATCTCCTCCAGAGTTGGGCTCGATCTCATCTGGCTCCGTAGAGTCCTATGGACTCAAGGAGGTAATAACAGCGGTGGTGCCCAACACAGCGTCACTGCCATTATCGACCTGTGGCTCACAAACATTCCGACTCAAGATGCTCATGCAGCACCTCCGTTGGAATAATGTTATTAATGGCAAACCACAAATGGAAAAAGGTTTGAGCAGGAATCACTGTTAATGGCTTGGTTGAATTACGGACCGGTGTTTGTAAGTTGTCCATTGATTGACTCCACTTGCAAACACTAGCATGCCACTTTTTGCTATTCTACCTCTGTTGCCTCTCAACTTGTATCCCTCAGCTCAGCTTTCTGTACATTTACACATCCTGTACCTTTTATGGGACACAGGGAATTAGTGGGAGTCACAGTATGAGTGATTCTCAGTATTATCCCGTCAGGCTCCCAAAACCTGTAAGTAAGTGAATTTTCCATTTTAAACTTTGCTCACAGTTCACTGTTGTCTGATGCACATATTGTTTGTCCTTCCCTGGTACTCCAAGAGCTTCCAAGATGGCATATACATGACACATGGAAGTCTTGAATGACACCCCATCTAGTTACAGTTACAAGTATGTATAAAGTGCCAACAAATTCCATAGCGCTGTACAATGTGAGAGATACATACACACAGAACAGTAGGAGGGAAGACCCTGTTCGTGAGTTTACAATCTAAGTGCAAAAGACTTCGGGATTGAATATGGACAATGGTGCCCATCACCACCTTCAGTTCTAATGCTGCCGGCAGCCGTGCTAAGGGATAAGTAGGACCAAGTATTAGCTCTCAAAGAGCACCTCTCCAGTAAGTGTCCTTGGGCAAGACACCTAACGGTACATACTCACCACCCAGGACATACTTGAAAACGAGAGAAATCTCAATGTATCCTTCCTGGTAAAAATCCTTTCTAAAAATCACTGCTTTGAGTAGATTACGGGCCAATAACAGTATTCTACATACATTTTTGTTAAAGAGGATTAATGTAGTAAAGGAGCGCTCAACAAAAAATTACCTCCATTTTTTCCACTTAAATAATTGAGACGTCGTCTTCATAAAACGTTATTAAATCTGTAAATTTAAATACCCATCTTTTTTCCAACTGCACTTGGCTGCTCCTCCTCCATATTTCAGGGCTTCTGAAATGCAGAAGTCCCTGGAGCTTCTTCCTCAAATTGCTTATCTTACGTAACTTTTGCATGGCGGGTAGGCAAATTGTGTATCTCGCACGAGCGCTGGCACAGAAGCAGCCCGCGGCTGAACATGTTTAGGAGAGAGGATGATGTCAGAATGCAGAGTGTGATGACATCATTGTACCCTGTCAGGTGGGTTTGCTGAGTGACAGCTGTGTGGGCGGAGGAAGCCCTTAACATCACACAGATGAAGCAGCAAAACAGGGATGGAGAGAGTGAGTAGTAGTGGGTTTTGCACTCCTTGCAGCCTGACCACTTTAATAAGCTAAAGCGGACAGGTTGCGCAGAGCGTCCCTTTTATCTTGCAGTTACACCCATCCATAGACTATTTAAAATGCAATAAGTTTTAAATGGTTTAAATTAGCTATAAATAAATGTATTACAGTAATGAGATTATAGTAGAAATAAAATAATCCCAGTGTGCCATCGCATTGCATCTCAGGGCTTTGTGATAGGACTATAACAACCGTGGTCTGCTTTGAGAGTCCTCAGATTACTGCGTTTCACTCCGAAGAAACCTCATCCTCTGCATCAGCATTATTGCCCGTAAAAGAAGAAGAAGGTTCCTTCTGGTTTTACTCCAAACAAAGAGAATAAGGAATCTTCGAGATCTCTACGACACCCCGTCATTTCTAACGTGTCTGATTTCCGTGCTGAAGTAATAATAACCACATTTCAGACACGCCACAAATGAGCTAAACGCATAATCTTCTTATATTTCAGTGAGGTCTGTGCGCTGATGGATCAAAAACCATAAAAGTATAGCCGTGGGACCAGCCTGACATCTACTGGAATAATATGTATCTCACATAGCAAATAAAAGGCCATAAAATGCACAGACACAAATGTATGTATTTAATACACCAAAAAAAAATTACACATTCTCGAGTATCATACTGGCTACATTTGGAGCGAACTTGTAGAATAAGCGATACATGCATTACGGGACATTCTAGTCATTTTTGAACTTTACCTAAATCAGTTGAGCCTGTGAAAACAAGAGTTTGTTGACTTTCCCCTCTTGACCCAAACACATACAATCGGCTGAGCCCAAGGGTCAAGTTCTAAAATAAGAAGTGTGGGAACTCACCAAGATTTCTGTCCCCAAATAGCAATTAACAAATCACACTTAATACAAGTACACACCCAGATCCGATATAGTTACGTATATATGTCGATTTTAGCTAAAAATAGATGATAAATCATGTATTTATTGTGACCTTTGTTATTCATTATTCAGTGTCCCGTCCTGTTCACCCCTTTCCTATCCTATCCAGTCCGTGTTCTTAATCAGCTTATATTGTGTCTCATCCAGCCAGTTCCTATACCTCTGTTTTTATTTATCCAATGTCCCCTTACCTGGTTTATTTGGGTTTCCTCAATAAATTTTTCTGTTTAAAACCATACTTACCTGCCTCACTCCGCTTGTGTAACCGCACACTGGGCTCGAAACCCCAACCCCACACAGTGAGACGTGGCACAGAATGAGGAGCCAGAGCAGGAAAGTACTAATAAGTGGAGTTGAGGATATCAACAGAGCACTCTATTCTACTAGCAAGGATGCAGCTAACTAAAGGGATGTGGTCATCCCTCTTGACCTCCATCTTGGTCCCCCACCACCATTTTTACCTTAAAATGTTAAAAATGTACAATTAGTCCTGGACGTCTAGGCTGATGGCCTCTGTAGTTGGCAACAGGAGTCGTCACTGTGCTAATTTCAAACATTGAGAAGAATTGACCGTGATTTATACAGAGTAAAAGGGATCTTGAAGAAGGAAGACTATCACTCCATTTTGCTATGCCATACCATACCCTGTGGACAGCACTTGACCTGAGACAATTTCTTCCTACAACAGGAGAAGGCCCCAAAACCCACCTTCAAACTATGTTCAACCTATTTAGGGAGAAAGCAGTCAGCTGGTATTCTGTCTTTAATGAAGCAGGCCAGCACCATCACCGGTTTGAGGTGTTGTGGGAGCAGATTGACCATATGGTCCATAAGATGTGCTTGTCACGCCAATCAAACTTATTGGAGGAGCTCCAGGAAGCACGAGGTGGAAACCATTTAGATTATCTCAACAAACTGACATCTACTGTAGGACTAACAGTCTACAAGGCTGGAAATGCTGTACATCGAGAATTTTTCAAGAAAGCAAAGCTTGAAGGACGCAATTATCATTTGACTTAAAATTGATTATTTCTAATCTTGCCAATGACTATATTTCCTATTAAAACTAATTCCATGTATGTGTTCATGGAAAATAAGGAGATTTTTGAGTGAACCCGAACTTTTGAACTGCAGGGTACATTTAAATAATATAAAACAATACCTAAATGAGAAAAATTATATATACACTCACTGGCCACTTTATTAGGTACATCTGTTCAATTTCTTGTTAACACAAATTGCTAATCAGCCAATCACATGACAGCAGCTCAATGCATTTTAGGCATCTAGACGCAGTGAAGACGACTTGCTGAAGTTCAAACTGAGCATCAGAATGGGGAAGAAAGGGGATTTCATTAACTTTGAACGTGGCATGGTTGTTGGTGCCAGACGGGCTGGTCCGAGTATTTCAAAAACTGCTGCTCTACTGGGATTTTCCTACACAACCATCTCTAGGGTTTACGGAGAATGGTCCGAGAAAAGAAACTATTCAGTGAGTGGCAGCTGTTTGGATGGAAATGCCATGTAGATGTCAGAGGAGAATGGGCAGACTGACTCCAGATGATAGAAAGGCAACCGTAACGCGAATAACCACTCGTTACAAGCAAAAGGTATGCAGAATACCATCTGTGAACGCACAACACGTCCAACCTTGAAGCAGATGGGCTACAGCAGCAGCAGACCACACTAGGTCCCTGTCCTGTCACCTAAAAAAGGAAACTGAGGCTACAATTCACACAGGCTCACCAAATTGGACAATAGAAAAGTGGAAAAACGTTGCCTGGTCTGACGCGTCTTGATTTCATCTGCGACATTCAGATGGTAGGGTCAGAAAAGTGGCCGATGAGGAGGAGTACAAACCAGAAAGAGAGCACTCAGTTTGACACATTCAGACTTCAACAGCAGCCTATAAATTTAAACATTTAACCAAATTTTAACCCTTCAAAGCTTCCAACAACTCTTACCTTTTTCATCATTACGACAGTTCTTTACCCATTCAAGACTTTCTACCAAGTTGTATTCCTAAACTCTGTTGAAAATGGTGGAAATTTAGTTCACAATATATGACCATAAATTGCTTAAGCCTGTCAACATCGCCAATGTATTCCAACTTTTAACAGGTCCTATCCTGCTCACCTAATGACTGATATTATGGAATCAACTAACCGAGGACTGAATCCTATCTGGAGCTCCCTGCAATTCAAGATTAAATAGATCCTGTGGGTGGAACACCTGTAACAGTAAGGGGTGCTTGCCCAAGGGGTGTCAGCCCTTTTCATACCGATTACAGGGGGGCAGCACTCAACTCAATATAAATATATATACAAATTGGGTTAGATCACAGCAACTACCTTTCCGGCGTTCAGTCCTGCCATCAATGGGTGAATGTGGCCACGGTGCTTGCCAAAAATTCAATCATATATCCAAAGCTGTAGAGGGCGCACACGTGTATTAAAATAATAAACTTTATTAAATCAGATTAAAATGAACAGACGTTTCGGCTCATGCGTGAGCCATTTTCAAGGTTACATTTACATTTATATGCACTGGTCATTTGTAAATGTAACCTTGAAAATGGCTCAAGCACGAGCTGAAACGTTGGTTCATTTTAATCTGATTTAATTAAGTTTATTATTTTAATACACGTATGCGGCCTCTGCAGCTTTGGATATATATATATTTCTACTCTTATCACAACTCAAAATATTTTTTTTTCTTTCTAATGAGAATTCTGTTTGAAAAAAAAACCTAATCCCACTGTCATGCCCCGCGCCGCGGCCCGACTGCGGCCGCCATTTTGGGACACTCAGCGTACTTACCCGAGATCCCTCATGGCGCATCGCTCCCAGGTTCCGGTTCACAGCTCGGAGGAGGAGACCCAGGATGCGTCCCACGCCGCCTTCGGGATCCAACTGAGGAGAAACACAGCGCGCATGCGCGATCGCCCATCTCCTTAAAGCACGAAGACCTTGGTACTGGTCAAGTAAAAGTACTGCATTACACCTGCACTGGAGATCCTCGTATGCCACGAATTATCCTATCAAGTACTCAGGTATCCCAGCTCCACCTACGAATCCCAGGTGAACGGTGTTCTTATGATCCTCTGAACCCTATTTAAACCTGCCGCCTTTCTCAGTTCATTAACCAGGTTATACTGTGGTTCACCACTTCAGTTATCCAGTGTTCCCTCTTCGTTCCTGTTTCAAGTGAATCCTGAGTTCCAGATCCTTCTCCAGACTTGTTTCCACGTCCACGGTACCCGCTCCATCTTCAGGCTTGCTTCCACGGTACCAGCTCCATCTTCAGGCTTGCTTCCACGGTACCAGCTCCATCTTCAGGCTTGTCTCCATGGTACCATCTTCAGGCTTGCTTCCACAGTACCAGCTCCATCTCCAGGCTTGCTTCCACGTCCACGGTACAAGCTCCATCTCCAGGCTTGCTTCCACGTCCATGGTACCAGCTCCATCTCCAGGCTTGCTTCCACGTCACCAGCTCCATCTCCAGGCTTGCTTCCACATCCACAGTACCAGCTCCATCTCCAGGCTTGCTTCCACGTCCACGGTACCAGCTCCATCTCCAGGCTTGCTTCCACATCCACGGTACCAGCTCCATCTCCAGGCTTGCTTCCACGTCCACGATACCAGCTCCATCTCCAGACTTGTTTCCACGTCCACGGTACCAGCTCTATCTCCAGAATTGCTTCCAAGACCACGATACCAAGTCCAACTCCTCAACCCCGGTTTGTCTCAGCTCACGGCCACAGCTCACGTTACCCTCTTCTACAACCCTTCGTTCTGGACTTACGTTGTGCCCCTTCTAAATCCGAAGACCCTTACGTGCAATTCCCCGTTCTGGACTTTATACTTGTCAAGGATACCTTTTGCGTTATAGTCTTTTGTTCTGGACTTATATTTTGTTTAGTCTCAGTAAGTATTCAACTGCTCATATACATCTCCTGGTGTTGTTCTTCGGCTTGCCATTGGGTTCCATACACATAACACTATACAGGGGTCATAGCCTCTGTCTGCCCTTACACCCACAGATATGGTAGTAGTATTGTATATGAAAGGACCTGACTGTAAAAAAATGTGTGCTATCATGAACTGAAAAATGTTATGCAGCTGAATATACGCTATGAAAGCGAATAGGTTTAGTGAATAGACTCCAAAATAATGTCCTTGCTTACAAGGAAAATGTATTGCGGAATGAAATGATCAGTAAACACTCAATTCTTCTCACGTCACCCATATATCTAATTGTACATCAAAAGCAAACATAGAATAGCATCGTTTTAACAATGTTTCCTAAAGAATAAATATTGTCCACAATGTAAAAGTAGATTTTGATCTGTGATAAACCCCTGCCTATAGTTTATAGATGTAACCTGTGCCAAAAAAACACATTAAATTAATAGTCAACAATATGTGCTACATACATAATGTACGACTGTGTGTAACATACTGTACTCTTCTAAAGCACATTTGCTAAATAAAACGTTTCTTAGCACCTTTCATACTTTTGACTGATTCAGTCATGTTTTGACCCTATGTAGCCACCAAACTAAAGGGTCATAAAAACTGGTAAAATATGCACGCGTGTACCCACTTGCATAAATGCAAATACTCTGCCTGGCCAAAAATAAATTCACCACCTACCATAAAAGTCTGTGGGGAAGGTGTCATAAATCTGCGGTTGCTTCATTTGGTCAGGTCTAGGTTCAGTAATGTTATGAGCCCAATAAATGAGGTCATGTGACTCCCTGAATATACTGAATGAGCAGGTTTTTCCATCAATGTTTTTTTTTCTTCCCTGATGGCACAGCGGGCATATTCCAAGATGGCAATGCCAGGATTCATCAGGCTCAAATTGTGCAAGAGTGGTTCAGGGAGCATGAGACATCATTTTCACACATGGATTGGCCACCGCACAGTCCAGACCTTAACCCCATTGAGAATCTTTGGGATAATGTGCTGGAGAAGACTTTACGCAGCGCCGCGACTCTACCATCATCAATACAAGATCTTGGCCACAAATTTAATGCCATTCTGGATGCAAATAAATGCTGTGACATTTTATGAGCTTATCGACACGATGCCGCAGTTAATGTGTGCCGGAATCAGAGCAAAAGGCGACACAGCCCAAAATTACAGTATTTCACTATTTTTAGCCAGGCATTGGGCCCTATTACAATCTTCACGCATACGTTTGCCCCGGCGCAAAACGCATTAACGCGAGGGGCAACACCCTTTGCGCTGAACATCGTATTACAATGTCAGTGCAACAAACGCACATATACGTCTACCGCGGGTGAATCTGCGCGAACTTACTGTACTTCACGCATCCTATAATTAACGTTGTGAGCGCAAATGCGTTTGTGCGCTGGTATGCGGATGGTATTACAATCTATGCGCAGTTTGTAACGCACAGTCTTTGCGCGCATAATTTTAGCAACTCCTAAAAGCTGGTGTTAATGGCAAATTCTATCAACCTGCCGAACCCAAATACACCAGCCCAAAAAAAAATACGCAGCAAAGTATAGTTACACATTCTACACATACCAAACCAATAAATGGAGAAGTTGTGCATGTTTTTTTGTGATACAGCATATATGCGCAGACTGACTTTGACAGGCGCAAAAACTTAACGGGAGACAATTGTGGTTCTTAATTCTGATTGGCTGAATCGGGTAAAAAAAACAGTCAGCACACTGATTTCTGCGCACAACGTTGCTGCGCTCGTGTTTTACGCGCGTCGGTTTTACGCACGTTATTGCTCGACGGATGAAAAAAATGCACGAGATTGTAATTCCAGCATTGATTTACGCGCGTTAATGTTTAATGCTGGACGCACAAATTCACGCGTTGCGCGTGCGTATTTGCGATTTTGCGTGAAGAATGTAATAGGGCCCAATGTGTTTTAAAGAGGAACTAAAAGTGTTTAAATAACTGGTGTTTGGGCAAACATAAGGGGAGGCCGGAGGGGCTTGGATGAGAGAAAAAAACAAAAGAGATACAACTGCTCAGAATCCCACAGGTAACAAAACAGGACTCCACTGTGTGGTTCTACAAGACAATATAATGTCGTGGTAACATCAATACTAGTGGAAGAACACAAATAGACTATGTTACTTTGCAACATATAAAGTTTAGATTGAAATAGGAGTCTAAGCAATGAGTATTCTTTTCTAGTTTGTCACAAAGTGTTTTTGCACTTGTTGGTTTCCAGGACTTGTTTCATTACTTTTAGCCCTACGGTGAACCATATACCGGTAACCACAATAAAGTAACTTGGAAGTGCTTGTTATTCTAATGCTGTATTGCACATCACACACACGATATAGGACATACAAAAAAACAGTAATCTTGTACAAAGCTGAGCAGTGATGCATTGGAATAGCAAGTCTTGCAGGAAATGTGTGAAACATGGTGGTAATTACCATGTTGGCTGCCTTTCAGCTTAGAGTAAGACCCCTAAGGCCCAATGACAGTAAAAAATTCCATCATAGCAATCTACACTTTAAGGCTGGCAGTCCACTGGGTCCATAGTCGGACGATCGACTTCGTCTTCCCACTATATACAACGCCGTTGCCCAACTAGGGACGTCCACTGAAAAAAACCCTGTCTCTGGTGCTGAAACGGGGCTCCAGCACAAAGGACAGCACCGCCGAAAGCAGTCGCATGTAGAAGAAAGTTTAAAAAACATCTTGCAGAAGGCTGCAAGGAGAAAAAAAAAAACCTGGTCCTGGTGCTGAAATAGGTTTCAGCACCAAGCACAGCACCGCAGAACACAGCTGGACTGAAGAAAAAGAACAAAAATAAGAAAAAGAAACACTGTGTCAGGCAAGGAAACCCCCCCATCGTTTTAAAAAGATTGGGAATCAAAAATTTTACCATAAAATACTCAATTTTCTTTTTAACAAAATCTATAAATAAAAGGCTTTTTGCTGCGAATGAAAACTGTTGAATAGAAAAAAATAAACACAGTTTTTTTTTACATTGAATCCTATGGGATTCACCTGTCAAACAGAATCACTTCTCTATGGGACAGCTTCACTGCAGCGGTTTAACTATACAATTAATCTTTTTGTCATTTAAATTGTACCAGATCATCTGGCTTCGTCCAACAAATCTCATTACGATGTGAAAGATCGCTAGTCTGTTGGAGGAGCAAAAAATACTCTTCTGCTCTTGGACTGCAGAAGGTGTCCCCAAAGTTTTAGCCCTGTGGGCATAATGCCCAAAGAGCTGAAACTGTGTAAAATCGGCTAACTGATTGTTCTGACATTGGACATTCAACAGCCAATGCAGGGAACACTAGCTGCAACTGCATCTCAATTTGGCAGTAGATGTCCCCATCTACTGGCCAAATAAGTTATTACAGTAAGAAATACACTGTGAATATGCCCAAATATTTCTTACTTTTAATTAATTAAAAATTGTTTTCCAAAAAAACACTGGTTCCTGACAATGTTTTTTTGGAAAATCACTTGGAAGGGGTTAATGGAGATTAAAACATTATCCGACGCCTATGATTTGAATTTACGCTTTATATTTATATTAATAAATAATAATCAGCACTGATATATTTTTGGGTATAGATGTGCCCAGCTAAAGCATATTGGTAATTTACAAACTTGAGTTCAGCACAGAGAACATTCGCATGTGTCAGAAACATCTGAAATACAAAGGATCAAAATTAATCTTATTACTCAGGCCCTGCTAATGGGAAATTTCAACGTAATTAAGGGCAATATGGTATAAATGAAAATTCCATTTTATAATTTGAAATCTCTTTTGATTGTCTTAATCAACAGTAAGAGGGAAAAAAAGGTGTAACAATAAGTCTGTAATGAGAAATGATTCAAAAGCAGTAATAATTAATGGGGAGCCCGAAGGAAACCAAAATCTAATTAAAAGTAGACAAAGATATCTAATTTAAGATTTAGCAGGTTTAGCCTTTGATTCAGGTTTCTTTTGATGTAATGTGCTGAGGAATTTTGATAACTTGGCATTCCTTTAGTTTTTTTTTTCCGTAAACAAATATTTTTTATTTCCATAATAGCGTATACAGTATAGGAAAAAGGCAATCCGTACACAGCGGTAACTATGGCATAGATAGGGCAGTAAACACACAAGAGGTGCCATCCACTACACAGGTCATTGTGAGAACAAGATTGTAACAAGAGCGGTAGGGCCACAGGTGTGGCAGTTGAGGGCAGGTCAGTATGGAGAGGGGGGACCAAGGAGAAAAAAAAATAGGGGAGGGGGAAAGGGACAGCGTGTTGAAAGAGAAGGTTCATGTGGCGGCAAATGTAATAGGAAAATCAGGCAAAGGAAAAGGGCCAACATCAGGTCCAGGAAGAGGATGGGGGAGAGGGCAACCAGGCGATCGGGGGGAAAAGGATAGTGGAGAAGAGGGGAAAAAATGGGAAGGAGAGGAGGAAGGATCTCGGTGGAAGGTGGTGGCCGTATACTTGGTATTCAAGGAGGACACAGTCGAGTGTGGACATCTTGGGCCAACCAGGGCAAAACCACGGTAGGGTGTGTAGTAGCGGCAGATTCAAGGTCGTGCACAGTGCCCACCTTCCCCCTGTCGACCACTCCACGAGACACGTAAGAGGCGAGACGCATGATAGTAATACAGAAAATCTGGCGCCGCCAAACCTCCTGTCCCTTTAAAGTGGGAAAAGGGTACGAAATCGAACCCTAGCCCGAGTGTTACCCTAGATCAGGGGTCAGCAACCTTGGCTCCCTGATGTTTTGGGAACTACATCTCCCAAGATGCTCAGTCACCCATTAGGCTGACTGAGCCACATGGGAAATGTAGTTCCAAAAACATCAGGGAGCCAAGGTTGCTGACCCCTGCCCTAGATGAAAAGAATACAGGTGGTCTTAACAGTGGCGAAGAAGGATGGAGGAGAAGGATGGAGGGATGTAAATGGGAAGTGTCTGAAATAACGTAGTCTTGGTAGCACGTTCATTATAAGGATGCTAATCTTCCCGAGTCAGGAAATCCGAAGCAAGCCCCACTCCCGTAGGTCGAGTTGCAATTCCGACTACAGAGCCAGGAAGTTCACACTGTAAGGGTTTTCAGGGTCCGAGGTAAGCCAGATTCCCAGGTATTTCATTTTTGCGATGCACCATTTAAAAGGGTGCATGCAGCACATTGTACGCTCAGCAACCCCCTTAACGTTAATATTCCGTATCTCGTATTTGTCCATGTTAAGCTTGAAGTTGGCCAACGCGCCATAAAGGTGAAACTCCTTAACTATTTCTGGTAAGGATGAGATGGGGTTGTAAGATTAAAAAGAAGATTGTTGACATAAGCCGAGAATTTATGGATTTTGCTCACGCCAGGCAAGCCCGCTATCAGATCATGCCGTCGTATAGATTCCAGAAAGGGCTTGACGGATAAGGCAAACAGCAATGGCGACCGTGGACAGCCCTGTCTAGTACCATATTTTAGTAAGAAAGTATAATCCAACCTGGAATGCATGGTGTGAACCGACCAGTAATAATTGTAATCTTTTGTGGTCGGGTGGGCCAATCTCCAGGCATCCACTAGGCGCAAGGCCTGAAGGGAGTAGTGAATGAGGCAGAGGATTCGGATAAGTGTTCTATGGTGTGTAGAAGACGAGTCTTCGCAAGGGGCCAATGGTACATTAATGTTCCCACCCAGCACTAGGTCGCCCTCCGTAAAAGATTCCAAGCGTTGCAGAAGTTTAATCAAGCATAGGTGTTGATTAGTATTGGGTAGATACACATTGGCAAAGGTGTAAACTTTCTCGGCAGTAGTCCCTTTGCGAAAATATTCCTCCCAAGACATAGGAATCTAGTAAAACAAAAGACACAAAGGCCGCAAACAATATTGCAACTCCTCTGGACTCTGCCTGTGGGAAAACAGCGATCGCGGAGAGATGGGGGGGGGAGCGGGAGCAGAAACGAGTCTCTTGCAAAAAGACGACTGAGGCGTGCAGGGAAGTAAGATCTCAGAGGAGTCCTCTTCTCTTTTTGGGCTTATTCAGTCCCTTAGCATTATAAGTTACCATGTGTAGATCCGCCAGGGCAGGGGCCACTGACCGCCCACCGGGGTTCGAGTGAGGCATGGAAAGAGCAATCTAAGGCTACAGAAAGAGCAAGGGAAGGAAACAAAAAAGAAAGGAGAAAGTGAAAGGAGAGAGAAGAGAGTGCATTCCTTTCAAAATGGATATTTTATATGCATATGTTTGTGTTAAAATACGGATTCAACGACAGCGCCATCATCAGTCTGCCATAAAAGAAGTCAACAAGTCATTATTAAATTGTGTTGTGTTATGGGCTGTCTTTGTACTAGTCAGTAACCAGCTGCTGTTACCAGCACAAGACTTGCGCAACCGTCCTCATAAGGATGAAATTAAAGTGTTCGTTGGTGAACAATTGATACACTGTTTGAGATACAGTATTAATTACTAGTGGTAATACCTAGTATTTTCCAGATGGCTGAATCCTGAACATCTTCTCTTCTTTCTATACATTAGTATATGTGGATTGCCCCCTATCTCTGTGCCACATGATTATTTTCCTCTATATACACAACCACCTAGGTAGTATGATAGATGCTGTTAAATTATCCTTACATCTTTCTCTTTTAGACCTGCTGATTTTTGTGAGATTATTCAATACCTCTACCTGAAAGTCCAGAAAGATCAAGGACATAATGTTACATCCTCAGCCCCCGCTGTGCCCCCTGGGAGGTCTGGGCAAGAATGGGGACCGCTGGCTGGTCGGGTGTAAGCACTTGCTGCTGACAGATCGGCATCTGAGGGGACGGGGTCAGGTGTGGTTACCAGGAGCCACAGGCTTTAAAACAGGGCTCTAGGAATGGCCTCATCGCCCTGTTGTGGAGTTTATTTTACGCACCGCTACTTCTAAATCTATTTGACTTTAATGTTGACGACCCTGCTTGTGTGAGATCCCTTCTCCTGTTATTTGACCCGGCTTGGCTTAGACTACTCTCTCTCTAGCGTGTATATTACGCTGTTTCACTTGCTTTAGTGATTTAATCCCCTGCTGGTTGCTGGGTTGATCACTCGCTGTTTGGGTTCTGTCCCTTCACGTTTAGGGGTATCGTTTGTAACCCTCCGGGGTCCCTTTACCCAGGCTACGACTCATGTTTATGTTTTTGCAAAGACCACGATAACAAAACGATTGGTTTCTGCATCTCTGACTGCCCTGCACCTTGACTACTTCACGGACTGTCATTCCATGTATGCTGTTTCTGAGCGTGTTCTAGGTAATCTGTTGGTCTCGAAACCTTCAGATTTTAGAGACAATTCAGTTAGTCCTTGTGTCACCTTGTTACAGTCTGTAGTTTATAAACATTTTGTATTATTCAAGCAGATACTTCTGCCCTCAAAGATCTTAACTCCGCTACTCGTGTGGCAGCGTTACCGCTACCGTTACACATAAGGGTTAGAAATGGTGGTACGTAAATCACCTGGTTTATGAATACCTTTACTAGGTTTGGTTTCAGTTTTCACCATTAACTCAATACGACTATTGTTAGGCACTGTGTGGCTGATCTGATGTAGGATTAAGATAATCTTTGCTTATGTGTAAACTTTTAATAACCCCTGAAGAAGTCAACAAGGCTTGAGAAAACACGCTTTTGCATCTGAAGGACTCTATTGTCTAAGAAACAAAGCTAACCTGCCGAACAGATCGAGGTTTTATGCTGGATTGCACTTGTTTCTACATTATACTTCAATGACTTCTATTCTTTGCTCTACATTATACTTTGCCTGTTTACAGCCACACTTTCTGCTTTTACCCAATAAGTTCAATTGTTGGAGAAATATATGTATGGTGGGGTTTTTTTGGTGTATCAACTAAACCTATGGTATTTTATATTTTATTTGAACATAGCTTTTATTAATATTACTTTTGTCGCATTATAATTAAATTTTGTCATTCTTAGACGAATTACAATTTACTGACACAATTTAAAATTATAATATAATGAGATGTTATTTTAACAGGTTAAATAGAAAACATATGTGAAATTTGACACACAACATAAATGAGCACCACCTGTGCAATGTAAGTGCCCGTCCACCACCCATGCATGGGGTGGGGGATACGAATAAACAGGAGGAGGGCAACCTGCAGTTCTTCCTTTCCATAGCCCATCCATGGGCATCAGGTGAGGGGATAAAAGGCAAGCTGGATGGATATGTCAGTGTCCAGGCCTCAGTCCTCACTCATGTATGGGGGTGGTGGCTAGTAATAAAATGTCATTTCCCTCACAGCTCCAAACCTAATGCCCATGGCTTTTGAAATACTTAGGGTTGGACATGTCCACCCCTCAGCTATCACCCATGGTGGAAGCTATAATAATACAAGGAAGGGGGGCAACCAGACAAACAAGGTTGAGGATAAAGCCAATGATCAGACACGTACAGTCAGAAAGAAACACCAGGTTCTCCACGGGAAGACATCTATCAAGCACTTTCTCCTCTGTGAAGGGGGTTTAAATAGGGTGCCATGTCTGGGGACACATTCTGGCCCTGTCTCCGCCTTCCCACATTTTCGTTTGGCAGAAGGTGAGTGATGTCCATGGAGGGATTGTCTACCGATCCTGGTGCCCCCCTGGGACATTACCTCATACACACCTCTTAGCCTGCTATACTCTGGCATGCCCAGGACCTCTAGCAGAGGAAAGCCCCAGCATGGGACGTGTGGAAGGAGAGAACCGCAGTCATATGCTGCATGGGGCAAACAACCCGACCGCCAGAGCCTGGAGGATTGCGGCGCCTGCCTCAACACAACCGGCTGCTCGGCGGAGTGGGGGGAACCTGTGGGCGAATCCTGACGTGTGGATGGGGAAAAGAATGTATTACATTATCTTCCTTTGGTCGCAACCCACCTGACGTGTATGGGTGGGGGCTGGATGGGATGTTGCCCCCTCTGTCTTTATAATGCTCACCCAAACAATATTAGTGACTGGGCAGCAATAGCCGCTCAGTTCCTAACATTTAAATCCTAGTATCACCGGGTAGGGAGCAGTGAGTTGTGGATGACTACTCACTTAGCTGCTATGGTCCCACCTGCATATAGGTGTTATAGGGGTCAATCTGACTCCCATAAGATCTTATTTTATTTTAAACACTTTTCAACTTTTAATACTGGTGACTGGCTGCTACTACTAGCAAGCGATGGGCAGCTGCTACTTAATGCTGCACCACACCAATGAATTAGCTAATAATGAAACTGTATGAGCTAGACCATTTATAATAGAGCAGTTTGCAGACACCATCACCATTACAGTGGTAAGATTGGTATGGCAAATTATGCAAGAAGGAAGAAAAGACAGGGAGTGTTGAGTCTCCCATGTGAGGGCCAACCTGTATGGCAAGAAAAATGATTAAGAAGAATAGTGTATGACCATTGAAAAAGGGAATATCTTGGCGCTCTTGCCTTAGTTCGCCATCACTGATAGATCTAAAATCTTGTCATTTATGGAAAGTCCACCTGGCAACGTCTCAAATATATCATTGCTTTGTTTCTCTACAGCCCCCAAATTGGCAAGAACAATATTGAAATATGGCAGATAGATCAGGAGGCTTATTGTATTGTATTATTATTGACATTGCCATAGAAGAAATAATCCTATTTTGGCCTAACATTCGCAATTCTACATCAACTCACCACTGAAAAACCCATCCAGAGGTTCAATATCCAAACCCCCTCATTATTGATTGGATGGAGGCATCATATCAATATCAGTTCTCTCAAATATTTAAGTATTTGGTTAGACCAAAATCTATCTTTTGACATCCGCATCGAAAAACTCATCTAAACTTTACCCAAATCTAGGTGACCTGTACAGAAACAAATCCTGCCTGAATCCCGCGGTAAGAAAGCAGATTGTACTTATGCTAGTCATTGAATATGTAGATATAGTCAGGGCTCGAGTCCTGCAGGAACGCGCGGGAATGAAGTTCCCCCACTTCTCCTGCAGGACAAACTCAGGCACATCACCTCTGACCCTGCACATGACTTCTGCAGGTCTCTCTCCCGCTCTGTGCTCGCTGCTCTCACTTGAATACTCCAGGGAGTCTCACACAGGCAGCGCCTGACCTGTTGTAAGGCACTTTTTTTATCTTTTGTTTATTCTGTGTCAAGCTGATTTATGGGCACCTTTAGAGCTCAGCCCCGCACAATCTTGATGATATCGCTGGATTTCCTTTCCCTTCTCCTCCATGGGCAAGCCAGCTGGGAGTTCAGCTGGGAGTGGACACTCACTCCCATTCCTGGCTTACTAGAGGTGTATGGAGTTGCATCCTGTAGGTTGCCAGCCATTTCTGGTTGGCACCAGAAGTGGAATGCCATTAACGCTTACCTGCTGAGTCTGCTAGGATCACCAGAATCAGGGCCCTCCATATGTTTTGGAACTATGTTTCCCTTTAGGTTCAGCTAACCTGATGAGGGGCTTAGCATCATGGGAGATGTAGTTACAGAATATCTGGAGGGCCATGGGTTTTCTACCTCTCACCTAATGGACGGCTGGGTGTCTTGGGTATTGGACATATTATTTAACATAGGGGATTATTTACACAGCCCTGGTGTTTGCTGAAATTGCTTTAACCCTTTCGCTGCTGAGCCATTTCACGCCTCTGTGCTGAGCTCATTTTTAGGCTAGGGTCAGACTAACGCATTTTTCACGTTGTCTGTGAAAAAGTGCGTTCGAACCAATGGACGCATTTTTTCACGGAATACGCGATAGTGGTCATACGATGCGCCTTTTCGTCCGTGATTTTGTACGGATCATCAATAAAACACTTTTTGTGTCTGGACGTTATGTTGGCCGGACATTAGCAGCGTCTGACGTCTCCCAATCACGCACACACGCCTCTAGCGGACGCAGCGCACTCTGTACGTCAGTAGTAGCGGTTTGACGTTCTAGAAAAAATGCGTTCGTTTGCCACTTGCGTTGCGCGGACGAACTTTCGTGCGGCCGTACTTCGTGTGTTCCCCGGCATTGGACGTCATTTGCTGCTAGCACGGCCGTGATTTCGTGCGTCTAAACGCACGTTAAAACTGCTTTCGTCTGACCCTAGCCTTCCTGGTTTCGCTTATCATGTTTAACCGCGTTTTGAAGCCTTATTTTAATATATGACCCAGACATATTATATATCGCTCTTTCCAGCAGACTCGGCAGATTCATAATATATCATTATTATATGTATACGTCATGTCCTGTCTGTATTAGGGCTGTGCAATTAATTGCAATCGCAATCGAATCGCGATTTCCGACCATGCAATTTCTAAATCGCATAAGGCTGCAATTTTCGGCTCCCTGTTAACTTCCGGCGGCATGGTGCTTTGGGCGCTCGCAGGGGGAACCACGTGGCGAGCCACGTTCTCGCGGCTCGTCACATGGTTCCCCCAGGCGAGTGCCCAAGCTCCATGCCGCCAGAAGTTAACAGGGAGCCGAACACGTGGCGCACAGAGGTGAGCTGGGGCAGTATCCACGTGCTGGGGCAGTATATCCATGAGCTGGGGCAGTATATCCATGAGCTGGGGCAGTATATCCATGAGCTGGGGCAGTATATCCATGAGCTGGGGCAGTATATCCATGAGCTGGGGCAGTATTTCCATGTGCTGGGGCAGTATATCCATGAGCTGGGGCAGTATTTCCATGTGCTGGGGCAGCATTTCCATGTGCTGGGGCAGTATTTCCATGTGCTGGGGCAGCATTTCCATGTGCTGGGGCAGTATATCCATGTGCTGGGGCAGTATATCCATGTGCTGGGGCAGCATTTCCATGTGCTGGGGCAGTATATCCATGTGCTGTGGCAGTATTTCCATGTGCTGGGGCAGTATATCCATGAGCTGGGGCAGTATATCCATGAGCTGGGGCAGTATATCCATGTGCTGGGGCAGTATATCCATGTGCTGGGGCAGCATTTCCATGTGCTGGGGCAGTATTTCCATGTGCTGTGGCAGTATTTCCATGTGCTGGGGCAGTATATCCATGAGCTGGGGCAGTATCCATGTGCTGAATACTGAATACATTTAGAATGTATGTATGTAGCAGGTTTGAAAAAGCAAAAACAATTGCCTAAATCGCAAATAAAATCGCAATCGCAATATTCATTCAAGAAATCGCAATATGATTATTTTGTCAATATTGCACAGCCCTAGTCTGTATATTATAAAAAAAAATGCAATAAAATTAGAATTTTCAATAATTTACATTGTGTAAAGTGTTTTTTTTCACATTTTAACATGCGAGCAATTGCGTTATATTTTCTATGGGGTGCGCTTGTTAAAAAAATTTGAAATTGGGTCTCGTTACATTTTTTTGGGGAAAATTTTGCTATTTTTAACAAACGCACTGCATACAAAAATCGTTAGTGCAGCATCATTGTTCACATTATAATTGAAATGGAAACAATATTGATGCATTAACAAATCAAACAAAAAAAAACTTGTTTATTTTTTTAAAATATTTTTTTTTACTTTTACATGATTATGTTTGGAATCGTTGGAAAGGCCATGCTCTGGCCGATCCAGCAATACCAAACATTAACCCCTAGCTGCCACAGAATGGGAGATAGGGGGTTCATTGGAACCCCCCTATCTCCACCATTGGTGGCAGTTAGGGGTTAACTCCAGGACTGGCGTCATCGTGCTATGCACGATGGTGGCAGTTAGGGGGCATTCCTGGAAGCTTGGCCGACATCCAAGATGTCGGCCAGCTCCGGGAGAGGATCACGATTTGGTGCCGAATCGTGATCCGGCACCCAAGGGGTTAAAAAGTCGACACCGTAGACGAATGGAGTGAAAAAAAAAACCTGCACGCTTGAATGTTTGAAAAGTGAAACACTGTTTGCAAAGAAACTGAAGAATGAAAATGTCTGAAATTTACATATAAGATCCAATGAATGATAATAAAAAGGGCTGTTACAGAAAAAGTGATATAAAAAAAAAAAAGGAAAAAAAAATTTGCAAAAAAATCATGAAAAATGCTTAAAAGATCCTAAAAAAAAATCTAAAAATAAAGAGACTTTTTACTGCAGAATAAAATAATAAACGGTTTATTAGATATTGAATTTAAACGGGAATATTTTTAACATTGAAGCCTATGGGATTCGCCTGAATAAACCTGTCGAATTAAACCACCGAACAGCAGGGCAATTCGGCAACTTTTCACTGCTGTTTTTTGTTCTCTGAATAGACATACAGGGTTATCCAAAGAGATTCGAAAAGTCACCGCACGTTCGGTGACTTTTCGTTCTCTTCAATTCGGTTCCTTTTGCCGATTGCATTTCGGTGACCCTGCGGTGTATTCAGCAAGCACCACAGGGTCCCCGAATTGCAGGGAAAAGCTGCCGCAAACCTGACGAAAACTAACCGAATGCACGCTGAAAACAAGCAAAAACATCTGGATTAACCTTCGAAGAAGCCGAACAGGAGCCGAACAGGAGCCGAATCACACAGAGCCGAAGCAGCTGTGACGTAGAGGAGGCAGTGAATAAATTAGAAAAACCATTTGTATGAATCTGGGAAAAAGAAACGCTGTTTGCAAAGAAACTACTGAGCGAAAATGTCTGAAATTTTCACAGGAGGTCCAGGGAATGATAATAAAGAGGGCTGTTACAAAAAAAATAAGCAAACTGAAAAAAAAATAAAAAATAAAAATCGGACTTTTACATTTTTTTTAAAAAATTCTGAAAAATGCTTAAAGTATCCTAAAAAACCTATAGATAAAGAGACTTTTTGCTGCAGAATTTTATAATGAACGGTTTATTAGATATTGAATTAAAACGGGAATATTTTTAACATTGAAGTCTATGGGATTCTCCTGAATAAATTTGCCGAATTAAACCACCGAATGGCAGAGCATTAGGGGAACCTTTCACTGCTGGTTTGTGTTCTCTGAATAGCTGAAGCAGTGCTTTTTCATGGGGATTTCACTGCCCTCGAACAGGGACCGAACAGGCACCGTATGTGCAGGCAATTCGCCAGGATTTGGCGAATTGCCTGCTCTCTGGATAGCCGAATGGCCAGGAAAGGTAACCGAACGCTGATTTTCAGCGTTCGGTTACCTTTCTCAAGCAATTCGGATCTCTTTGGATAACCCTGTAAGCATTGCTTCTCTATGGGGATTTCACTGCCCTTGAACAGGCAACTCGCCAGGATTTGGCGAACTGCTTGCTCTCTGAATAGCCGAATGGCCAGGAAAGGTAACCGTACGCTGAATTTCACTGTTCAGTTACCTTTAGGCCACAATTCGGAGCTCTTTGAATAACCTTGATAGTAAATATATTTCCTACATATTTAGATTCCGTGTTAATCTGTATATATGTGTTATTCTTAATATCTTACATTTTATTACTTTGTATTTCTGTACCTACTGTAACAATTCAATGTTCTTGAAACCAGAACATACTTGAAAACAAGAGAAATGTCAATGTATCCTTCCTGCTAAAATACTTTATAAATAATTAATATAATTAATAACCATTCTGTCCAATTAAGTTCGGCCAGTCTACGTCTTAAAACTGGATCGTATCCATTAAACCAGGGTTTCTCAACTTCAGTCCTCGGGCCCACTACAGGACAGATTTTAAGGATGACCTTGGGGAAATTCAGCTGGATTGTGCAATCACTGAGCAGCAAATCATATCACCTGTGATGTGCTTCAGATATCCTGCAAACTTGACCTGTTAGTGGGTCCTGAGGACTGGAATTGAGAGACACTGCATTAAAGAATTGATTTTCTTTTTTTGCCTTAGTATCTTGAATTAGTTATTTTTCATTAAATATTTAGCCCCATAATTAGTGAAGGGTTTCAAGATCAATAATAATTAATTTGTAAGAGGTTGATGTCAGCCCAATACATTCCAGTGCCAAAGGAATAGAAATACACAACCTTCTCTGTCGAAATATAAGGCAACCCAGTTCCAGTGGCTGAGCCTTGATAACATTTTATCCCTCTAGCATTTATAAAGATAATCTGCAATGGATTATTACAATTTGCAAAATCGTACTGATACAACGATGACCGTGAATAGTCCTTACTTTTCTTCAGTGGTTGGATGCTCCATGGATGGTCACAAGCAGGTCTACACTTGTCACTTGGTACATGCAATCGTCTACCCAACACCTCCGGTAAGAATGTGCAGCAGGTTAACTTGTGGTTTTTGTTCCACTCAGAGAAGGTAACTACAGAATAACAGGTCTTGGAACGATGAAAATTATACACAGCCACGGACAACCTCTTCAGCCACACAATAAAACAATGTTATCAAAGAGTACGAACGGGGAGGTTCCTGTTTCGTTGACAGAGACAAAGCGAGATGTTGAGTTATTTACTCTGCGCAGACAAAAGCTTCCAGTTGCCATGTTTCTGTTTGTCCAGAAATAATCTACTGTTTTCAGAGGGTTTGCTCTATCAACACGTGACCTTAAATCGGCCTAGAGGGAGTAAATAATGCAAAAGAATAATTGAAAACTATTATTTAGTCACATGCTCAGCTAAATTTACTTTTGAGCTTGATAAATAGTAATGGTCAACACGCTGGCGAGAGAATCAACAGAAAAGGAACAAATCCGCACCTGCAACAAGAGACATTAAATACCGTCAGCAAACGAGTTAAATAAAGTGTAAGGATGCATTTTAAGGTTAAAGAATGTTGTTGTGGGTATTTGTTAGTCCAGGTAGAGGGGCTGTATATCGAAATCATGTTGGGATATTCCAAATATAAATAACATATCGGGCTGTACTGTCATAATACAGAACTTATGCTTAGACTTATAAACATAATCAGTAGCTACTTAACTACAAAGGGAATTCTGCACAGGATAATGTTTTGGAAAATGATAAATGGAAAACAGTTACAAGCGGAAAGATGTGAAAACGCATGAACTGCTTCCATGGCAATACGCAATGAGGACGGAGTTAGATCACAATCCGGACGCTAAGCATGATGCTCGAGCCAAAGACAACAATGGCTCGATCGCTCTGCTTCATTTTTAAAATGTCCTATTACATCCTTTGCGTCTCATATATAGCGTGGGGTTACTGTACATTAAGGTCTTCTACACTTTGAATGGGAGATATTAATGTGCCCCTAGCACATTTAGAACGAGTGCTTCCAACCAGCTCCTCTTTCATCTGCGCCTGGCTTCATTCAGGTTTGAATGTTTTTCAGACCCTGGTGTTAACTGAATGCTTTTCAGCACAATCACATAAACCCACCAAAAAATCCCATACCATACTCCCCTCAGATCCCATGGTGGTGAGGGGTGCCAGACAAAATCCCTACAGCCAGGTTCCCTAATGCCAACATCCCGACGGCCAACTTCCAGACAGAACAAGTGCCGGACATACCAAGTTCCCTACACGGCCAACTTCCAGACATCCATAATCCCAGCGGCTAACCCTAATACTAACACCCTACCCCTTAGGGAGATCGGGCTAGGTTTAGGGGGGTTTAGGGCTAGGGGGGTTAGGGTTATGGCTAGGTTTAGGGGGTTAGGTTTAGGGGGTTAGGGCTAGGTTTAGGGGGGTTAGGGCTAGGTTTAGGGGGTTAGGGCTATGTTTAGGGGGTTAGGGCTAGATTTAGGGGGGTTAGGGAGTAGGGTTAGTGTTAGCCGCTAGGATTTTGGATGTCTGGAAGTTAGCCGTCAGGGAGCTGTCTGTGTAGGGAAGTTGGCCGTGTAGAGAAGATGGCCGTTGGAATTTTGGCATTAGGGAACCTGGTTGTAGGGATTTCGACCCAAACCCGGTGGCGAGAACGGCGCAATCTGTCACATCCTCGATTTGTGGGCACAGGAACACAAATAGTTCCCTGTGTTTTTCCACGTATCCCTCCCCTACCTTGGCCGGATCTCACTCACACGAGTTCTTGTAGAACTCCCACGAGATCGTGTCCGTCTTTATTTAATCATATGAACTCCTGGAGCTGATAACAACACGACACTTAGCACCGTTCCCGTTACCGTGTTGCGGCTTGTAAGTCTATCACTCGTGCTGCTGGGAAAGCAGCTCGATCATAATACAGACTTTAAAGCCGAGCCGCAAATGATTAGTTATCCACTAAGCGTTGGTGTTTGCCGCTGCAAGATGACGCCCTAGATTGTAGATGTGCACTGCACGTGCAGAAAAGCTTGTCCATAATTTTTGGTTCGTCCGAAATCTACTATCTCTATCTCTTGTTAGACCTTTAATTCATTTCATCCAAAATTTGAAAAAAATATTTAGTTTGGTTACAATGGTTTAGCTGCTAGTAAATAAAAGCCAAGAACAAGACGTACAGGCTTATAAAACAGCTAATTATTTAAAAGGACACTGCCACTTACATAAGCTGGAACTAGATTACATGTGCATTAAAACCACCTTATTAAACACATGCTGCTGTTTTTATTTTCTTTGAAGTAATTGAATGTAAAAAGGAAAAATTAATTTCGTTTATTTTATCTCCTGTTTCCATTTTGTGAATTATTCCCATGATGCAACATTTATCAAAATCTGTGCAAAAGTTTTACTTTACCACTGTGGTTTATCTTCTACAGTATTTAACAATCAGGCGGGGGAGGGCATGTTTAGATAAGACTGCAGGAGGTTTATTGTGATGCCCAGGCAACCAGAGGAGAGATGGTTGCTGAATGAGAAAAGACAAGGCACTTAAAAGACTTCTAAACCACCCTCTGGTAATGTCCTTTCAACAAATCTCACACAATATAATGATTTCACTCTGTGATTGACCCATTCACTCCATTCTATGGCCAAAGCCACACAGCGAGGAGCGAGTGATGTAAAGATACGGGGGGGGGGGTTTACAACACAAACTATCACACAATGGATGCGCCCAGTGACACATATAGAGTAAAATATTTTATTAACTAAACATACAAGAGAAAAACAAAGCACATTTAAGATATCAGCAACATCACATAAACACAATAAGGACATTTCATTTTTTGGTGGTAACTTCTCATTTGCTGCCAATGGGTGAGGCCCTTTGAATAAACTCTCACCCATTGGCAGCAAATGAGAAGTTATTTGGGAGATCTGTAGCCTGCACCAAAACCCCTTCTCCTTCTTTTACCTCCCACCCATGTCCAGTGATTGTGGTGTTTAATCGGAACCTGGTTTCTGTGATGGGGGCACAAAGACTCCCATCTCTTCTAGATGTATTGGCCATGGCTGACAAGTGAGGTGGTAAGTCAAGGTAGGTCAAACAGCACACTTGCTCAGATTTAATGCCTCACCAATGTGAGGGTAATGGGTACGGAGGGAGTTATGAGGTTTGGGAGGGAAGGGTTTGAGAGGTTGGCAATGCCCCTACAAATTGCACTTGTGAGTGCACTGACCCAAACTGAGCAAAAATGCAATCTGAAAATTAACTCTGACTTGTCCTTTCAGTGATTCTTTTTCAGAAGAACAAACAAATCGGCTAAATGTTGTATAAATCGAAATTCGTATTAAGACAAATGACCACGTCACGTTGTATCCGTCTGGATAATGCTTCATTGATAGCTGATATGGATGGGCTACAAAGTTGTAGATGTTCCTGGTTGCCCCACGGCATGGTTATATCCACAGAGAAGAGGGCAGTGACACCAGGAAATATAGAAGTTCTATTTTACGATCTCAAATTGGTTAAGCAATTCAATACCTGAAAATTCATTTTCTGATTCATTCATTGAGTTGTCCTTTCATTGATTAGTTTTTCAGATGAATCAGTGAATTGCACACAATTTGTACCAGTCGAAATCTGTACGAAAACAAGCTACAAAGTGGAACCTATCTTCATTGATATAAGGCTTCATTGGTGGAGGATATGGACGGGCTATGAAGTTGAAGAGGGCAGTGGCACCAGGAAATCTAGAATTCCTATTTTACCTTCTCATTAAATTCGTTAAGCAGTGCTTTCCTATTTATGTGGCTCAGACCACGGATGAACAATGGTGGAGAAAAAGTTCTTGGTGACAGAATACTGTAAAGATATAACACCCCCCCCCCTCAATATTACTATCTGCTGCATTATTTTAAGCCTGAATTTGGTGGCTGTGTTTTGATGTGCTTCAATAGAATAGACCAGTGGTTCCCAACCGCGGTCCTCAAGTACCCCTAACAGGCCAGATTTTGTAGATAACCTTGGAGAAAAGCAGACTAAATCCTGCAATCACTGAGCAGCAAATCATATCACCTGTGCTGTGCTTCACATATCTGGAGAACCTGACCTGTTAGGGTACTTGAGGACCGCGGTTGGGAACCACTGGAATAGAAGATCAACTCTCCCACTTCATGTTTTGATGCACTTGAGATACGACACTTAGAACGATCATACTTGTCCATATATTAAATTACAAGTTGCACGGGCACTTGGTTTTTAACAGGTAGACGGAGGAATTAGTATCAATAAACCACTTAAATAGATTAGGAGTAGGAATACACATCAAAGAGGCGCCAAACTCTAAAAACTTGAAGGTGAGTTTCTTCATTTTAACAACCAAATATATTTTCCTCTGTGGATTCACTTACAGTCATAATGGTCTCGATGGGAGTCATCCATATTGCGAGTAGACTATCCACATTCCTAATGCATCCCATATGGTGAAAATGTGAGTTGATCACTAAAATATACTTACATATATAAAATATAACTTTACTTTTCTGTGCAGTTAGAGGACATCCCAAATTGGTATAAACTAAAAACCCTTTCAGGAACCAGTGTTTTTGGAACATCCATTACCAATCCATTAATTATACTGTAAGAAATATTTGGGAATGGTCCTATTAGTCAGGCAGATGTTGCCATCTACTGGCCAAAAGGGGTTAGTGTAGTTTAGGTCTCTGGCAGGATCAGCTCGGAAGATGCCATACAGACACATTACCCAACTGGGTTTAAAAAGTGTTAGCACCTCTGGCATCATGCCCACGCTGTGGCTTAGGACATAGAATGGAGGTCTATTGTTCTCCAGACTAAGTGAGATAAAGGTGGTAGCTGAATGAGATAAGACAGGGGAGCTTAAAAGACATCTAAAGTACACCCTGGTGATGTTCTTTGAATACATTCCACACAATACAGTGATGTGAGATGGTGACTGACTCATTCACTCCATTCTATGGCCAAAGCCACACAGTGAGGAGCAAGTGATGGAAAGATACAGGGGGGGGGGTGTTTACAACATAAAATATCACACATTGGATGCACCCAGAGACTCGTATAGAAGAAAATATTTTCTTAACTGAACATACAAGAGAAAAACAAAGCACATGAAAGATATCAGCAACATAAAATAAACACAATAAAGACATTTCATTTTTTTGGTGGTAGTGACCCTTCAAGTATAACACTAAAATCCGTGGTTCTCAACCCTGGTCCTCAAGTACCCATAACAGGCCAGGTTTTCCAGATATTTTAAGCACAGCACAGGTGATTTGATTTGCTGCTCGGTGATTGCAGGATTCATTTGGCATTTCCCCAAGGCAAACGTTAAAACCTGGTCTGGTAGGGGAGACTTGATGACCAGGGTGGCACTGGTTTAAGGTGGTAGAATTAGAAATCAGCCGTTTTCTACCCATATCTTATTTCCAGTTCTTTGAATAGATGACTTGACCAGTCAGTAAGAATTTCAGTCTGATGTCATCAGTACGTTGTTGAAACTAATAACAAAGCTTAAAATGCATTGGGTAAATGTACAGCCCTAAAATTAAAAAGCCAAGACTTTGGAAAACATGCGCATAATCAAAGTGGACTAAACTCATTTCTTTTATAAATTATATACCAAGGTATATGGGAGCGCATACAAACAACAATAAATATGGTGTGTAAATATCACCAACAGATGAATAGATAGTCCGTAAGTCCTATGAAAAGGAAGAGAAAACGACCATTGCATAATATGTACTATTAGGTGAATGGGTACACACAGCTTGTAAATAGCACTCACAAACGAGGAGTCTTCAAGACACCAAATGTACGCCTTTAAGTCACTTATGGGGGACTCTTCCCATGCAAAGTGCAGAGACGGGCAACTAAATTAATAAGGGGAATGGAAGGGTTAAGTTATGAGGAAAGACTAACAAGCTTAACCTGTTTAGTTTAGAGAAAAGGCGCCTTAGAGGGGATCTGATAACCTTATATAAATATATACGGGGCCATTATCAACCATTGTCTGATAACCTATTCGTTAACAGGACTATACATAGGACAAGGGGTCATCCATTTAGACTGGACGAAAGAAAATTTATCTTAAAGCATAGGAAGGGTTATTTTACAGTGAGAACAATAAAGCTGTGGAATTCTCTGCCTGTTGAGGTGGTTGGGTCAGAGACTGTACAGACTTTTAAAAAGCGTCTGGATGACTTCCTGCAGACACAGAATATTAAGGGTTATAATATTTAATATGTGGGTAAAAGCTTCTTGATCCAAGGAGAAATCTGACGCCATCTGGGGTCAAGAAGGAATTTTTTCCCGGTATGTTGCATATTTCAGACTGGGTTTTTTGCCTTCTTTTGGATCAACAGCAGTAGGTTATGTGGGAGAGGCTGAACCCGATGGACGCATGTCTTTTTTCAGCCTATGTAACCATTCCTTCTTCTTATGGCGATGAGTGTATCTCAAAAGGAGAGAGAGGAGTACATAGTACAGTTCTGTGACTCAAAATGGAGTTATAAACAAAAGAGGCACACTCACATATTTAAGAACCTCCTCTTGGTGGTTCAGTATAGGCGCTTAGGACCTCTTATAGTCTGAGGGGGTCCCACCTCATAGAATCCAGATTGTCCCACACTCGGCGTTGTGTTCGTATCTCCACTTGTTTTGTGCCAGAATGGATCCACTCCCAAATCCAGTAAACTCATTTCTTTGCCAATACCGATAAGTCAGAATGTAAGACATATACAGTAGCATATGAAAGAATTGTGTACATTCAGTGCACCGCGATCAATACAGCCAGTAAATACACAGATCCTGCCAAAGTGTTAAACGCCACCGTGATATATTAGCTATATACAGTGACTTGAAAATAAATTGGTTATGATGTTTACTGCCAACAGCGCCTGATATGATTAATTCACTCCAGCATATAAAATAGGGCCATGGATAATTATGTTGTGAAAGTCAAAGACCAAAATTCAAATCATAGTAATAAAATGCCGCAGAATGAAAGAAAACACAGCAGAGTCCGCCCGGTGTTCTGTTGAAATAATGCTGTGTTAACAAATTTGTGACCAATGACTTCCAAGTTATGGTATAATTCATTTAACCCCTTCAGTGAGAAAAAGCGAGGTTTGTGAGGGTCCTGAAGAAGATGAGCAATGGCACTAGTATCCTGATCTACGGTGGGGCCTGCTCAGATCTCAGAAGGCTTTAGCTCGATTGTGCCATTACAGGGACAACTGCTCCATATGCGTTGCCTTATTAAACGCATCGCCAAAGTGCACCAAAATGCATCAACCAAGAAAGCACAGAAATTTCACTGACATGTTGGTGCTTTCTGAATAACCCCTTAAAGGCCAGATTACACTCATAATGCTAAAACAGGGACGTTAGAAGACAAACCTGCGCCTGCAGGTTTCTCCTTAGTGTCCCCGTTTTAGCATGATATTTTTTGGTGCTAATCCAGCAGCCTGCACCGAAACACTGCGCTAAACTTCGGGATGCTCGCGGTAGCGCTAAGTGCCACTGCAAGCATCCTTTCCATGGAGTCCATAGGACTCCATTGAGGCTAACGCTGCCGGTCACATGACCTGCAGGATCTCGTCTCACGAGATCCGGCAGGTCGGCGGAGTGATAGCGGAGGGAGACTGGGGGACCTTTTCCCCCAGTCTCTCTCTGCTCCCAGCGGCCAGAAGAAGCGGATGAAGTCGCCGTTTTCGCCGAGGGCCGAGAGGTGAGTATCTGAATTTTGGTTTTATTTTTAGCTGGTGATAACTGATGCCGCAGAAATGGAATCCGTTAGCACCAGGTCCTGGCTGTGGTTAACTTTTGAGTTATCCGCTGCAGGACAATAAGTAGCATTAGGGCTTTGTAATCCTAACGCTAATTAACACTTTGCCCTCTCCATGTTAAGCAAAGTACAGTAACCTCGCGCTGAAAAGCGCAAGATCCAAATCATTAACAGATTTTTAGCCCATTAGCGTTCGGAATGTAATATGGTCGGCGCGGCCAGCACTAGGGCAACCAGGTGAGCGCTAGCGTTATGAATGTAATATGGCTCTAAATCTTTACGGACCTGTTCGGGGGCCATAATGCAACTTAATTTAGTTTGCAGTAAGAGAAATTCCTTTGCTTTGCTCTTGTGGAACATCATATTGACTATTTGCGTAAGCATTAACGTTTGCAGCGCTGTTTACCGCATATTACGATCCAAACGCTAACGGGTTAAGTAACCTGTTTGCGATTGGTTCCTTGCGCTTTTCAGCACGAGGTTACTGTACTTTGCGCTCCCTATACTTAACATGGGGAGCGCAAAGTGTTAATCAGTGTTAGGATTACAAAGTCCTAACGCTGACTAACGTCCGACTCTGGTCAGCGGAAAGTTAACCAGAGCCAGGACTTGGTGTTAACAGACTCCGCTTCTGCAAAATCCGTTAACACCAGATAAAACAATAAAAAAACAATCAGATACTCACCTCCTGTCCCGCGGCTCTGACCGCCTCCTCTGTCCGGCAGGAGCAGTGAAAGACTGGGGTATAAAGTCCGCCCAGGCTCTCCCTGTGTATCACTATGCCGACTGGCCGGATCTCGCTGGTCATGTGACCGGCAGGGGGAAACTCAACGGAGTCCTATAGACTCCATCAAGGGGATGCTCGCGGCTGCGCTCAGCGCTGCCACGAGCATCGCGGGGTGGTAGCGCCCGCAAACAATGCAGGCAGCATTTTTTGCCCCTGCATTGTAATCCAGCGTTAAAACGCGGGCGCATGGGGGAATACTGCAGGCACAGTTTTTCCTCCCTTGTGCCCGCGTTTTAACACTAGGATTGTAATGTGACCCTTCATCTTCAAAGCACTTGAAATGTTCTCATTCTAGAACAGTGGTTCCCAACTCCGGTCCTGAAGTACGCCCAACATGCCAGGTTTTAAGGATCACCTTGAGGAAATGAAAACTGAATCCTGAAATCACTGAGCAGTAAATCATATCACCTGTGCTGTGCTTCACATATCTGGTAAACCTGTCCTGTTAGGGGTACTTGGGGACCAGGGTTGGGAACCACTGTTTTAGAGCAATGCAAATGAATTTGGGCATGACAGCCCACATGCCAAAACAGACCTTGAAAATATGCCTGAAAAATCTGGTAATTTCAGACAATTCGTTGCAGTTCGGCGTTCTGTGAATAGATCAACCATTACTTCTCTACGGAACAATTTTACTGCCGCTGTCAGGGACTCGGGATGGTACCAGGGTGGCACCGGGGGAGAGGGGAGTATGAGCCCCGCGTGCAGTGGTCTGTACAGATAAGCAGAGGATCGAGGTAGTGGAGGGTGGATGGACACGCAGACTAACCAGGTAGATAGCTGAAGAGAACGTGGATAATGATTGCAGTTGCAGGAACCAGAAATGGGGAAATCAGGATCAGGAATAAGGATAGCAGCAATAGCAAGGGTGTTCACTCTTGGTGAGCCTGAGCTGTATGAACCAGCAATGGGTCAGTGAGGGGCAGAGCCCTTTATTTTGTGAGTCACATGTGTTTGGTGCATTAACTCATACAATGCTGGATGCTGGTTGCAGGGCAGGAACAAGATGGAAGTGAACCACCAGGGGGAGTTTCAGGATGGCTACAGCCAGGGGTCCTGACAGTACCCTCCCCTTCACGGGCACCCTCTGGGTGACCAAGAACTGGTTGTGGACCTCAGTGGGCAGGAGACTGGCATCAGCGGACAGGTTGCAGCGTCCATTCTCCCGGTACAGGGTCCAGGGCAGGTAAAAGAAAAGTTCCCTGCACAGTGCAACCGCCCGGGTCTTCAGGT
Organism: Leptobrachium leishanense; assembly: GCA_009667805.1. NCBI lineage: Eukaryota > Metazoa > Chordata > Amphibia > Anura > Megophryidae > Leptobrachium > Leptobrachium leishanense. The sequence continues at coordinate 425,613,282 of CM019064.1, read as the reverse complement.
GGGGGTTCCGGATGGATACAGGTGGTATGACTTTGTAGGCTCCTAGGAACAGAGGGACACTGGTAGGCGGCAGGGTCACCAGGGAACTCCGTGCCAACATAGATAGATGGCATCAGGGCGGATGTAGCCTGTGGGAGGTCCCGGGTCATATCAACGGGGAGGTCTGTAACACCAGCCTGGGGACGGTTCTTCCTTTGTTGTCTCCGTGCTCTGGATTTAGATTTCTTACTGCCAGCAGATATATCAGGGGTGAGGGTGCCCACATACCTGGATGGCACCAAGGTAGGTACATCGTAGGTGCCCTGCACCGTATAAGGAGCCGGATCCTCAGGTAAGGACTCTGGAGCAGCAGGAATGTCCCTTGCCCGTCTGGCGTTGGCGACAGAGGGCAAGAGATAGGAGGCAGAGTCACCGTTGAATCTGGTGCCCACATAAGAAGATGGCATCATGGTAGGTGTCTCCTCTTCTTGGAATCAGGATAGCAGCAATAGCAAGGGTGTTCACTCTTGGTGAGCCTGAGCAGTATGAACCAGCAATGGGTCAGTGAGGGGCAGAGCCCTTTATTTTGTGAGTCAAGTGTGTTTGGTGCATTAACTCATACAATGCTGGATGCTGGTTGCAGGGCAGGAACAAGATGGAAGTGAACCACCAGGGGGAGTTTCAGGATGGCTACAGCCAGGGGTCCTGACAGCCGCAGAAGATCGCCGAAGGTCAGCAATCTGCGGCAAACTGCACCGCATTCTGCAGTCAATTTGCCAATATTTGGTGAATCGATAGCTTACTCAGCAGACAATCTGCCTCGAAATTGCACAGAACGGGGAAATTCCTGGGAAATTCAAGTCTGTCGCTTATTGAATAACCCCTTTACTGCTACCATACATAGAATTCATATCCTTCTACCAAGATTTCCTCTTTTTACCTAAGAACGATCACTCACGGGTGCACTGCCGATGAGCTAACATGTTTGAGTTTGCGAAACATTATGCAAATAGTACAATAAAGCCGTTAATAAAATCAAAGACTCCCCATTCATGAAACATAATGCTTCTACAAACACAGATAGGAAATGTTTCCAACAGATGTTCACTCCAATGCTTCATTTTCAGCTGAAATTACACTGTGTTTCAGGGGATTTAAAAGGACAACAGCATTATTGCCAAGCATTCTAAACTAATGGCTAATGATGCTTAAAAAAAAAAAAAAAAAAAGAGGATTTGATCAAAATCGCTCAGCTTTATTTGCGGATAATGCCGCATCAAACTCGCTAGAATGTACGCATTGTTCAGGGCGGTGAGGGAATACAAGCCACTCTGGCACCTTTCTCGCATCATCTGTGCAAATGGCACGGCTGCGAGGAAAAAGGGCAATCGCATAACTCTTGTGTGTTGCAGTCAAGTTCTCAAACCCAGAGCAGATGTCATTACAATACTCTGTTGTACAAAGCAAGAGCCAAATAAATTCAAGCTGGAACCCATCATCTCTGTATATTTTTCTTTACGTGACCCCAAGTCACACCCCTGGCGTTTGTGATCTATGTTTGCCATGAAGCGCATTCAACCCAAGAATTGGCACTCCATGTAATCCCGGACTATGAAGGGCAGTCCAAAATTAAGATTAAAGTTAATGAACTAATGAGACTAGCTCAACTTTTTTTCCAAAGACATCGGGCTCTATTACATTCCTAGCGCAAACGTTAACGCGTGCGCAAAAACGCATTAACGCGAGGGGCAAAACCCTTTGCACTGAACGCCGTACTATGACGTTCGCGCACAAAATGCGCGTTAACGTCTAACGAGAGTGACCGTGCGCAATTTAGTGCGCGCATGCTATACTTAACATTGTGAGCGCAAATGCGTTTGTGCGCTGGTGCGCGCATGGTATTACAATCTTAGCGCAAAATTTAACGGACGTTTGCGCGCATAATTTTAAAGTCTTTGAAAAGCTGGTGGTAATGGCAAATTGTAACAACCTGACCGTACCAAACTGCGGATTCACAACGGAGAACGTTGATGCGCATAAAAGCAGCCTGTGTGGGTGAAGCGAGGAGAGGACAGGACATGCTGCAAATTAGGTGATTTTTCTTTAACTAGATCCGTTAAAAATGACAGCCACTACCTTGTCTTCCGTCAGAACGTACGTCTGTTGTGCGCAGCCCGCACAAAATGCATTCGTCTGATGGACTCGCGTTAAAAATTACATTGCGCTCACTGATTTCTGCGCACAACGTTTTTTGCGCACATTTTTGCGTGTCGGTTCTACGAGCCTAATTTCCGAACGGATGAAAAAATGCATGAGGAATGTAATTCCAGCGGTGATTTTCGTGTGTTAACGTTTAAAGCTTCGCGCAAAGAAAAGCACGTTTTGCGTGAAGAATGTAATAGAGCCCATCTTGTTTATTCAGCATTTATCAAGATAGTCACCACGGGTCTCCAGGCATGTTTTCACGTGGTAAACCACTTCTCAGAACACCCCCAAAAACCATCTTTTGTCACCATAGCTTCATCTTCAGTGACAATTACCTTGAAGTGGCAGACTTCCCATCTTTGAACATGATTAGGAACCTTTTGGCAAACTCAACTGAAGGAGTTTTTTGCTCTGCGTTCAACAAGTGTGGAACCCAGCAGGTGCACTTCTTGTTGAAGCCAAACTCATCATGAAGAATCCTCAACGTGCTTGTTTTTGGAATGTTGGTCTCTTCCACAACCTTTATGTGAATGGTTTGAGGTTCCTGCTCCAGAAATCCCTTCACCTTGTTCACCATGATATCATCCATGGTAAAGTCTAACTCGGCATGAAGAATCCTCAACATGCTTGTCTTTGGAATGTCGAACTCTTCCATAAGCTTTTTCAGAATGGCTTGAGGTTCCTGATCTTGAAATTCCTTCACCTTGGCCACCATTGCCTCATATGTGGAAATGCAGGGGCATCTCTCTCTTGGTTCATCACAGACATCAAAATGCCCACACTTGAATCTGCTAAACCACTTGTGGACCTTCCAGAGACTTGAGGCTTCAGAGCCTACACAGGTTTTGCGGTCTTCAAACCACTGTTTTGGTGCAGCATGATGTCCCATTTTAACTTCTTTGATAATTTCAATTTTACGCATCTACCACTGCGACTTTTTTGAGCCACCTCACATTTTCATGATGGTCTGTGGGGATATTGGTTTCTTTTTATACAAGTATATGAAGGATTAGACTTTCTTTGAAAATATAAAAATGTTGAGTTAGCATCATTTCACGGATTTAATCCTTATTTTTGAACCGCCCCTCATAATATCAGTGCAAAGAGTGAAAATATTTACACTTTTTCTATTATTTTTGTTTTGCTTGTTTTCATTTTCTCCTTTTATTTTGTGAATCTTTTGGCTTGTTCCGACTAAAGTCGCCTTGCGTTAAGAGTCACTGGGTCAACTGTTTGTAAGCTTTTTAAAATGCTTTGAAGCATCATTACCTCAACCATTAGATTTCAGTTCGGCGCTACAGGCTAAGCTCTGACAAATGTTGCAAAATTGGGAATTGCATCAGTGTCTTGTTAGCGTAATTACGGGAACATTTCGACGTGGACGACTAGTCCCCGCAATAGACACGATGTTCAAAAAAGCCAAATGATTCATAATGTGCTCATAAAAAGAATAGGATATTCTATATTAAGCATGGATACAAGACTGATGCAAACTGCGGCTATTGCATGAGAGTTATTGTGAGCACGTTCAATCTGACAGGCCTCTACGGACTGGATTTTTGAAAGCTATTGTTTATAAAAAAACATTGGGAAATTCAAAGCAGTAGCATTGCAAGAGGGAGGGAGCAAAAGTATGTGAAGGCCATGAGAATGGGCAGAAGTTCTAGGCTTGTGAGGGACCCGAGAATGGACAACATCACTAAGTATGTAAGGGACCTGAGAATGGACAACATCACTAAGTATGTAAGGGACCTGAGAATGGACAACATCACTAAGTATGTAAGGGACCTGAGAATGGACAACATCACTAAGTATGTAAGGGACCTGAGAATGGACAACATCACTAAGTATGTAAGGGACCTGAGAATGGACAGCACTAGGGGCTCTATTGCGCCCGCGTTTTAATGCGGATAGTGTAAGGGAGGAAACCTGCGTTCGCAGTTTCCCCCTTTGCGCCCGCATTTTAACGCTGGATTACAATGCAGGCGCAAACAAAATCCTGCCTGAATTGTTTCCGAACGTAAAATCCTGGATGCTCGCGGCAGCACTGAACGGAGCCACGAGCATCCACTCGCTGGAGTCAATAGGACTCCATTGAGTTCATCCCTGCCGGTCACGTGACTTTTCGCTGACCAGAGCCGGGCGTTAATCAGCGCTGGGACTTTGTAATACAGCGCTGATTAACACTTTGCGCCCCCCATGTTAAGCATAGGGAGCGCAAAGTACAGAAACCTCGCGTAGAGAAGCACAAGGTACCAAACGCAAACGTTTTTTTTATCCCGTTTGCGTTTGTATTATAATATGAGGTGAATACCGCGGCAAACATTAATGCTCACGCAAGTGAGCGTTAAGAGTGTAATAGGGCCCTAGGTTTGTGAGGGGCCTAAGAGTGGGCAACAGCGCTACGGTTGTAAGGGACCTGAGAATGGGCAACAACGCTAGGGTTATGAGGAACCAGAGAATGGGCAACAGCGCTAGGTTTGTGAGGGACATGAGAGTGGGCAACACCGCTAGGTTTGTGACAGACATGAGAATGGGCTACATCACTAGGTTTGTGAGGGACCTAAGAATGGGCAACATCAATAGGTTCATGAGGGACATTAGAATGGACAATAGAAGAAGTGGTCTGCCCTACTGAGAGTCCACGTTAAAGTTTCACAAGGTTTTAGCTCAATGGTGCGAATACAGAGGAGGTTGATCCATAAATAATTCTGTCTGCTTTCACCAAAAAAGGACATCCAGAACTGAAATGCCAAGGAAGTCTACTCTGCGTGAGTAGAAACGCAAACCCTAATTATTATTATTATTCTTTATTTATAAAGCGCCAGCATATTCCGCAGCGCTGTACAATAAGCACAGTATAGACAGGGTTACAATACATTGAACAACATTTGACAAACAGTACAGGAGGAGATGAGGGCCCTATTCCCGTAGGAACTCACAATCTAGGAGGGTTGGAAACAGGAGGAGAGGACTGTAAGGTGAGAGTGACTGATGGTTGCGTCAGTGAGTTGGGTGGTAGGCTTCCCTAAATAGGAACGTTTTAAGGGAGCGTTTGAAGGAAGAGAAGTTAGGGGAAAGTCTGACAGTACGAGGGAGAGCGTTCCAGAGAGTGGGGGCTGCGCCTGAGAAATCCTGCAGTCTATCATGGGAAGAGGTGATGCGGGGAGAAGCTAGGCGCAGGTCACTGTTTGACCTTAGGGAGCGGGCTGGGGTGTATTTGGTGATTAGTTAGGACAGGTAGTGGGGAGCTGGGGCGCTAATGATCGTTTCGGCTTTGTTTGACCTGCCAGGAGGTCATGGTGCCAGGAGGTCATGGTGGATACCACTCTAGGCATCTTGAGAAAAAGGTCCACGTCTGGATTACACTGTACACTATGAGTGAGCAAAGTATGTGAAGGCACTGAGAACATACAACTCAAAGTTTGTGACGTTCCTGAGTAAAATTAGAAGATATTTTAGTTAGATGTACTGTTATGACCCAGTCATTAACCCCTTCACTACGGATTGAATATCCATAAAACCACTGGCAAGAACCAATGGTTATATAGAAAACCACTTTGAAATACCCCTTAACCTGATAGTAAACTCATACACACAACACCAACACCTATACACTATCTAAATACACAGTATGTATCATTACAATGTATTTAAAGACTGTAAACACTACTGACAGGCACGAGGCTCCCACTACTGGTCAATCCCTTAATGGCGCAGAGGCCAAAATAAGTCTCTGGAAGGAGTCACTGCAGTCTTGGAGGTTCATCAAGTTACAGTAAATCAGCCGATAAGTCTGATACGATATACCTCGTATAGTGTGCATTTAGGGATTTATACTGGAAACACTTGCAAATTTCATTTGCAACTAACAAAGTTTGTTTGGGAGTCTCAAAAATCAGTCTAGATTGAGTTAGCTGGCTCTCACGTACCTTATGGTGCATTTGAAGAATGAGTTAGCTTGATTAAAGTAGTAAGGGGTGAAAAGAGGTCTTTTTTTAAGGGCATATATTACATATGTTGGGGTCACATATATATGTTCACAGCTAAAATGTCACCACCTACCGTACAGGCCTGTTGCTTCAGCTGGCCGGGTCTAGGTTCAGCAACATTATTCGCCCAGAAAATGAGGTCGTGTGACTCCCTGAATAAACTGAATGTGCAGGTTTTCCCATCAATGGGTTACATTTCTAATAGGAGAGTCGCATCGCTGCGTAAAGTCTTCTCCAGCACACTATCCCAAACACTCTCAAAGGGGTTAAGGTCTGATCCATGTGTGAAAATGATGTCTCATGCTCCCTGAACCACTCTTGCACAATTTGAGCCCAATGAATCCTCGCATTGCCATCTTGGAATATGCCCGCTGTGCCATTAGGGGAGAAAAAACATCTTAAGATGGGGTTTCCAAAATAAAGACAAGAAAGCCTGTATCTATGGCTCCACCTAGAGGAGATGTCAATGTCCCGGTATCCAGCAAAAGAAAAAAAAATAGTGAATATATGGATTTAATCCATCTGAAGTCCCCAGATAAAATTCTGTGGGTCGAAGCAGCTGCTGTCTCTTTCGGTTAGGTGGTATATCCAGACCCACCAGCAAATTGGAACAAGAGGAAGAAGAAATCGATCGAGTCAGCGCTTCTTTCAACCGCAATGTCTTCTTCCTTTCTGCATATATTATTGGGTACTAGGGCTGTGCAATATTGACAAAATAATCATATTGCGATTTTTTGAATGAATATTGCGATTGCGATTTTATTTGCGATTTTGGTAATTGTTTTTGCTTTTTCAAACATGCTACATACATACATTCTAAATGTATTCAGTGCACAAGAAGTGCATAACAAAACCTTTTATTAATAATTTAATAAACAAAACTGTAGTAAAATTGTCTTTAAAACAGAATAAAATAAAGATTAAATCAACAAAATTCCAGTCATAATAGACTTCAAAACTGTTTTTCAGTGCACACATTTCACAATGAAATAACATACTGTACGTGTACGTACAGTAGTACTAACTGCTTGATAAACAAAACTGTAATAAATTGTCTTAGAAACAGACAACCTGAAATAAATTAAGATTAACTAACCTCAACTGCAGTCATAACAATAAATAAAAACAGAAATCAAAACCAAAAAACAGATTGCTCTCTTAAAGGTTTTTTGCAAGAAAAACCAGCATGTCCACCATTTCTGGTTTTAAGCATGAACGGTGACATGTCACCACATTTCCCCCAGTACTAAACACTCTCTCTGAAGGTGAGCTGGTGGCAGGAATACAAAGATACTTTTGAGCAACCCTGCTCATTCTTGGAAAATTTATTTGATGGAGTCTCCACCATTTCAGAGGATCTTCCTCACTGTCAATGGATGGAGAAAGCAGGTAGCTGTTTAACTCAGAGGCTATGGCTTCTTCAAGTCGCAGAGCTGCTGGCATGGCTGATGTCGTTTTGAAGAATCTTCCCAAGGACTTCCGTTCTTTTTTGCCTGGTGGTGGAGGTAGATCGATGTCAGGATTCTCTCTGCATGGGTTACTCACAGATTCAGATGTATCCTTTGACATACAGAACAGAAAGAAAAGATTAAAAAGCCATATAAAAGAGTGTTTATCTAAGGAGATGAGTTTCATCCAGTTTACATATATTAACTCACCTTGTGTGAACTCATTTCCATGTCAGACATGACCCTGGCCTTAATGTTTGGAAGTTTATCCTCATCAGTGTAGCTGGTTTTGAATCTTGGATCCAAAAATGTTGCTGTATCCAGAAGCTCTTGGGTAGTTTTATCCTCATAATGTTTGTTGATGTAGATCAGAATTTTTGATTTTATAGTCTTTGTCAAGTCAGTATCTTCATCCTCCACTGCAAGAATCTTGGTGTTCAGCAGGTGAAGAACCGGTTTCACATACGACACACTGATGTAGTTTTCACTGGAAAGGGCATCCGTGAACTCCTGAAGTGGACCCAATGCCTTACTTACAGATTCTAAAACATCTGTGACTTGCCATTGGGGCACTAGGTGTCTTGTTTTACGGTCAGCTGAAAGGACCTGAGACAATGCCCTCTGTTGCTCCAAAACCCTGTCTATCATTTGTTGCATTGAGCCCCATCTTGTTGGGCATGAGTTTATGAGGGCATGTTGGGGAAGCTGGAGTTCTTCCTGGGCTTCGGCTAACATCTTTTTTTTCCAACTGTGGGAAAAATGTCCCACTAGCTTTTTGCACAAGCCGTTCGCTCGGGAAATGCGAGGTTCATCCTTGATTGCATTTTCTAAAAAATAAAAAATTGCAAAACATGATGAAAATGTGTATTTCATTCATTTAAATACAAAATTGAGTAACACTTTACAATAAGGTGCTATTTGTTAACAACTTGTTAATACATTAGCTAAAATGAACTGACATGAACAATACTAATATAGTATTAAATAATGCTAGTTCATGTTAATTTTTAACATTTAATACATTATTAAAATCAAATGTTGTCATTGTTAACATTAGTTAATGCACCATGAACTAACATGAATAGCTGTATTTGACATGAACTAACATTAACAAGAATGAATAAATGCTGAAAAAAATTGTTTATTGTTAGCTAATGGATTACCGTAGACTCGAGTATAGCGCGTCGTGATGGATAGAGATTTATTATGGAAATGAGAGAAGGACTCAAGACTCGAATATAACGCGAGGAACAAAAATTTTACTGTACCGGTAAACAATTAAAATCATTCCAGGTTCTCTTAACACAGGCTACCCCTCAGGCCAGGGTGCTCTGCTCTAGAATGATTGCAGTTGTTACTAGTAAGTAACTATGTACTATGAAGCCACCGGTCACCCGTCTTCTTTACTAGCAATTAGATGGCCGGCGGAGGCGAGCAAGGTGAATGAATGAATGAATAAAATCTAACTTACCAATTGCCAAATGCAGTCTGTGTCCGAAGCACTGCAATCGTGTCCAGTTGTTCAAACTAGTGACAGCCTTCACTATATTAGTTCCATTGTCTGTGGTGATAGACACTTGATGCTCTTCACAAAGTCCCCATGATGCTAAAGCTTCTTTTAAACCTTCAGATATATTTTCTCCAGTGTGATCTTCTGGGAAGAATGCTGTTTGCAAGCATCGACTTTTCATTTCAAAGTTGTCATTAATATAGTGGACCGTTAAACTCATGTATGGCTCCATCGTTCTGCTGGACCACATATCTGTGGTCGTGGCGTAGTATTTCACCTGCTTGAGCTCGTATTCAACACCCGCCTTACATTTCTCATACATTTCGGGAATAGCAAATCGTGTGAAATGAGTGCGAGATGGCAGCTGGTATCTTTTGTCGAGTGTTTGTATTAGTCTTCGGAAGCCGTCTTTACTGACGATGTGTGCAGGCATCATATCTTTGCATATATGATAGGTGACTGCGTCGGTAATTTCTTTGTGCCGTTTTGATCCTTTCTCATAAGGGATGGAGCTTGCAAATGCTTGAACAATGGATACTTGTTCAATCTGTTCGGGCTTTTGTTTGCTTTTGTTTTGTGTGCTTTTGTTTGTTTCGATGGACTTTGTCGACATGCATTGATCATGCAGGTTTTTATGGTGGTGTTTTAAGTGTTGGAACAGATTTGTAGTATTGCTCCGTTTCGTTGGAATAATCATTTCACAAGTCTTGCAAATTACCTTGCTCTGTGACCCATCCTCTCTCCCGAATCCAAAATACTCCCAAATGACTGACGTTGAATTTCTCTTTGGCACCAATTCATTTGTATTTTGACCTGCTTCCATATTTTATGTTCTTTCCGCCCGCTTGCCTATTCGGTTCTCCCGCTATGCTTCGTCATGCGCTGCCTGCGTGAGCTCTTATTGGTTAAGATCTTAAAAACATGTGCAATTGCGCACAAGAACTTATTCTGAATAAAAATATAAATAAATGAATTAGGGCTGGTAGGTAGTAGGGTAGTACTACTGATTACAAATTTTCTGTTCGATTTAAATCAAATTTTTTTTAAATCTATTAATTATAACGCACCTACAGATCAGAAAAGAAAAATTTAAAAAAAGGATATAACATTGCTGCTCCGTGACCACAGTAATAAAACTCACAGCAATGTGCGGTGTGTATGAGGCTCAGCGTATCACAGAATCCACAGCAATAAAACTCATATATATATATATATATTATATACGTAGAATATATCCTGCACTCATGAACTGGAAAAACCCCTAGCCCGGTGCCCATCCGGCTCTGATAAAGTATACACGAAGTATGGACGGCACTCACGGTCTTTTTCACAGAGTTTCTTGAATTTATTGTAGACAAAGGGATCGACGTTTCAGTCCACTATCCGTGGACTTTCATCAGGATTCATCAGTAATATATATTACTGCCCCAGCACATGGATACTGCCCCAGCTCATGGATACTGCCCCAGCTCATGGATAATTGGATACTGCCCCAGCTCATGGATTACTGCCCCAGCTCATGGATACTGCCCCAGCTCATGGATACTGCCCCAGCTCATGGATAATTGGATACTGCCCCAGCTCATGGATTACTGCCCCAGCACATGGATACTGCCCCAGCTCATGGATACTGCCCCAGCTCATGGATAATTGGATACTGCCCCAGCTCATGGATTACTGCCCCAGCACATGGATTACTGCCCCAGCTCATGGATACTGCCCCAGCTCATGGATATTGGCCCCAGCTCATGGATACTGCCCCAGCTCATGGATACTGCCCCAGCTCATGGATACTGCTCCAGCTCATGGATATTGCCCCCAGAACATGGATACTGCCCCAGCTCATGGATAATTGGATACTGCCCCAGCACATGTATATTGCCCCCAGAACATGGATACTGCCCCAGCTCATGGATAATTGGATACTGCCCCAGCTCATGGATACTGCCCCAGCACATGGATACTGCCCCAGCACATGGATACTGCCCCAGCACATGGATAATGCCCCAGCACATGGATACTGATCCAGCTCATGGATACTGCCCCAGCTCGTGGATATCCGCAGCTCACCTCTGTAGCGCCGCTGTGTTCTGTGCGCCACGTGTTCGGCTCCCTGTTAACTTCCGCCGGCACATGGAGCTTGGGCGCTCGCCTGGGGGAACCATGTGATGAGCCGCGAGAACGCGGCTCATCACGTGGTTCCCCCTGCGAGCGCCCAAAGCACCATGCCGCCGCACCATGCGGCCGCCGGAAGTGAAAATCGCAAAATCGCAGCCTTATGCGATTTAGAAATCGCAGGGGCGGAAATCGCGATTCGATTGCGATTAATTGCACAGCCCTATTGGGTACCTTTAAATAAACAGAATGCTACCATGGAAGAAGGATTGCGCTCACATTTCCATGTGTCTCAATCAGACACCAGATAATCCAGACAGCCGGCGATATTAGAGGGAACGCCGGATTTCCCACAAAGCCCGCAACCTTTTCGCTCCAATAGATACTGGACGCCAGGAGGTACTTTAAAAGCTAATTAATTAAAACAAGAAATACAAACTAAACACTATTAGGTGTTTAGTTTGTATTTCTTTTCCAAAATAAAGGCTCCCAAATTTCTCTTCTCCCGAGTGTCTGTTATTTTACCTTTGTGAAGCAAGTTTTGGATCACCTCGGTCTGTGTGGCACCATGTGTTAAGCTAGTTCAGGTGTCAGTCCCGCCTAAGGTGGATACTGCATATACATGATATGAAGAAAAGCATTAGGACCCCTGACCATTACAAGAACAGGGATGATTATGACACGGCACTGGAAATACATAAGATATTGATATGGAGTTGTCCCCCTTTGCAGCTGTAGCATCTTTCACTCTTCTGGGAAGGCCTTGCATGAGATTTTGGGATGTTTCTGTGGGAATGTTTGCCTATTCATCCAGAAGAGCATTTGTGAGGTCAGATAGGGATGTTGGACGTGAAGGACTAGCACACAATCTCCATTCCAGCTCATCCAAAGGTGTTGGATGAGGTTATGGTCAGGGCTTTGTGCCGCACCAAACTCATCCCGCCATGTGTGCTTTGTGCATCAGGGCACGGTCATTAGAAATGTGCATTTCATATTGTCAAAATTTGTTTTCATCCAAGATTTTCATTTTTGTTATTATTTTCAGTTTCAAAAAACTTAATATCGGCAGTCCGATATTACGAATCGGCCAAAATTACGATTCAAAGTCGATTCGAAAATTATATCAATCGATTTGAAACGGATCCGAAAACTAGATCAAACGATTCAAAAAGGATCCGAAACTATCAGGGTTATTCAGAGAGCAGTGAAAAGCAGGAGAATGACTGGAGAATGAAAAATTCCAGGTCAAAATAGCCAGTTTGGAAAGTGAGAGAAATGGGAGAATTTTTCTGGTTTGACTATTTTACCTAGAATTTTCCATTCTCCAGTCATTCTCCTACTTTTCACTGCTCTCTGAATAACCCTGTATATCAAACGGAACGAGAATGATCCAAAACGAGAAAAATGGAATGTAAATGACCCAAAGCTGAACAAATTGTTCCAAAACGAAAAAAATAGATTGAAAATTACACAAAAAGAAATAATAAAGGAACAAAATGATTTCAAAGCAATAAAAATGGGAATTTTTTTAACATTGCAATTTATAGGATTTGCCTATAGATTTTAATGTTAAAAAAACACATTTATTAAATATTTCTTAAACCATATATTTTCTACAGTTGCAGCAAAAAAGGCATTTTGTTTATTTTTTAAGCATTTTTTAGGATTTTTTGGGTGACATTTTTGGTTTCCTAACTTTTTTTAAAGAAACAAGGCTTTTTTCCTTATAGGTTTCTTTGTAAAAAAAAAATAGTGTTTTTATTAAATATTTATTAAACTGTTTATTTGTTTTCACTTGCAGCAATAAGTCACTTTGTTTATTTATTTTTTATGATTTTCCTGGCATTTGTTAGGATTTCTTGGGTGAAATTTTAGGTTTCTAGACTTTTTTCCGTGTTCCATGTTTCAATGTAAAAAACAAAATAGCTGTCCATAGTTCTTAACTGCTGGACTGAAACAACGTATCAGGACCTTGGACAGCTATTGTACCTAACCAAGGTGCGGAAACATAGATATTTTTTTTACATTAAAAACGATGCGGAAAAAAGTCTAGTTTCTTTTACCCATTCGCTGCTGAGCCATTTAACATGTGTGCTGCACTCATTTTTACGGCTTTTGCTCATCATGTTTAAACGCGATTTGAAGCCAAGTTTTATTATGCGACCCAGACATATTATATATCCTTTTTTTCAGCAGATTTGGCAGATTCAGAATATATCATTATTATATGTAAATGTCATGCCCTGCCTGAATATTGTAACAAAAAATGCAATGCAATTTGAATTTTCAATCATCTACAGCGTGTAAAGTGTTTTTTTTTTTCACATTTTATTATCCAAGCCTTTGTGGTTATAATCTATGGGGTATATTTGTTAATTTGGGATGTTACTTTTTTTTTCTAGGAATTTTTTTTTTTTAGCTAAAATCCAAAAAATAAAATTTGTTAGTGCAGCAGCATTGTTCGCATTATAAATGAAATGGAAACAATATTGCTGCATTAATAAAAATAACACACACAATTTTTTTAAATATTTATATTTATATTTTATTACTTTGAACATGGTCATGTTTGGTATAATTGGAAAGGCCAGGCAACTCCACCATAGGATTTCCTTGGGCAGCTAGGGGTTTCCCAGTTAACTGAAGTCATCGCCGAGGGGGAACCAGGAGCTGCCATCAAAGATAGCAGCCCCACCGGAACTAGGCCACGATCTGGTGCTGAACGGTGCTGAATCGCAGAGCGGCATCTCAGGGGTTAAAGTCAGGCATCGCGTTAAAGGGGAGACTCTTACTTTTTCAGTGGTGCCTGGCTTTACCCGCTTTTTCCTCCCGATTGGGAGGGAGAGGGATCTGAAAGGAACCCCCCTCCTTTCAGGGGATCTCCCAACTTTGCCGGGTGGCCGCCTGAAATTGACATCATCACGTCGGGAGGGGTCCCAAAAGCAGCGTCTGACTTTCAGGAAGTCAGAACACCACAGGACCCCAGAGGAGAGAGGTGAGTATGGCCGGGAGCTCCCACCAAGCGGAAGACGTGTGGGGAACGTCCTCCGCATACAGCGGGAGACTCCCATGACGTTCCCCACACGTCTCCCACAGTGAAAGAGTTAAAAAAGTTATGAAACCTAAACTTTCACCCAAAACATGATCCATGTTTCTCACAAATATGTATAAATGCAGATTGCATGGCTATAGGGGTTATTCAAAAAGAGTCAAATTGGCCAAAGAGGATGGGAGCAGGTGCATCTCTGTGGAGCTCTGTGGGATTCTCTTATTATGGGGCCTTTTAATGTGATTTTTTTTTTGTGAATTTACCCACTATTTGGAGATCCTGTGCGGCTGGCCATTACAGGGTTTGCTTTGGGGCCCGTTTTAGCCCCCCTCTCCAAAGCACAGCCGAGTTTCTTTCTGAGGAGACCCTCCAGCAACACCAAACGGCCGTCGGCCATTTTGAGGTCTATTTTTTTTGTTCCCCGGACACCTCGCTCCTTGTCCCTCTTGAGCCCTCTGGAGGAGATGGTGCAACCTGCGCCCACTAGCAGAATGGAGGCTATGTTCACAGCCCTTGAGACCTGTTACGAACAGTCGCCGAGAGAGGAGGAGAGTCTGATCGTCCCTACCTCATGGCGGCGGCTGATGGTGATGCTGGGAGTAGGTCGAGCAACTGAGGACCTACCGGAGGAGGTAATGGAGGACACCTGGCCTCGCGGCCATCTGGTTTGCGACGCGGAACCACGGAGCGGTGGGCCGGGAGACCCGGATTGCGAGCTACGCCTGCCCTCTGTGTATTCGAATGAGAGCGAGGCTGAGATGCTCACACGTGACGCCGGAGCAGCTCTGATGGATGCGGAGACGACTTCCGAGGAGCCTTCACCGGGGATGCGCTGGGGGCGCCGGCCGGGACTGTTGGGCCTTGTGCTGAGGAGTGACAGTGTCGGCCATGGACTAGCAGTGCGGCTGGGGCGGCCGCAGCGGGAGTCTGGGGACTGGTCATCCATCTTGTCTGCCACGTGGGCCTGCGTGCTGTGCAGATCTCGCTCCCCATCCCCCATTGTACCTGGGCTGACCGGCCTGGCCTCCACACCGATGCTCTACCTGTGTTGCGGCAGAGACCAGAGACTCTGGTTGAGATTTTTACTCCAGATGTAGTTTCGCCTCATTGATAAACGACCCTTCTTTTCTGCTAATCCTTTGTGAGGACTTACTACCTTGTTATTTTTACTTTCCTACTCTTTTTGTGTTATAGCAGTTACTAGTTCCTAGCAGTTACTTTTCACTTTCGCTTTATCCTGCGGAAATTTTATCTATTATTATTGCTCCCTCATTTTTTGACCGTTTGCCGCTTATTTGTGAAGACCCCCCTTTATGTTTTCTGTGTTATTATGCCTGTAATACTTGGTCCTGCGAGGCCAACCCTGCTGGTCAGTCTATGACCCTTTGAATACAAAAAAAAAAAAAAATAATAATTGGCCAAAGAGGGATATCTTACAGGAATCAATTGGTCAAACGTACATGTTAGTACATGCCCAAGCAGATTGGAGAGGCCATTAGAGGGCCACAAGCCTACACCTTCTTAAAGCAGCACCCGAAGGATGCCCTTTAGTGAACACACTTTCGGAGAAAGAGGTTGGAGCCATCCAAAAGCAGACTGTACGATTATCCAAAGAACAAGGGAAAATCCTCCCTAAGACCACAAGTCTCGTTGCCTCATCTCCAACATAACCACAGTCAGACAGCCCATTGTTGAGTACCCCAAGTTCAGGGGAAAGTAACATGGCCGAAACACTGCAAACACTCTCAGACTCCTCTCAGAATACACCTGCAGCACATCCTGGGAGCCTCTGGGCAGCCCTAGCATGTGATATGGTGCTGGAGGTCATGCTGAATCTGGGCAGCAATGAGTGGTTTGTTTTAACGTGTCACAGAGCTCTACAGCCATAAAAATCAGATTAAAGTGCAGTGTGCATGAGTATTACAGAACTCCACAGCAGTAAAACCCTCATTAATGTGCTGTGTATATGAGTATCACAGAGCCTCAAAGCAATAGAACTCATAATAATGTGCAGTGTGTATGAGTATCAGAGCTCAACAGCCATAAAACTCACATTAATGTGATGTGTATGAGCAAATCACAGAGTTCCACAGCAATAAAACTCAAATTAATGTGTTGCATGTATGTATGTGCGTGTCACAGAGATCCACAGCAATAAAACTCACATCAACACGTGGTGTATATGAGCGTATCACAGAGCTCCACAGCAATACAACTCACAGCAATGTGTTGTGTGTGTGAGCGTATCACAGAGCTCCACAACAATAAAACACACAGTAATGTGAGGTGTGTATATGAGTGTATCACAATGCTCCACAGCAATAAAACTATCACTATCTAGCAGTAGTGGTAGCCTGAGCCGCTGAGATACAGGACCATATATTTGGCTGCACACTGTTGTGAAACACCCGGGAGTAATTTCTCCTGTTTTGTTTTGTTTATTTTTTATTTCCTCTCAGATATAAATCAATTTTACCTCCATACCCCCTTGTCTAGGGAATATTATGTGATAGAAAATGGCTAGCTAGAATGTTTTCACGGACAACCTCACTCTCTCAGAGGTCCTCTGTCTCTCTCTCCTATACACTATATTGCCAAAAGTATTCGCTCACCTGCCTTGACTCGCATATGAATTTAAGTGACATCCCATTCCTAATCCATAGGGTTCAATATGACGTCTGTCCACCCTTTACAGCTATAACAGCTTCAACTCTTCTGGGAAGGCTGTCCACAAGGTTTAGGAGTGTGTTTATGGGAATTTTTGACCATTCTTCCAGAAGTGCATTTGTGAGGTCGCACACTGATGTTGGACAAGAAGGCCTGGATCTCAGTCTCCACTCTAATTCATCCCAAAGGTGTTCTATCGGGTTGAGGTCAGGACTCTGTGCAAGCCCGTCAAGTTCATCCACACCAGACTCTGTCATCCATGTCTTTATGGACCTGGCTTTGTGCACTGGTGCACAGTCATGTTGGAAGAGAAAGGGGCCAGCTCCAAACTGTTCCCACAAAGTTGGGAGCATGCAATTGTCCAAAATGTCTTGGTATGCTGAAGCATTTAGAGTTCCTTTCACTGGAACTAAGGGGCCAAGCTCAGCTCCTGAAAAACAACCCCACACCATAATCCCCCTCCCCCAAACTTTACACTTGGCACAATGCAGTCAGACAAGTACCGTTCTCCTGGCAACCGCCAAACCCAGACTCGTCCATCAGATTGCCAGATGGAGAAGCGTGATTCTTCACTCCAGAGAACGCGTCTCCACTGCTCTAGAGTCCAGTGGTGGCGTGCTTTACACCACTGCATGTGGGGCTTTGCATTGCACTTGGTGATGTATGGCTTGGATGCAGCTGCTCGGCCATGGAAACCCATTCCATGAAGCTCTCTGCGCACTGTTCTTGAGCTAATCTGAAGGCCAAATTAAGTTTGGAGGTCTGTAGCAATTGACCTCTTCGCACTATGCGTCTCAGCATCCGCTGACCCCGCTCCGTCAGTTTACGTGGCCTAACACTTCGTGACTGAGTTGCTGTCGTTCCCAAACACTTCCAAGTTCTTATAATACAGCTGACAGTGGACTGTGGAATATTTAGGAGCGAGGAAATTTCACGACTGGATTTGTTGCACAGGTGGCATCCTATCACAGTTCCACGCTGAAATTCACTGAGCTCCTGAGAGCGACCCATTCTCTCACAAATGTTTGTAACAACAGTCTGCATGACTAGGTGCTTGATTTTATACACCTGTGGCCACGGAAGTGATTGGAACACCTGATTCTGATTATTTGGATGGGTGAGCGAATACTTTAGGCAATATAGTGTATGTGTGTGTGTGTGCATTATGTATGGTTGAGAGGGAAGGAGAAATCATATAACTCTGCAACCTTTTGAACATGGCGTACAACTGCTATACAGTATATCATATTTTATTAATTAATTTGTTTTGTGTATAAAAAGAAAATATATATTTTCTTAAATTAATGACAGTGCGTTAGATATCAAATAATACAACCTGTTACTCTGACAGTGCTTCCCTCCCCCTTCCAGGCTGTGCCCTTCCAAGTGGTGCCTGCTTTTTGTGTGTGCCTCTTACGAATGTGGAAGGAGAGAGGTCCAAAGGACCTTTCCCCCTCCCCTTCAGGCACCTTCCCCGCACTGGTGGGGGGCTGCCTGGAATAGACATCGCGCCCAGTGTGATGACATCTATTCGTGCGCCCGGGGTCCCGGAGGCTGGGCTGACATTCAACATGTCAACCCGCAACAAACTATTTCTACCCGTTTTGTAAATTTATCTGAAGATTTTCTTTCACCTGGTTTTCAATTGTTTTTATATTTTTAATATTCAATTTATTTTGTGATAATTTTGCCGTTGTGTTTAAACTCTCACATTTTGAGCAGTAGATAATTAAAAAGACAGATTTTATTGTATTTAATGTTATAATATTCAGGCAGGACATGATGTATACATATTTATTTATTCATTTATAACAGGAGTTTACCAGGAAGGATACATTGAGATTTCTCTCGTTTTCAAGTATGTCCTGGGTTCAAGAACATTGAGAGGTATACATATAATAATGATATATTATGAATCTGCCGAGTCTGCCAGAAAGAACGATATATAATTTGTCTGGGTTGTATGATAAAATGTGACTTCAAATCGCATTTAAACATGATGAGCAAAACTGGTAAAAATGAGCTCAGCGGCGTGTCCTGACCTCTGACCAAGATGGCCGCATGTTAGCCGAGCTCCTGAGCCCCCTCCGATCTAACTCCGCTTTCCTGCACAACGCCGGGCCATGGGACGAGGTAAGGGGAAGCTGAATACCCCCAAAGCTCCTGCACACCGCCCCACCCGAAGAACGGGTCCGCTGGACACTTTTATTAGCTCAGTCCCGCCGCGCTCCCCGCACGAGGAGACGGACAAAATGGCGGACACTCCTCCGTCACCAGCCCACGCTCCGGAATCTATGGAGGCGATACGACGCCTGGAGCGCATGATCTCAGCTCTCCCCACGAAATCTGACCTCTCCGACATCATTGCGGACTTAAGAGAGGGATTCGGCCGGGAGGTGCGAGTGGATATGGAGGCCTTGTCCGGCAGAGTGGGCCTTCTGGAAGAAACAGCACGCCACCCGCCCCAGCCGACCCAGACGCATACCCGGGACGAGTTCTCAGACCTACAGCGACGCGTAGATGACCTCGATAATAGAGGCCGTCGCCACAATATTCGTGTCCGAGGGCTTGCAGAAAGTGACGACCCTGAGGACCTACGTGCCACGCTAAGAGAGGTATTCAACCTAATCTTAAACCGCGATGCTGATGCCCCGGTCCCTATGGATAGAGCACACAGAGCTCTGAGACCCCGGCCTCCTCTTACGGCCCCTCCACGAGACATAATCTGCCGCCTGATTGACTATTCTTTGAAAGAGGACATTATGAAGCATGCCCGCGCCTCCCGACACTGGGATTACCACGAGCAACGTCTGGAACTCTTTCACGACCTTACCCCCTTTACCCTTGCAGCCAGAAGATGCCTGATGCCGGTCACGCAGGCGCTACGCCGAACGGGCATCCAATACCGCTGGGGGTTCCCCTTCGCTCTGATGGTGGAGCGCGACGGAACTCGCCACATGATCCAACGCCCCACCGATGTAAGTGAGTTTCTTCGCGAGATGGGCCTGCCTGGAGTGGCGGTGCGTGACTGGGAGGCCGACCATCGCAAAGACGGCACTGCGCCCTCATCACAGAACCGCCCGCGGCGACCTCGCAGACGCCGGAGACCCTCGACGGCACATGACCCTGCAGCGGACGACCCGACGGAGCGACCCCCACATCAAGAGGAGGGTTAGTCACCCTCCGGCGGATCACTGAGGGGCCAGAGACGCAGACCCTCTTCCACCTCCATCGAGTAGTACGACTGAAGAGATGGCCTCCTATATCCTTCATTGCAATTTTTGTAGCTGGGGACGGGCTTCCCGCCAGCGACCTCTGCTATCAATAGAGAGGTAAGATCCCTTCTCCCTCGATGGTTCGCTGCGGATGGGGAGCCGATCCTTTACTGCTCCGCATTCATTTTTGGTGGCCGAGGCTTGCTACGCACTCGGCTACGTTGCTCTCCCCGCTGAGATACAGATCCTCTTTCCCCTCCGTGCCCCCCCACGGTTGAGCAGTCGGCCACATGATTTTCCATCCTAACTCCTGTCACCGGGGACTACAGTATACTCGGTCTTTTGTTTCGCCAGATGGGCTGCCAGCCCCCTTCCTCCACCACAGCTACTCACGGTGGAGCAGACAGCATATTCCATTTTTGCGTAATATCTGAGGTCGGGGATTCCTTCAACCTCAGTTACCTGTTTTACCAGTTAGACAGCGACTCCCCTTCTCCCCCCACAGGGTGCACTTGTTGGCCCGCCAGCCCCTTCGCCTTGAACAGCAACCTACAGGACTGTCTGTTTGATCTACCAGGTCGCGGACCCCCTTCTTCCTCCGGGTCGTGCCTCCGCTGCACTGTCTCCCCTTCAATTTCACTGATTATTTTTCCGCCATGCTGTTTTTGCGGGGCATGGACTCTCCACTCTACCAGGGAACGGACGACACGGTGGAGTCCCGTCCTATCTCAGCAATATGACTCCTAAATGGACACTATCGGACTTGACCGGTGGATGATCGTGTTGGGGGAGGCGGGGGGGCTAGATGTGGGGCTTCGGGCTGGGGTTATTGGGGATCGGCTGCCATGTGATCTCTCTAATTTTCAGTTAACGGCAGTGCTCCCTCGTAAATTGTAGGTTGTTCTTCACTAATTTGACCCTGTTGGCGATCCGTACTGTATATACGTCTGAAGAGTGACTATGTTGTGGTCAGGGGGGATGGGAGGGGAGAACATGTAGCACTAGGGATGGGGGATAGTCGAGGGTTGTGTTGTGCGGGATGGGGGGAGGGGGGGAGGGAGGGGGGGGAGGGGAGGGAGGGGAGAGGGAGGGGAGGAGGGGAGGGAGGGGGAGGGGGGAGGGAGGGGAGGGGAGGGAGGGGAGGGGGAGGGGGGGTGGGGAGGGGCAAAAAAGGGAGAAAAAAAAAAAAAAAAAAAAAAATGATTTTTCCGCTATAGCTCCTATATTCGGAGGGGGCTCTGATTAGCTCTTGTTATTGGATTTTGCATTATCTTGTAAATATTGTTACTGCTACCCTTAACGGTTGGTAGTTTTGGTCTCGGGTCGTCCCTGCCCACGAGGACGGGCGTCGTTTCTCCCGGGAGTGTCACACGTTCCCCATAGTTTGGACTCGTGTAGACCTACCCTAGCGACGCTTCATACCTTCTAGACCTGCTTTATTTCACTCTCTTCCTGTCACCTCTTTCTTTCCTCTCTGCACCTGTCTTCGTCTCTCTTTCTGCCACCCTACCCCTCCTCCATTCCCCTCTCTTGGGGGTAACCCTCTTCCCCCCCCCCCCCCCCTTTTTTTTTTTTTTTTTTTTCTTTCTCTCTCTCTCTCTTTCTCATTACTTCTCTTCTTTCTCCTTCTCTGTCTTTTCTCTCCCTCTCTTTCTATCTTCCTCCTCTTCTTCTCTCTCCCTCTCTTTCTGCTCCCCCTTTTCTCCCCCTCGCATCTCCCTCCGCCTTCTTTTGTCTCACAGATATGGCTCCACCTGGGGGATTCACGCATAGCCCACTTCGACTACTTACATATAATACAAAAGGACTTAATATCCCTGAAAAGCGTCGTCGCCTCCTACGCGAGGCCAAGACACTTCACGCTTCTGTACTCTTTCTGCAAGAGACGCACTTCGTCAGGGGTCGGCACCATTGCTCCACAACTCCGACTTCCCCACTGGATACTTTAGTAACTTCCACGGCGGGAAAAGCCGCGGAGTGGCGATCCTTTTCTCCAGATCCGTCCCCCTGATTGTGGAGGAGACCGTGGAGGACCGAGAGGGTCGCTTTCTATTCGTGAAGTGTAGAATAGCGGAACAGCAATATACGTTGGCTTCATTATATCTCCCGAACGTCAACCAACACCGTTGCCTGAGATCCGCACTGAAACGACTATCCTCCTTTATGGCAGGCACATTGATAGTGGCGGGAGACTTGAACGTTCCGTTAGACCCCCGTTTTGACACCTCGACAGGCCGTTCGTCGGTGCCATCTGGAATCCTGCGTCACATGCGTCGCTCGCTAGATAACCTGCAACTAGTTGATGTGTGGAGGGCCTTCCATGCTGGCGACCGAGATTACTCCTTCTACTCCCACGTTCATACCTCTTACTCTCGACTTGACTATTTCTTCGTGCAGCAACGACATATCCTCCTGACGGAGGAGGTTTCTATTATGGCACAGACGTGGTCAGACCACTGTCCCCTGCTGGCGACTCTGTCCTCGCCACTTTTCCGTCCTACAGAGCGCCAATGGCGACTCAATACCTCTCTATTAGCAGACCCGCTCCTGGTAGCGGATATCAACACTTGCCTTACTACGTACTTTGAGGAAAATAATACGCCGGATGTAGCTGCTCCTACCATTTGGGAGGCACACAAGGCAGTGATCCGTGGGGTCCTCATAAGCCGGGCAACGGCCCGTAAACGGGCCAGAACGGATCGGATACAGGGTTTGTTGACTGGGATCCGAGACCTTGAACTGCAGCACCACACATCGGCTTTGACCTCGGATTACGAGCAGTTATTAGCTAAGAGACTAGAACTTAATGGGTTGCTCAATGAAGATGTCCGATTCGCTGCACAAAAAGCTAAATGCAGATTTGCCCTCCTGGAAAACAAGCCTGGCAGACTCCTTGCCCATATCCTGCGGAAACGTCAATCTGCAACGTACATCTCGCGGCTTAAACTCCCTGATGGGAATCTGACATCCCGTCCGGATCTAATCCTAGACGAATTCCAGCGCTTTTATAGCGACCTCTATGATTTGGATCGATCCTCTAGCTCGGGACCTTCCCGAGAGGCAATCGAGACTTACCTAACGGATAAGACTACCGGTACCCTTGCCTTAACTATGGCTTCCCGTCTGGACGATCCCATAACGGGCGAGGAGAGTTGCGTCTGTCCTGAAGGGACTTAAAAATGGCAAGAGCCCGGGACCGGACGGCCTACCAGCCGAATACTACAAGACTTTCACCCCTACCCTGATGCCACATCTCTTGGCCCTGTTTGCGGATATCCGAGACGGGAACAGATTTCACCCGCATGCACTCGCCGCTACGGTAACTGTTATCTGTAAGCCAGGCAAGGATGGGGCGGACGTTCGCAGCTACCGACCGATCTCGCTCTTGAACTCTGACCTTAAAATCCTGGCGAAGATATTGGCAGTCAGACTTGCGCCTCTCCTACCGTCCCTGATTCACTCGGACCAAGTGGGCTTTGTGCCCGGACGAGAGAGGCACGGGACGCGACGACGCGCGCCATAGGAGCAATCGGGTTGGCTCGCCATGGACAAAAGGGCCTTCTCTTGCTCTCAACAGATGCGGAGAAGGCCTTCGATAGGGTGAGGTGGAATTTTATGTTTACTGTACTTCAGCGCATCGGAGTTGGGGACTTCTTTATGAGTTGGTTGCGGGCGATGTACGATCATCCCACGGCCCGGGTCCGAGCTAACGGAGTGTTGTCTGCCCCGTTCAACATCCATAATGGAACACGCCAGGGCTGCCCGTTGTCCCCCCTTCTTTTCGCCATGACACTGGAGCCACTTCTGGACACGATCCGACGTAGTATAGCCATCAGGGGAATACAGGGTAGTGAGTTAACTCACAAGGTCTCGGCCTATGCCGACGACCTCTTGTTCTTTATCACTGAACCAGAAACTACCCTCCCGGCAATTACGAAAGAACTGGAAGCTTACGGGGAGCTGTCCGGATTCAAGATCAACCGAGACAAATCGGAATTTCTAAATATCTCACTGGAGCAACCTGATCTAGATGCGGTGAACAGGACCTACCCTTTCCGACACTGTGTCCACAAGATGAAATATCTGGGAGTGTGGCTAGCACCATCTGCCAAGCAGATGTTGGACTTCAACTTTACGAATATACTGACTACGTTTCGAGCGGACATGTCGGACTGGAATAGCCGAATGATATCTTGGATGGGCAGAATAGCAGCCATCAAGATGAACTTACTACCGAGACTCCTCTATCTCTTCGGGGCTCTCCCGATTCTGATCCCTCTCTCTTTCTTTACCGCCCTTCGGACAGCGCTCCTTCAATTCATATGGCCAAAGGGCAGACCCAGGATCAGCTTTGCGATTTTGAGCCGACCAAAACAGCAGGGGGACTGGCTCTCCCGGACCCCCGACGCTACTATCAGGCCAGTCATTTGCTGAGGTTGGTGGACTGGTCTTTGGTGAATCCCGACAAGCAATGGCTGGACCTGGAGTTGGCCCTGGCGGGACGCCCGCTTTGGACGCTTCCATGGCTCCCACCTCACCCGATTAGAGCACGAGGCGCTGACCCAGACCCGGTGTCAGTGACGCTGAGTATGTGGCACACGCTTAAATTGAGGCATGGTCTCTCCACGGCCATCTCCCCACTTCTGCCCTTGGTTCATAACCCGGCCTTCGGGGTCGGGATGCGAATGTCCCTGAGGACCCGCCTGACGAATGGGAGCAGGCTGCGTGCGATGGACCTCCCGGCAGACGGCAACCTAGAGGTCTTGCCGCTCACGGCTCCGATGGGCCCACTTTCCGTGCTGGATGGATTTAACTACTTCCAACTGAAGTCGTACCTGAGAAGCCTCAATTGCGGATACAGTCTAAGCCGCCCCTTGCTCCCATTTGAAACTCTCGGTCATGCAGGGGAAGCCCTAGCACACGGTGTCTCCACCTTGCATGGCCTGCTGCTGGCAGGTGACTCTACAGTCCCCTCTTTCGTTTCTCGATGGGATCGCGAACTGGATACGATCATATCGGAGAAACAATGGTCTAATACATTTGCCTTGATCCATAAAGGTAGTAGCGCAACACGTATTCAGGAGACGTCGTATAAAATAGTCGCGTTTTGGTATCGCTCTCCTGCTTTTTTGCACCAAGTATACCCTTCACACCCGCCTCATTGTTGGCGCTGTGAAACAGACAGAGGCACATATCTCCATACATGGTGGTCCTGCCCCAGCCTGACGCCGTTCTGGACTCAAGTCCGAGATGCAATACTTCAAATAACGGACGAAGATCTACCTCTGACCCCTGAGTGTTTCCTCCTCCTACACCTTCCATTCCCCCTCAAGAACCTTAAGCGTTCGGTCCTCCTTCTTATGATTTTCGCTGCCCAGGCCCTGATACCGGCTCTTTGGAAGACGACTAGGACCCCCACTGTACGGGAATGGATAACACGAGTGGAGGAATACCGCTCCATTGACCAGCTGGATGCTAGATGTCGTGGACTGCCTGATGATTCAGCCACAAAGTGGTACTACTGGGATCAGTATGCCGCGAATAAACGAGCACCTAGCTCTGACTCCTAATGCCACGAATGCGTCTGGGGTCCCCCGAGGTGGAGCCGTATGGGAACACTGCCCTACTTGAGGGGACTTATATTCCTCTATCTCGTATTCTCTTTTTCTCTCCTCCACCTTTGCTCAACTTTCTTCTCCACCTTTCCTATCTTTTATTTTTTGTGATCTCCCACCACCCACCCACGCCCACCCCTTTTCTTTAACATCTCCTTTTCTTTCTACTCCCTATACCCCCCCTACTTCTCCATCATACGCTACATCCTCTCTCTCCACATACGTGGACTGAGATGACTCAAGGCCCGTCGCCCTCGGCATAGGGGACGCTCTGGGACATGGAGACCTTTTTTCCTTTCATTGGTGCTACGTAATTTTTCATATACTCGTTATATAATACCTTTACTTACTTATGTACACTATGTATTCCTTTGTCCTTATTGAAATATGTATATCTGTATTCTGTGTTTTCTGAATAAACTTTGAATTTCAAAAAAAAAAAAAAATGAGCTCAGCACACAGCGGTGAAATGGCTCAGCAGCGAAAGGGTTAACAATTGTAAAAAAAAAATGATTTTCGATTAATATAGTTTTGTGCTATTTTATTGCTAAAGTTGTGAATTTTTATTTTTTGCTGTGCCATACTTATTGATGATCACATGGTAGTATTGGTTTTTGAGCGGTTAAGTATATGACTATATATTATTTTGCCATTTTTAAGTCACTGAATGTCCAGAAGTCTGTATTTATATTGTGGATCCTGATCTTTGGCTGATCCTATGTAATCGAAAAAGCCAGTTTTTGGGAAAAAACAATAATATATGTGTACAGATTACAAACCATCTCCCCTATACAGCTCTGTGTGATCAATACTGTTCACTATTTAGTGGATAAGCCCTGAAACATGTCATTCCATTTCTTGATATCAGTTGTGGTTGGAGTATTTGATTTGTGTTTTTAATGTTTCTATGGTTTATTTGATGGTCTTCTCTTCTGCCTCTTTAGCAACCCTTGAGTCCAGAACGCCGTGAATTCCTGTGTGGACCATCGCAGCCTTCAGGTACATTAAGGACATTTTCATCTAATTCATTATATAGGGTTAGCTTCCATCTATTTGCTGGGAGAAAGCGCAGCTAATTCTATTTTGTTAATAAATTAAAATCACTAGGTAATTCCCGATATTTCAAAAGGTAACAATACTGGTTTGACATTCAGTCCAGGGCTATTCCCCTTTACAATGTATCACCCTGACACACATTATACCGGATGAAGTGAAATTGATTGAACGGATTTACTAATTTGCATTAATCCTTTTATATATTTGTTTTTATATTTCCAGAACATCATAAGGCTGTTGACTGTCCTAATCGTGCCGATGGCACGTCAGCGGGTAGTGATGGGTCAGCAAGCAACACCGCAGACCCTGACACCCAGCTGAGTTTCAATGAGATCAGAGAAAATGCCCTGCGTGAAATAAACAGAGAGCTCAAGATTAAAGACAGAGCTGAAAGGCTCCGAAAAGTCACCAAAAGTGTAAAGCATTTGCAGGATGTGGACGACTCCCCGCGCAAGTCAACCGCAAGACTGAAGGAGCTCAACAACTGGCTCCATAGCATCAACGCCTGCATTGCTGACCGTGTGGAGCTGCATCTTCCAGGGATGCGTGAAGGCCTGAATGAGGAGAATGAGGTCTCGCCTGGAGATGCAGAAGCACAAGAGCTTGAAGTATTTCACCTGGACAGCGTTGTCACTCCAGCGGAAGATGTTTCTGAGCTGGAAGAGGTCAACTTTGACGACGTTATTCTTCCGCTGTTTGAAATAGATGAACAGGAAACGTCCGACATGGAAGATGTCGTTCTACCAGTGGAAGAAACAACCAAGTCTGAAGTGGCCAACGTGGACAGCGATTCCATCCCAGAGACTGAACTTGAATGGTACGATAAGGTGTATTTTGTGTTGAACAAAAATTTTGTTGTAGTATTCTTGCTTTAGGCAGAGCAGAAGAAATGTTTTGATAATGAATCTGTTCCTTTTTTCAGTGTCCAGTGGCAACAGCTGAAGCCTGGCGAGAATGAGGTTTCTCCTGGAGCTCCAGCAGCACAAGAGCTCGAAGTAGTTCACCTGGACAACGTTGTTACTCCAGCAGCAGAAGAAGACGTTTCTGAGCTGGAAGAAGTCAACTTTGATGATGTTCTTCTTCGGTATTTGAAATAGACGAACAGGAAAGGTCCGACATAGACATTTTTCACAGTGTCCAGTGGCAAAATCTGGAGCCAGGCGAGGCTTGGCCACAACTGGAACCTGCTGAGGCTTGGCCACAACAGGATCCTGACGACTTTCAGCTTTTCCTGGAGTCTGCTTAGGCTTGGCAACAACTGGAGCCCGACTAGACTTCGCAAAGACTGACGTCTGGCGATGCTCAGTCACAACAGGAGCCTGTTGAGGTTTGGGGAAATCTGGAGCATGGCAAGGATCAGCTTTACCGGGAGCCTAGCATGGCTGAGCAACAACAATGGACCGGCGATGCTCAGCCACAACTGGAACCTGGCGAGGCTGGGCAACAACTGGAGCCCGGTGAGGATCGGCAACAAATGGAACTCGGTGAGGCTCAGCAACAACTGGAGCCTGGCGAGGTTGGGCAACATCTGGAGGCTGGCGAGGTTGGGCAACATCTGGAGCCTAGTGAGGCTTGGCCACAACTGGAGCCTGGCGAGGCTCGGCATTACCTGGAGCCTGGCGAAATTTTGCAAGAACTACAGCCTGGCGAGGTTTGGCCACAACTAGAGCCTGGGGAAGTTTGGCCATAACTGGAACAGGGCTAGGCTTGGCTAAAACTGGAACCTGGCGTGGCTTGAGGCAATGGAAAGAAATCCTGGCTCAAATCCTGAGGAGATGGCTGAGAACATCACCAGCACTTCCATCGACTTTCCGTGTTCCATCCGTCCAAGGGCTGCCGACATCATAAAGTGACATCATGTAAGTGTAAGTTGCCGGCGCCCATTCTTTTCGTATTATATGGATTATACATAATAACGTTTTGTGTCATGAGCGAGCTGCATTCATCAGAATGAGAGGAAGCACGACTGAGTTCGGTCTCCTCCTGTACTGGACACCATTGAGGATACCAACCAGTGGCTCCCCTAGTAAATACATGTAGGGAGTCTCCACAGAATTCCTACATCCAAAGCCTGCATAAACACATGCCCCAGCATTAACACGCAGCGACAGAGATTCTGCTCTCATCTTATGAGGGCTTCGTGCTCCATGGTGTGGTGTATGAAAGACACGTGATGTGCGTTAGGCTCAGTATATATTCTCATCTTGGCTTAAAGTTTACACCTGTTACACGCTAGCCCACCGGTTACATTTACGCTAAACCCATTGCACGTCACATTTACCAATGAACATTTATAAAATCCATATAAAGAGAAACTCTAATATGAGCTGTTCCGTGTCTGACCTCTCACAGCACCGACGGCCTCAATGTGTGGCGATTTGAGGATATGAAGGTGGAATGGATTGATTTGGATTTGTCATGTTTTTGCCTTGGCAATAATAATAATAATAACAATAATTGTATTGTCTTATTTTCCAGTTGTTAAAGAAAAACCTAAACAGATGCCTCAGAGTGAGAAGGAAGGGAGCAGAGGATGTGAAAGACAATTTCTTCTTCAATGTACGTCACATTGCTTTTATTCCAGAAATGGGTTAGCAGAGATGGGCCACATAAAACAAGGATACTTTATATAACAAACTGACACAGGATGGATCCTCTATATAAGACATTGACACAGCACAGATCCTTTATAACAAATATTGCCTCTCAAACTATCATGTAGTGTGAAGGGTCGAAGAAAAATAAAGAAATTAATGAACAATTCATGAATTTTTTATACAATAGAGATTTTTTTTCAAGGCAAATTTCTGCTTTCTGCCTTTTAATATTTGTATCTTGTTGATTTATTCATTGCTGCTCATTTTCTCACTATTTTCTTTTTAACTCTTTCCATTCAAACAGAACATTGATTGGAATGAATTGCTCTTCCGGAACCTGACTCCTCCATCGTGCAGACCTTCCACGGAGAAGAGGACACCAGCAACTTTGAGAAGTTCATGTCTGAGGTGCCTGTACTGACCCCCCAGCACCAAAGTCTGACAGAGCAGGAGGCTTTCCGAGGCTTTGATTGGATCGCTGAGTGGGAGTTTTAAATTAATGTCTAAAAGATCGGGTCCAGGGAAAGACAGATTTACTGGAAAGCCGGCTGCCGTAATACGGGGTCAGGAAGGAATTTTTTTCTTGGACAACCTTCTGACAAAGGTGTCCAAGTTTTTTCACCTTCCTCTGGACCAGCTGACAATAAGAAAAGCATCTTTGGGCATGCTTTATACATTTAATTACAGCCATTGAATCAATAAGTGTTGCTGGTGCAGACCGTTAATCCATCTGCATATCCGATACATTATTTTCGTTCTTTACACAGAATATTTCTGTTGTCTTGACTACACTTTTGACTCTGACCTAACGTTTTCTTGCCACATCCAGACAGTAACCAAATCCTGCTATTGTCACCTTAAAAACATTGTTCATATCTGCTTGTCTAACACAACATATGGCAAAGGTGCTCGTCCATGCATATCCTTAGGGTTAGGGATAGTTGGAAAGACACTGTTGTGTCCCTTAGGGATTTCACTGAGTCTACATGATCCGTGCTTTGAACTGACTGATTTATTCGCCCAGACCAGTTTAAACCACTAATTTGAGTTACCAGATGTTATACGTAAGGGTTTATTCAGAGAGCAAGACATTACACTAAAATGTCGCTGCTCTCTCATTCGGTGCACTTCGGCAAGTTCAAATGTCCAGCACTGTGGTGAATTCGGCATTCACCACAGGGACCCCGAATTGCACTGAAGGGAACCGCCGAATGCTGCCGATCCACCCGCTGACCATCGAACAGACTGCTGAACGCAGCTGCAAGCCGCTGAACGCCAAAGTACAAACCGCCCACCGCACTACCGAACGCAGCCACAATCTGCCAAATGCAGCCCTCAAATTATCAGCTGAACGCTGACCATCAGTCACCAAAGGCCATCGAAAAAAGCCGATCAGAAGCCTAACACCGCCGAACTGAGGGTAAAGAGAAATGGAAAAAACAAGAAATTTTAAAAATGGCGTTTAAAACAAGAAAATTCATGAAAATAATAATAAATGTCTTACAAATAATAATAAAACGGTCTGTTAGAGAAAAAAAAAACAAGGCCATTATAAAAAACGGGAATCAAAAATTTCACCGAAAAGGTCCAGAAAAATGCTTAAAAAAAATTCTAAAAAATAAATAATTGTTAATAATAATAATATTTTGGTGGTCTCTGAATAGATTAACCGTTACCTGTCTATGGGACATTTTCACTGCCTCCAAAGGTCGCCGAATTGCAGTGATCTGAGGCGAATTTCACTGAATTTCACTGGCAATTCGTCAATACCTGGCGAATTGTCAGCTTTCTAAAAACCTGAATTGCTGCAAAATTGCACCATACAGTGAAATTCACCATTTAGTGCAATTCGGTGGCAAGTTCGGCACTCTCTGAATAAACCCTTTAGCGTTAGATTAGTGGTGCGGTTTAAATTTTTTTTTAAAAAATTATTACGTTTTTCATCAATTAAACAATAAAAAGAAAAAGAAACAATAATTTTAAACAAACAGTAAACAAACATTTGTCGCTGCTGTGAATCCCAACATTTAACTGTAACCTTGCAGATAATCAGAAATAAGCATAAATCCTACATTTGACACCTCGATTGACATGATTGAAAGTCCCCAGGAGTCAAAATAGTACAAAAATATAATACGATGTAGAAGAACATCTAAATGTTAGAGACAAGGTAAGTATCACATATATACCAGAAGGTCCTAGTGGACGGAAGAGACCCCGTTACTTTCCGGGACGTTGCATCCAATAGGTGAAAATCTTTGAGGCGATCTGTAATTAGGGTAAGAGAAGGGAGTGCTGTAGATTTCCACCTAGCTGCTAGCAGCAGGGATGATATTGTCAAGATATGTGCTAACATTTGATTCTGGAGCCTAGAATATGAGGAAGGGAAGAATTGTAGGAGCAGTACCTCTGGGATAGGTTCTAAGGTAATACCTAGAATCTTGGAGCACAGTGACGTCACCTCCCTCCACCATCCCGCAAAGGGGGGACACGTCCACCATATATGGTAGTACGTGCCTTTTGATAAACCACATCTCCAGCAGGTGGAGGAGGCTCCACGTGACATATGGCATTCCCTATCTGGAGTCAGATACCATCTATAAAGTAACTTTTTGCGGGCTTCCCATAGTGAGGCACATTTAAATTTACTTTTGCCATCTGAAAAACTATCTCTCCACCTCTCCATAAGGAGCTCTCTTCCCAGATCTGTCTCCCAATTTCTCTGATAACCCCAATGGAGCCACCTTCCTTGATTTTGCCAAAGCCTTTGACACAGTAGACCATGGCATCTTGTTAAAAAAAACTTAAAGACTCTGGTATTGGTGATCGCACGCTAACCTGGTTTCAATCATATGTATCCGACTGATGGCAATATGTGTCCATTTCTGTCAGCTCCTCCCTCCCCCTCCTAGTCACTTGCGGTGTACCCCAAGACTCAATACTCGGCCCCCTGCTATTTACAATATTCATAAATGATCTGCCTAACATCTGCAAAGCCTCAACTGTACATATGTACGCAGACAACACTGTAATCTATACCAGCAAACCAAATCTCCCGCAGCTGGAGGCCGTGCTGCAAGAACAATTCACAGAGGTAGAAAAGTGGATCAAACTTTTTTTAAATACTGACAAAACGGTATCGATGCTCTTTGGAACAGCACCTAAACTACATAAATTGCAAAATCCCCATCTATGTGTCAGGACAAAATCAAATGGCACGCTGACCAGTCACTTCTCTCAAATATCTAGGTAGGTGGTTAGACCCAAATCTATCCTTTGGCCCTCACATCGAAAAACGCTCATCTAAACTTTACCCCAAACTAGGTGCCCTGTACAGAAACAAATCCTGCCTGAGCCCCACGGTAAGAAAGCAGATTGTACAACAAATGCTTATGCCAGCTATTGATTACGGAGATGTAGTGTATGCAGCCGCCCCGCAAACGCACCTCCAGAAACTTTCCACATTGTATAACTCATGCTGCCGCTTTGCGCTACAATGTAACTAAATGACCCACCATTGTGACATGTTAAAAGAGCTAAACTGGCCATAGCTGGAATCTAGACGCACCCTTCATCTTTCCAACCTGGTGTTTAAGAGCTTTTCTGGGAAGCTGCCACCCTATCTGAATAGACTGCTTCCTCCAGCAGTTCCCTCATCCTATAACCTCCGATCCAGGACCAGAACCTTACTTGCAATACCACAATACAAAAAGAAAGTGGCTCGATCCTCATTTTCCTACAGAACACTGCAGTTATGGAATAACCTCCCAGACGCCATCAAACCTTCCCCCAGTGTAAAGTCACTCAAGAGCTCCCTATTAACATACCTCAATATGGAATGCACCTGTAAACATGTAACATAGTGACTATTTCCTACATATTTATTTTATGTTAATCTGTATATTTGTGTTTTTTTAATATCTTGCATTGTATTACTTTGTATTTCTGTAACAACTGTAACATTTTAATGTTCTTGAACCCAGGATGTACTTGAAAACGAGAGAAATCTCAATGTATCCTTCCTGGTAAAATCCTTTATAAATAAATAAATGTTTAGTAGCAGTGGATTCAAGTAATAGCATAACAGATGGAGATCATTTTCCTCCTTTCTAAGGGTTGGGAACATCTAGTTTCAAACGGGGACAACAGTGGGCGATTAGTCGTACATTTCCCACTGATACCCCAGACCGCTAAATGAGATCGGAGCTGCCCGTATGAAAGCCACAATGATCGGGGGATCGCATATTTGTCTATCAATTGTGAAAAAGAGAAGAGACCTTCCTGGTTGAAGAACTGGAAAATCTGTGTCACGGAATGAGCCGCCCATATGCGCGGGTCAAAGTCAGCAATTAGATGGCAACATACCGTGAGAGGAGATGCCAGGGCGAGGGGATGATCATTTATAAGTTTATGCATTAGCGTCCCATTCTCTACGAAGCAAGCTGGTTAAAGGAGGAAGAGGTGGCAGCTTAGGACGTAGAGACCTGGGTAGCCAAAGAATTGTTGAGGGTGTAAAAGGGAGAAAATACATCGATAGGAACCTTGACCAATGGGGACCCAGTGGAGTCATAAGGAGGACCTGGGATGCAGTAAGAATAGATGCTTTATAATATAACGTTACATTAGGAACCCCCATACCTCTGTTTTCTTGTGACTTATTCAGGAGGGCTGCTCTCACTCTCGGTCGTTTGCCTCGCCAAATATATTTAGAGAGTATAGAGTGCAAATTCAAAAGATAATTCCGTGGCAGTGATAGAGGGAGGGCACGGAAAAGGTAAAGCAATTTTGGGAGGAGAGACATTTTAACCGCTGCAATACGGCCTGCCCAAGACACCTAAACTTTAGACCAATTCATACAAAGAGTTCTAACCTGTGAAAGCATAGGTTGATAGTTATAAGTGAATATTATTATTCTTTATTTATAAAGCGCCAGCATATTTCGCAGCGCTGGAATAGGTCCGATCTGGAAAACGCTATTTTTATTCCCAGGTATGTAAGGTGTGATTTTCTCCAGTCATTGGGGTAGTCATATTGCAAGGGACAAAGAGTTTCCTGGGGAATCGCATACCAGCATACAAAATCTTCGCAGTGGGGCAGGTGTACAACCCCCCCACAGCCGTAATCAGTGCGGCAGGGAAATTAAACTTCAATAATATGTGGTTCAAGTAGGACCAATTAATCCGGTCAAAAGGCTGGGAGGATGTTAAAGTAATTAGTTAAAGCCAATTGCAACTCTTCTCTGACCTCAGGACGGGACAATAACGATTTGTTCAATCGCCAAGGGGCTCTACCACAGGAATCATAAGTATCAGCAAGACACAATATAACTGGAACATGGTCCGACTACGTAATTGGTCCAATGGAGCAGTTTCGAATTTGGGCCAGGGTATCTCCTCGAACAAACATATGGTCAATCGAGAGTGGACATTATGGGTTGTGGAAAAAAAGGTGTGACCCACTTCTCCTGGGTGTAACAATTGCCAAGAGTCAAAGAGTTGGTGCGCTGCAAATAAGTCCGAATATCTGGTGTGAGCAGCTCTCAGTCGCTTTGGGGCTCACTCCGGCAAATCCAAGGACATGTTGACGTCTCCACAAACAATCTGCCCATTAAGATCTTTTGCATCCTGGTTAAAACCCGGTTTATAAAGGGATGTTGCGAATCGTTCGGGCAATATACGTTGACAATGGTATAAATTATGTGGTTCAAGGAGCATGTCAGAAGAGTAAATCTGTCATTGGGATCAACCACCTTGTGAATAAGGCGAAAACGAGACGGTTCTGTATTAAGATAGAAATCCCTCCTGTTTTCGTCGGGGAAGTAGCATGGTACTGCATCAAATATTGTGGTAAGTATAGCCGGGGATAGGCAGAATGCTTAAAATGAGTCTCTTGAAGGCAAATAATATCTGGGATCTCTGTCCTAATGTCAGCATAGGAACGTCGGAGCCGCAGGAGCAGCGAGACCGGAGGTGTCCCATCGGTATAAACAGGAAGGTCTCTCCATAAAAGTCGAGGGATTTGTCTGCAGGAGTAGATCCAGAATTCAGAAACGAAATTCAGGGTGTTGACAAAAGCAGTAAAGACAAATCTGTAAAAACAACCAACGACAAACAAATGATCAAAAAGAAAAAAGGGAACTCTATCAGCGTCCCAAATATGTACACCAACAACTTCCTCCTGAAGCTGGTAAAAACATCCAGCTCGCCCTGACTCATCAGGGGGAGGCATGGGGGAAAAAATCATGCCCAGGTCCAGGGCAGAGGGGGTGCTGGGTGCACGTGTTACCCGCACGATCTGGCGGCATCAACCCGGCTCAGAAGCCCCCCGGAGCTCCCTCAAGGTGGATATTAGGCAGAACTCAATAGTGAGAGCATCATTGGCTGTACTGCATGATCATTTGCACTGGCAAATGATCATGCAGTACAGCCATTCCGGCGAGACCTTCGATGATGTTTGAGCCGCTGGGGGTTGTGTACATTCACCCGTGAGATTTCATTCCCGCAGAAGTTGAAATCCTGAAGTATTATCCCTCATCGTGTGGAGAACGTTTTGCCGCCATACGAGCTTAGTCAGATAGCCCCACCTATATGGCATTTTGTGGTGTCTTAGAATTTTGGTGACGGAAGCAAATTCCCGCCGTTTAGCCGTAGTTGCTGCAGAGAGGTCTGGAAAAAACAAAATGGAGGAATAGGGATCGGGTAAATTTCCAATCTTCCTGACCTCAGGTCTTCTTTGATATGGAAAAAATGTACCCTTATTAGTACGTCTCGAGGTATTGTGGAAGCTAGATTCTTAGGTTTAGGAATCCTGTGTGCTCTGTCCAGACACCAATCTGGGGTTGATATCGAACGTAGTAGGGTCCTAAAGAGACGTATTGGCATTTTCATGTAATTCCTCAGACTTAACTGTTTCTGGGATGCCCCGGAGCCTGATGTTATTTCTTCTGGAGCGATCCTCCAAATCAGCCACTTTTCGTCGCAACGATTCCTATGTTGTTTTAAGTGCTTTGTAGGCATCCACTAGTTTGTTGTGCGCGAGACATAAATCATCCGTTTTCGCTTCAAGTTGATCTGTGCGGTCACCGAGATCATGTATGTGTTTGTGAAGTTCTGCCACAATTGATTTAAAGTCCTCCTGTAAAAAGTCCCTGAGTTCTCCCAGCATAGACCTCAGTTGTTGCTCTGAAGCAGAGTGAGAGGCTGCTTGGGACGAGGGAGAGCCCTCCCCAGCCCCCTCACGCTGCCGAGGAAAGCACGCACCCTGGGAGCCGCCATCCTGCTGGGCCTTCCCTTTTCGCACCAATTCAGGGAGCTCCAGGCAGCGCTGCGCTTTCGGTGGGGCTTTTGGCGGGGCCATCGTCGCTTTCACTAGATGTTAAGGGTTTAACCAGTAATTTTGCCGGGTTTCCGCCGGTTATGTGAGTCGCAGGAATGAAATTAAGCCGGCGGGTGGACAGAGCTCAGCTCACATGCGTCATCCTCGCATGGCTTCCGGACACGCCCCCCGATTAGTGGTGCTTTTACATGTGTGGTGCACACAGACTTCCCTTTCTTAAATTGGTGTTTCTTTCACCATTTTCCCCTCATTTTCCCTTTTTTTGTTTTTGTGCATTTGTTTTAATGCATTCAATAAAAGATAGCTTTTAGATTTCCAGACCTTAGGTGCAAGTCAGCCAGTCACCCCTTTATATTGTGTGTTTGTTTTTAGCCGACTAGCAGATCTCATGTAACTGCCATCTTTTATCTTGGGTTGCCAAGACAACACAATAGACCCCATGAAACCGTGTCTAACCAGTCATTCTCCACTCCGTTGTTACTTCACTGCTATTTTATCCAATACCACATCTGCAAAGTAAGTTTAGATTTTGATAAATGTTACATCATGGGTGTTGTGAAAAATTTATTTTAAAAAGGTAATACCAGCCAATAATGCGGGACGTCAAGTAGTGAGTGATGACACAAACACACAGTGATCAGTATAAAGGATATACTTTAAATTAAAAAGGATAAACAGAAAGATAAAACATTAAAACATTATTAAACTAAACCCTGGACACTGCAAAAACAATAAGACTCAGTATAAGTAAAGTGAACTTAGGGATCAACAAGACCAACATCTACCAAATTCAGAAATGCACAACACATGGCAGAGCCATGTGCTCTTCGGTCCAAGCCAAACCACCTAAAAAGGGCTGATCCCTTCCTGAAACTCCTGGTTGAATGAAAACAAGGTTGGACTAGAGTCTTGTTTCCCCCCACCAGATTTGCATCCCGCACACCAAAAAGTAATAAGTAATGTAACTCGGCTTGAGAAGCGTCTTCCATCACAGTAATTGCATGTAAAAAGGAAAAATAAAGTTATTTTTTTTTATCTCCCGTTTCCTTTTTCTGAACTATTCCCCATTGTAGTGATTGTGGATTGTGTCATAAAGCATCATATTTAATTATACTGTATATTGATTGTTATATCAAAGAGGGAACACTAGGGGCAGTGTGAGGCTGTTTGCCCTCTGTGGCTAGCTGTGACATCATTAAGCCAGCCTACTCTAGAGTGGTTACCTCATACGGTGACTCCCACTGGGAATAAAGGTGTATACATAAACTGAACTCGATCATATAAACCCAAAATATGTACAAATAATACGATAAATTCACGTCTTTCCCAGCAGAGATTTTACGGGTCAATCCCTGGAGTAAACTTTACCCAGATTTGTTTTAATTGAAGAAATCTCAATAAATGGAAACCCTTTTGGTTTCATTCCCAATTCTAAGCACACTGTGTATAAAGCTGCACCATAGCACACGACTCCTGCACAGACATTTCAAAAACAGCAGCTTTTACACAATGAAAGGTAAATCTTCATAAAATACATAATTTTGTTTGGATCCAAAGCTAATTCTAGTAAAAATCATGTGAATTCTGTGATCAGAATGTAACCGGAATCACAAGGTTCACTTCAGGACGGCGCCGGACCAGACACAAGCAAGGATTGTCTGAACACGAGTCTCTTCAGGAAAGGCAAACTTTATTGTGTTGTCACACAAATGCTCACACAGGATTGAATCGCAAAGAGTGAGCCCCGTCTCCCCCCCGACAAGGGGTTTTATACCCCAAATACATAATTAGGTACATCCCAATTAGCCCACCTCCCGATGACACTTTATTCCACCCCACGTGGGTTAATACCTCCCATTGTTAGTACAAAGGGATTCCATACATTGATCGTAAATTGGCAAGCTTCATGTTAGTCTGACAGTTCGTGATTTGCTGCTGCACTCAATCCGGGCCGTGCCCACCTCCCTAAAGGCTATGTTTATTTTTCTACAGATAAAGCATGTTCTGTTTTCTACGCTCTCTTTGTCTTACTGCAGGTCTCAGTGACCTTGTAGTATCCATTTGTCTTCCTGTCTTTCTGTGCCAAGAGCTGGCCGCATTTTTCCCTCAGTTTTATTGCTTCTCTGCTAATCTACCACATTCCTAAAATTCTATGTAAGCTTCATTCTAATGTCTAGTGAAATCTATCTAGTTATTTGCAAGTGAACCGATATTCTGAACAAGATGGCCGCTTGGCTCATAATAGCGACCATCTTCCAGCCTGATTCCACTTCATAACCATTAGACGTAAATCCCATGGAACGTCAGAATATAGAGGAGGCAGCCATAGCAGGCCTCAAATAACCTGATTAATAATGGATATTTTGTACTTCTGACAAGGTGTGAGTGATGTCTTTTAGTTCCGGAATTTTAGTGATAGGTCGGCATAATAAACCCAAACATGCAGTAATTATAGGAGTGATAGTTGTGTAATGAATGCAATAGGAGGTGTAATAGAATGAATATTATAGATATATAGAAAGGGA
The DNA here is from genome assembly GCA_009667805.1 of Leptobrachium leishanense. NCBI lineage: Eukaryota > Metazoa > Chordata > Amphibia > Anura > Megophryidae > Leptobrachium > Leptobrachium leishanense. Next base: position 425,573,974 of record CM019064.1, on the reverse strand, counting down.
GGGAGTTTCTCAGGAGCAAAAATATCCTTAAAACTAAAAGCTGATGTAATATTTTAGAAGTCAATATTATAGAATAGAAATAAGACAGACAGACACAGTAAATTCATTAACAATCTGTGTGTCTGTGTGGTTCCTGATCTTCAATAAGTATGACACACACTAAAGTATAAAACAGAAACTTTATTTAGCAATAAAATAACACAACTGTCTATTAATCCAAAATCAATCTTTCCATTTGTGAAATATAATGATCCAGCAAATCATGTAACACATAATAAATAACTGATACACATGAGCATAAAAGTAACAGTATTTAAGCCCAAAAGTAACAATGTATATAAGCACAAAAAAAACGATGTACTGTATATAAGCACACAAGAAACAATGGGCTCTATTACATTCTCCGCACAAATTTGTACGCGCAGCACAACTTATTTTGCGCGCAGCGCTAAATGTTAACGCGCGTAAATTAACGCTGGTATTCCGATCCGAGCGCATATTTTCATTCGGCAAAAAATATCGCGCGTAACAAAGATGCAAAAAAAGTGCGCACATTAACGTTGTGTGCAGAAATCGGTGGGCAGACAGTGTTTTCCACGCGATTCAGCCAATGTGAATTAAGAACCACAATTGTCTCCGGTTACGTTTTTGCGCTTGCCAAAATCAATCTGAGTATATATGCTGCAGCAATAATAAAAACACGCACAACCTCTCAATTTTATTGTTTGGGTATGTGTAGAATGTGTAACTATACTTTGCTGTATTTTTTTTTCGTGCTGGTGTATTTGATTTCGGCCAGAACGTTCAGATTTGCAGTTACCACCAGCTTTTAAAAGACGTTAAAATTATGGACGCAAAACTCGTTCATAAAAATTTGTGCATCGATTGTAATACCATCCGCATACCAGCGCACGAATGCTTTTGCGCTCACAATGTTAAGTATGGGATGCGCGCACGAACTTGCGCTCGCGCAGGGTCACTCACGTTAGACTTTAACCAGCATTGTTTGCGCAAACATCGTAATACGACGTTCAGCGCGAAGGGTTTTGCTCCTCGCGTTAATGCAGTTTTGTGCACGCACACATATTTGCGCGAAGAGTGTAATAGTGCCCAATGTATATAAGCATAAAAAGGTGGTTTTTTTATGTTTTATTAATGCAGCAATATTGTTCCCATTTCAATTATAATGTGAACAATGATTGTGCACTAACAATTTTTTCTATGGGGGCGTTTGCTAAAAATAAATGAAGGAGAACCAGGCTGAAAGATGGTTGCCACCATAAGCCAGGCAGCCATCTTGTTCAGAATATTGGTTCACCAAGTAAATAGAATAGATTTCATTTAGAAGAGAAGAGCTGAGCTCACGTAGAATTTAAGGAATGCGTGGTAGATTAGAAAAGCTAACAAGAAATCCAGGCAGGATCCGGCCAGCTCTTGGCATAAGGGACACAGAGAGATTTATGAATGGAGCAAGGTCAGAGCGATGTGCTAGAGAACAAAGGGAGCACAGAAACCAGACCAGGTCCCTGGCTATCTGAATAAACAAAGCCAACAGGGAGGAGGGTGCTGGCCGGAGAAAGACAGCACAAACAAATCACATACTGTCAAACTAACATGAAGTGTATCAATTTATAGTTAAATGTGGAATGTTCTTTGTGTTTATGCTAATGATGGGAGGTATTAACCCACGTGGGATGGAATAAAGTGACAGCGGGAGGTGGGCTAATTGGGATGTACCTAATTACGTATTTTTGAGTATAAGACCCCTTGCACGGGGTGAAAGAGGGGCTCACTCTTAGAGATTCAATCCTGTGTGAGCACTTGTGTGACGACACAATAAAGATCTTGCCTTTCCTGAAGAGACTCGTGTTTGGACAATCCTTGCTTGTGTCTGGTCCGGCGCCGTTAATGAAGTGAACCTGATTGACTCCGGTTACATTTCTTGGGGGCTCTTAGCCGGGATACGGGCCCTTGCCAAGACACAGGCAACGGCTGCTGAACACAGTGCGTCGATATTGACTGCAGGTGCACGAGAATCCCGCTGGTTGGGCGTCCGTTGAAGGTGAGCTGACATCTGCAGGCGCCAAGCAGGATTTCCTGTTCAGTGGACCTCGTCTCGTCCCAAACGGACCCCCGGCCCGGGAACTGGGACACCACGAGTCTGGGAAACAGCGAGCAGCGCCGGCGATAGGTAACGTGTCTTCTATGTTTTGTATGTCTGAAGGAGATACCGGTATCTAAGGGAAACGTCCGACTGAGATAGACGGATAAGAGGATGCGATGGCCACCATCCTATTGGCATATCTAGCCCGCCGCTGATAGCACTGACATAGCTGAGGAGCCAGAGTGGCTAGCGGGTGTCTGGATTCGGGGGAATTGAATGCCAATCAAAGTATAGTTCTGTTAGAGAGGGAGAAGGTAGCCACGTGGAGTTGCAGACGTCAGTTAGTGTTTGTAAACAGAGCTTCACCACGTGGGTAAACGGGAAAGGAGGAGGATTTTTCTGTGACTGGGCTGAGAGCCTGAAGTCAGTGCCTAGTGTGTACGTCGTATAGTGACAAGGGCTTATAGTGAAGCCAACGATAGCTGCAGAGATAGTGGTGCTGAGTGGGTAGATTATCCATAAGGCAAAGTGGAATTGCAGGTGGAAGTGTAGACAAGGAACGGGGTGCACATAGTCACACGCAGTCAAGAGTTAGAGTTCAAATTACGGGGTATAAGGAGCCACAAAGGAGGGAATAAACCCTCGGCTAATAGAAAGAGTTGAAGTGATATATGTTCTGTATTGTGTTGAAAGTATCTGATACGGTATGTGCTGTGAATGAACTGACTCGAGTGCTGTGAGTGAACGTGCGCCTACTCGCTCCGCGAGGAAGCAAATACAAGTTTGGACCCCGGACGTACGGTTTCGACTCAGGCGACTGCAGTCGGCTACTGAAGGGGGAAGCGCCTCAGACACAAAAGGACTGTTGAATGAAGTATCAGACTGTAAATTCCAAAAACTGTTATTGAAATAATATATCTGTATTGCAAAAAGTACTGAGTCCGGGAGTGACAATGGGTAACGGGTCATCAAAGCCCAAGAAAGTAAAGAAGGGGGAGACGCCCCTAGAGTATATGGTGCGAAATTTCGATGCATTATATAAAACCCATGACTATGGTGTAGAATTGACAAAAGAGAAATTAAAAGTAATGTGTACAGTTGTGTGGCCGATGTTAGTCTCAGGATGGCCAGAACAGGGTCAATGGACCCGGAGTTGGTACAGAAGGTACACTCCCAAATTACGGAGCAGTATGGACATCCTGAACAGTATCCATATATAGATATATGGAGATATTGCATTAAGAACAAGAGTCATTTTATAATGATAGCGGGGAGAAATAAGAAGCAGGACCCCCAGAATAATGGAGAGAGAGGGAGGCCGGTGTTAGATCAACCGGAAGAGAGTGATAATCTGCCCCCGTCCTACCCATCATGTTATGGGGCAGCTAGGGAGGCTCTGAATGCCGCGATTGCGCGGGCGGAGAGGGGGGAGCAGGCAGCTGCGGTTGCTCGGCCAGCTCCCTTTGCTCCGTCCCGTGCGCCTGCGGAGGAAGAGCAGGGTGCAGTGGGTGGAGAGGATGGAGAGGCTCCACCAGAGAAAATTGAGATGCCCGATGGGAACATATATAAATTAGTGCCCCACGGGAGTGGTGATGACAGAGAAGAGGAAGAAAAACAGGGTGTCACCACACGCGCAGCGAATAATATACATAAACCCCGGGATCTGTACCAACACACTCCCCACAAAAGTGCTTTGCAATTGCCGCTGAGAGAGGTGCCAGGCCCCCCATTAGCGGATGGGAACCCAGGGCCAATGCAATACACATACGTCCCATTCACGACAACAGATCTTTTTAACTGGAAAACACACACACCACTGTATTCCACAAATCCCGCAGCAGTGGCCAGTATGATAGAGTCAGTTATGCTCACACATAACCCCACATGGGCAGATTGTCAGCAATTAATGTTGACAATGTTTACCACAGAGGAAAGAGCCCGAATAAATAGTAGCGCGCAAAAGATTTTACTCGCCCAAGCCGTAGCAGATGCTAAGCCTCATCCAGAAGCATGGGCAGAGGAACACTACCCCAGAACAGATCCTAAATGGCCGTACAATACAGCTGAAGGAGTTGCCCATCTGCAGACATACAGAACCGCTGTAATTATGGGTGTTAAAGCGGGAGGGAAGAAGCCCACAAACATGGAAAGATAGCAGATGTGTGTGCAAGAGGTTAAGGAATCCCAAGTGCGTTTCTAGAGATTGCTGGATGCGTACAGAATGTATAGTCCTATTGATCCTGAAGCGACGGAGAATCAGAGGTTAATTAACTCTTCGTTTGTGGGTCAGTCACAGAGGGATATACGGAACAAAATACAGAGAATAGATGGGTTTTTGGGAAAAGGTATTAGCGAGTTAGTTGAGATCGCTAATAAGGTGTATCATAACCGGGATCTAGAGGAGATAAGAAACAGAAGGGACATACCGGGGTGGTTGGATACATGGGGAATGGCGGAGGGCGAGGTGGCCCAGACAGAGGGAGGGCAAGGGGTAGGGGGGGGCCGAGGAAGAGGTAGGGGAGCCCCCAGGGAACCCCTAGGACCCAATCAGTGCGCGTGGTGCCGGGGTGAAGGTCATTGGAAAAAACGACTGTCCTGCATTTTTGGCTAAATTTGGGGGACAAGGTGAAGTTGGGGAGGCGGGAGGTCAAGCCTCTAACGGCCAGGTAACAGACGGAAGGTATGAGAGAAATGAAGGGAATGGAGCGGGGTTTGTGGGACTGGCGGGGACATCATTTGAAGGGCAGGATGCATATTGACGGGGACCTGGGCCCATCCGCTCGGTAGCCACGAGCCCACGGTCACAATGAGAGTGGGAAATAAAGATGAGGTTTTTATGGTTGATACCGGTGCCGAATATTCTGTTGTAACAAAGCAAATTGCACCTCCAGTGGGAAATGAGGTTGATATTATGGGAGCAATGGGAGTGTCTGCTAAATATCCTTTTCTTGCTTCTAGAAAATGTAGTGTGGGTGGGCATAATGTTGAACATGAATTTTTGTATATGCCCGAATGTCCCATCCAGCTCCTGGGGCGGGATATCCTTTGCAAATTGCAAGCCCAAATTACGTTTTCTCCGGGGGTCACGCTCAATTAGACCTGCCTGAGAGTGCAGCTCTATTCGGCAGCATACTCCAGCCAGTCCGCACAATCCACAATCTGTGAAAATTGCAGTAGTTATGCCAAGGGAGAAGAATGGCGCACGGCACCTACTCTGCCTGCCGCGCCGGACCCGCATGCACTACTCCTTGAAATTCCTGGGGTGTGGGCGGAGGAAAATCCGCCAGGACTTGCCATAAACATACCCCCGGTATATGTGGAATTAAAGCCCGGCGCAACGCCTGTGGCCCTAAGACAATATCATATCCACAGAAAAGCCAAGCAGAATATACAATACATTTACAGAGACTTAAAGATAACGGCATATTAAAATTCTGCGTGTCACCATGGAACACACCCCTATTGCCAGTACTAAAAGAAGGACACAAGAGTACCGCCCTGTCCAAGATTTACGAGCTGTCAACGAGGCCACAGTAACACTACACCCTGTGGTTCCAAATCCATACAATTTGTTGGCGTTAATCCCCGGAGATACACAATATTACACAGTGCTTGATTTAAAAGACGCTTTCTTTTGCATCCGCCTGGCTCCAGCAAGCCAGCCCCTTTTTGCATTCCAGTGGGAAGAGTCTACCACGGGGGCGCGTCATCAAATGACGTGGACGCGCCTCCCTCAAGGTTTCAAAAAATTCGCCCACGATTTTCGGGTGCGCGCTCAGCCAAGATCTCCTCGCCTTCAACGCTCAGCCAGACAAAGTAGTGTTACTCCAATATGTTGATGATTTATTGCTGGCTTCTCCCACAGAAAAAGACTGTTTATCCGCCACAAAAGCTTTGCTACACCTACTAAGCCAAGCAGGTTACAGAGTTTCTAAAAAGAAAGCACAAATATGTAAACAGAGTGTAAAATACCTGGGTTTCCAATTAACAGGTACCAAACGTGCACTGGGGGCAGAAAGAAAAGAAGCGGTGTGCCGCATCCCCCAACCAAAGACCAGGAGACAAGTCCGTGAGTTCCTGGGAGCTGCAGGCTTCTGCCGCCTGTGGATCCCCAACTTCGCAGACATTGCCAAGCCGCTTCATCAAGCCACCAAGGGGGGAGAACTAGACCCCTTTCATTGGGAAGAAGAGCAAACAGCAGCGTTCCTGAAATTAAAGACTCTGCTAATGGAAGCTCCTGCACTGGGTCTGCCAGATCATAGCAAGCCTTTCCAGCTGTTCGTACATGAACATAACCAAACAGCAACAGGAGTATTGGTCCAGACCTTTGGCTCATGGCTGAGGCCTGTGGCCTACCTCTCCAAGCAACTCGACCCTGTGGCCTGCGGCCTACCCCCATGCCTGAAAGCAGTGGCTGCCACCGCAATGCTGATAGCAGAAGCAGACAAGCTGACCCTTGGACAAGTTCTTCATGTCAAGGTGCCCCATGCTGTCAAGGCTCTGCTGGATGTCAAAGGAGGTTACTGGTTCAGCAACAGCCGGATGACGAAGTACCAAGCCATGATGTGTGAAAATCCACGGGTTCATTTGGACCTCATCGCTACCTTGAACCCTGCTACTTTACTGCCTGACTGTGAAGAGGATCCAGATCATGAATGCCTCCAAGTCATGGAAGAAGTGTTCAGTAGCAGGCCAGATTTGAAAGACGTACCCCTAGACAAATACGATCTACAGCTATTCACTGATGGTAGCAGCTACATGGATGATGGGAAGAAAGTCTCCGGCTATGCAGTAGTCTCAGCAGAAGAAGTTATCGAAGCAAAGCCACTGCCAGGCCACACATCTGCACAACTAGCTGAAATAACAGCTTTAACCAGAGCCCTTGAAATTTCTGAAGGCAAAAGAGTGAATATCTACACAGATTCCAAGTACGCCTTCATGACAGTCCATGCACATGGTGCACTCTACAAAGAAAGAGGCCTACTCACGTCTTCAGGACAACAAATTAAATATGCTGCAGAAATCACGGCCCTCCTGGAAGCAGTGTGGAAACCAAGTGCTGTCAGCATCATGCACTGTCGAGGCCACCAAAAAGGCCGTGATGAAATTCCAAAAGGTAACAGACGCGCGGACCAGGCCGCAAAAGCAGCTGCAAAACCGCCACCGCCAACAGAAGATCAAGCTAAAGTACTGATCTGCAAACAAGAGCCTCAACCTTCAATGCCAAATTACGAGTTCTACATGAATTTGAAAAAGTTTGAACCCCACGGCGAGTTCATTGAAATAATACTGCACAAATGGCAAAATGACTTTGAACTATTAGAACTCAATCATGATTATATCCAATGGCTTTTTCCAACTCGGACACAAGGCCGAAATTTCTACTCTACTCCCCTAAATCCGCAAGAGACACGCCTAATGATCAACACCTCAGAAGTTCAGCAAAGACTGCGCAGAGCCTACAAAATGATGCTGAAATTCTTCGGCGTAAAAATAGTGGGGGAGGAGGAAGACAAAGAAACAACTGAAGTTGAACGAGCAGAAAATTTCGCGTCACGATTTGAAAATCTGACAAACCATCCTCACAATAATCTACGAATCACACGAATACTGCACAGTCTGGGAGAATTGGGAGCAGAAGAATATCAAGTCCCACTGGTGAGGTTCTTCCTCAAGGAGATCCTTATCAAGAACAGACTGCCAAGAATGAAGAAAAGTGCAATGGACTTTTTCATACCAGCAGTAAGAGATTCACAAGACAGACAAGATTTATGGTTTTTCGCATGGCGATACTATTTTCCAAAAGAAGAATTTATCTGGGGGAATCATGGAGAATTGGCACGATACAAACCAAAACCAGTGGTAGCTGCACTTCTACCAGCACCACTGAGCGAATGGACACCTGTGTACTCAGAAAAAGAAAAGAAGTGGCTGACAGAAGAACCTGGAGGTTATGGAGAAGATGGATGGTTCCAGATGGAGAATGGACGAATGGTCCTACCAGCAACACTGGCTCCTGAAATCGTGAGAGCACTTCACGCAAGTACCCATGGAGGGAGAGAAATGATGGAGCAACAGTTGGAGCCACATTTCTACGTACCAGGATTGTCAGCAATCTGCAAAACAACAGCTCAGCAGTGTGTAACATGTGCCAAAAACAACCCAAGAACAGGCCCGTCTCAACCCCCAGGGAAACAGCCAATCGGGCTATCCCCAATGGCATCATTACAAATAGACTTTACAGTACTGCCACCCTGCAAAGGATACAAATATCTACTAGTGATGGTATGTACTTTAACGGGATGGGTGGAAGCCTTCCCAACAAGAACTGAAAAGACTACAGAAGTGGTAAAGAGCCTGATGAAAGAAATAATACCACGTTACGGACTTCCACTCGAGATAGGGTCGGACAATGGCCCTGCATTTATCCAGAACTGTTTGCAACAACTTGCCCGGCTATGGGCATCACCTGGAAGCTACATACCGCCTACAGGCCCCAAAGTTCGGGAAAAGTTGAAAGAATGAACCGTACCCTAAAGACTCTGATGTCCAAACTGTGCCAAGAGACGTCATTAGGCTGGTTGGACTTGCTGCCGATAGTCCTTTTGCACATTAGGTGCAGACCAACCCCCCAATTGAAGTTAAGTCCGTACGAACTTATGTTTGGACGGCCAACCCCTCTGATTAATGGACTAAGGGGGGACCTTCGGGCATTGGGAGAAACTAAACTAAATGATCAGGTAATAATGTTGGGTAAATCAATGCAGAAGTTAAATACTTGGGTGGGGGATAATATACCGCATTTTCTGTATCCTTCACTGCATAAGTATTGTCCGGGTGACTCAGTATGGGTAAAAGAGTGGAAAAAATGATCCACTGGGTCCAAAATGGAGAGGTCCTTATCTTGTCCTGTTATCAACCCCTACAGCAGTAAAGGTTGCCGAGGTGGTCCCGTGGATACATCACTCCAGAATAAAAGCAGCTGCCAGTCCTGAGCAAACATGGAAGGTCATCGCCAACGAGACCAATCCGCTGAGGCTGAAGCTGACAAAGACCACAGTCTCGAGCACCTAAATGATCCTAACCCTGATGATTCAGAGGATCAACAAGTGGGTGTTTTGATGGGCACAGGCCCTGACCACCCGCCAGCGGAGATGGGGTGTTTGATGGGCACAGGCCCTGACCACCTGCCGACGGGGGATAACCACAGGGTGTTTTTTAGGGGCCCGCCCCCACCCTTGATCGTCCTGATATGTTCTTCACTTTTGAAATTCCGGCGGGAGGGATTGGGTTTATGTGGCTGTGAAAAGAATTGCCCAAGGAATTCTGACAATCGGGGCAGTTGTGGCGCTGATTCTATACCTTGCTAATTTGATTTATGGACTCTCACGTGGAGCATGCCCTAATTGTACAAATGCCGCGGGGAAAGTGGATATTTCTCACATCTGGAATGGTACGCACCCGGTGATGGAGAACCGTACCATGTGGAGACAAAAGCGAGAAGTATCCTCTGAGATATTGCCAAGAGGACATTTGCTTGTGCAATTTAAATATGACTATGCTAAGAAATCTGGGCAGGAAGCATGTTGGGTGTGCAGCAGAATGCACCCAGAGACAATCCATATCCCATTTGCTTCTGTTCCAATGAATCTGAGTATGTTTGCATCAGGGAATATTACAATACATTCTTTCCGGCCACCCAGAGAACAACCAGAAATGTATGAAGCTGGGTATCCCATAATAGGGTACATATATCCTCCAGAATGGTGTTTCCAAATAGGGCCAGATAAAGACACACATAAGAAGGAAGGGTGTTACTCAAGCAAATTTAATTGGACATCATACATATACACAATTGACACAGAGGGACACTCAAATTATCTATATATACAGTGCAGGAAACTCACGAGTCAACAAGAGAGAGTAATTGAAGATGAGTCTGGTGGGATGCAGAGTGTGCTGGAGACGACAAGACGAATGAGGCGAATGATGTTGGAATTAGCAAAGGGAACACTACACCTATCACCATTCATGTTAGAAGAGGGATACCAGGTGTGTTGTGGGAGAGTGTGTTACACATGGGTTCCACCAACAATAACAGGAATGTGTTATTTGGCTAAACTGGTCCAATACAGAGACTAAGGGGAGAAGACACAAACACAGACACAGAACTACACCCTAGGTACCCACTGGTGTTTGAAAGACCGAAGAGAGAGTTGTTTGCAAAGATGGATCGAATATGGACATGGCTGCCAGCATGGACTGGATGGGAGGAGAGATAATGAGGAGATTGAATAGCTATGTCAATCTGATGGATGAGATCCTGAATAGAACCAGTATGGATATCCAGTTGCTGAATCTGGAAATGCGAGAGATACGAAAGGTGCAGATGATACATGATATGGCGCTTGAGCAGATCAGTGCGGCATTGAATGGATTGTGTGAAATGACGATGCACTATGAATGTTGCACCTTCATCAGAAACACTACACACGAAGTCCCAGATTATTACCAGGTAATTCAAGACCACCAGGAAAAGGTAGCACAATTGCAGGGCTCAGCTAGAAGGATTGCTGCCGAAGGCTGGAATCCGCTCCGTGGGTTCGGAGCAATGGGAGAATGGTTTGGATCAATCCTGAGATTTATCTCACAGATTGGATCCATGATACTCATGGTAGTGGTGGTCTTGATCATAGGGATACTGATATACCGCATAGGGCTATGCATATGGCCACTATGCAAGGCAGCACTGACACCCACACAAACACAGAAGATACCACTGATAATCCCGCAGGAATGTTCCCAGCGAACGGGAAGTCCCCCCAATATTCAGAATTTCAGAATAGTGGAGTGTAATGGCTACAAGTGCCAGGAAAAAGATACTGACACTTGAGCCAAGGGGGGAATGAAGGAGAACCAGGCTGAAAGATGGTTGCCACCATAAGCCAGGCAGCCATCTTGTTCAGAATATTGGTTCACCAAGTAAATAGAATAGATTTCATTTAGAAGAGAAGAGCTGAGCTCACGTAGAATTTAAGGAATGCGTGGTAGATTAGAAAAGCTAACAAGAAATCCAGGCAGGATCCGGCCAGCTCTTGGCATAAGGGACACAGAGAGATTTATGAATGGAAGCAAGGTCAGAGCGATGTGCTAGAGAACAAAGGGAGCACAGAAACCAGACCAGGTCCCTGGCTATCTGAATAAACAAAGCCAACAGGGAGGGAGGTGCTGGCCGGAGAAAGACAGCACAAACAAATCACATACTGTCAAACTAACATGAAGTGTATCAATTTATAGTTAAATGTGGAATGTTCTTTGTGTTTATGCTAATGATGGGAGGTATTAACCCACGTGGGATGGAATAAAGTGACAGCGGGAGGTGGGCTAATTGGGATGTACCTAATTACGTATTTTTGAGTATAAGACCCCTTGCACGGGGTGAAAGAGGGGCTCACTCTTAGAGATTCAATCCTGTGTGAGCACTTGTGTGACGACACAATAAAGATCTTGCCTTTCCTGAAGAGACTCGTGTTTGGACAATCCTTGCTTGTGTCTGGTCCGGCGCCGTTAATGAAGTGAACCTGATTGACTCCGGTTACATAACGAGTCCCCATTTCAAATTTTTTTAACAAGAGCACCCCATAGAAAATATAACCGCAAAGGCTCGGATGTTAAAATGTGAACTAAAAACACTTTACACACTGTAGATGATTGAAAAGTCAAATTTTATTGCATTTAATGTTATAATTATTCAGGCAGGACATGACGTATACATATAATAATGATATATTACGAATCTGCCGAGTCTGCCGGAGAACGATATATAATTTGTCTGGGTTGTATAATAAAATGTGACTTCAAATCGCGTTTAAACATGATGAGCAAAACTGGTAAAAATGAGCTCAGCACACAGGGGTGAAATGACTCAGCAGCGAAAGGGTTAACAATTGTGAAAAAAAGAGATTTTCGATTGATATAGATTTGTGCTATTTTAATGCTTAAAGTTGTGATTTTTATTTTTTGCTGTGCCATACTTATTGATGATCACATGGTAGTATTGGTTTTTGAGCGGTTAAGTATATGACTATATATTATTTTACC